>JAUKNM010000048.1:782500-975000 GCA_030765045.1 Tenodera sinensis
AAATAAACAAAAGGTGTGTTAACTAAATAAAATAAGCAAAGATGTGTACATTAAATGTAAAACACTGTGTTATACAATAAGTTAGGAAACATTTGTAGCAAACTTATAGTGACTGGATTTTGAACCACAAACTAAGTGACAAAGTCACCCTAAACTGTGCAAGTTTGTCAGAGCCTACTGCCACAAACTACGAGGGCGAATAATCAGAAAGTCGTTGCCACACAGAAAGTTCTTTTCAGCCAAATTATGGCTCTAAATGCGAAGTCAACATATTCCATTCCCAGTTCTTTCTTGGACTGGTCTGGCATTATCTGGCGGTAGCTCCACAATAGGATACTGCTGTCAGTTGTTAAAGATGGTGGTTGTACTTCACACGTCCACAGCATAGGAGCAACAAAGTGTGATTAATTTTCTATGAAGCAAGGGACGAACACCCATCGAGATCCACGGGGAAGTGTAGCACACATATGGGCAAAACTGTCTCACTTTGAGAAGAACAACGTGGTGATGTGAGTTCCAAAAAGGTGACTGCACCATCCACCATACAGTCCCGACCACGCCCCTACTGATTTCCACATTTATAGACTGATGAATAACTTCCTGGCAGGACAGTGATTCATGTACAATGATGTAGTCAAGACACCAACCAATAATAGTTCTACAGTTAGCCGGACGAATTCTACCACAGGTATATCTCAAATTTAGTGCTGCAATGGTACAAATGCCTGAACCAGTGTGAGAACTATGTAGAAAAATAGTGTAAGGTATGCAGAATAATGCTTATATTTGTAATTACCTGTGTGTACATTATTTTGGCTAAACATAAAAATATGGTGCTGTCTAAAAAGCGGTTACATTTACTGCTAAGTCTCTTCAAGAGGAATTTCTAGTGCCCCATCCATCAGTGAAAAATATTGGAGAGCAAGAGGATTAATGACTTCATTGTCAGAAATCCAGCATTAGCTAACAACATTATTTTGGCTAATAAAACATAGGGGTAAAGACTTTCTGACTCGCCCTCGTATTACAATTTCAGTAAGGGAATAACCTTTGGTTCATCGTCCTCCTTTCCCTGGGTAGAGCAAACACTTCGCTTGTGTGCCAGGTGTCAATACCTGTATGTGTTAGGGATTTCTGCGCGTCTCTGGGCTTTGTTCTCTGACAAGCCTACGGTATCACTTCGCCTCATTCCTTTCCCCTGACGGGGTGGTAGCCCGCAAAAGATCCATGTTGGCGTCGCGGTGGGTAAAGGTGTCCCACCTCTCTTACACACATAAACACACACACACACACACATACACACACACGCACGCACGCACCTGCCTCCCCCTCCCGCGCCAGCGCGCACGCACGCACACGCACCCTCACCCGCACGCCCACACAGACACATCCACACCCAGCCACGCACTCATGCACGCACACGCACACACACTTTTGTTGAACTAGGGTACCGTAGAAAGGGGAATTAAAAGTGAAAGTCAAGCCAGAGGGGTAATTGTAGTGGACTAGCGAGAAAATTACGTAAAAATTAAAATAGCACATAGAGCCGCGAGAATCATATAACATGGTTGTAAGACGCTATTCGTGGCGAAAAAGGTAGTCAATAATGTAAATCGGTGTAAATACTATAGTGGCAATAGCTACTATAAATAAGGGTGAAAAATTGCAGTTACATTTTCCTAAGTAGCCGGCGTCACAATGTCAAAGTGGTGACATGAAATCTCGCGCAAAGTTCGCGTGCAAAAATCGATAACACTGGAATAACAAACAGCATAATTTCAAGTTAAAAAACAACGCAGGAAGCGTTTGTATACTAGGAAAAATACTAAGATTTGGTGAAGTAAGTAACGCTGGTGTTACCCGCGAAAGTATTAGATACGCGAATGATGACAATTCTAAAAATCTGATGTGTTGCACTCACATGACTTTCTCTACTCGTGTACTAACCATTCTTACAAACTCTTATTCCTCTATCTTTTTCGTCTTAGTTGAGTTGTTAGTTTACAGAAATTTGTTATTGCTTATTTCCTTGTAGGTACAAGGGGAATTTTAGAATACAGTAGGCTTTGAGCGATAGTCAAATTTCTTAAAGCTTTGAGATCCCGTTCTCTTTGCATGCTTAACATATGAAAAAATTAACAACGATGTTCCATTTCACAAAAGTTTTAAGTTTTAGGAAACTGACACACATAACAAGGAATATCTCCGCAATGGTTCACTCTACCCCCCCCCCCAAAAAAAAAAAAAAAAAAAAAAAAATCAGACATAAACTGCGTGTTTTAGGAAGATCTGCATTTTTTGTAGGTATAGTAAGATTTTGTTTATCTCTTACGGTTTACGAGTTATTCAAAAGTCATCCAGACTAAACAGGACTACATAGGCTATAGCCAGAAAATTCCAAATATACATTTCATTTGTCATGAAAATATCTCGAACATGTGGCATTTTAATCAAAATCGTTAGAGCCATTTTCAAGAAAATAAAAATTTTCCATGTAAAGGATAGTTTAGCAATTTTCTTCAAAATCTTCGTGTCGCATCCTCGAAAGACACTAAACTTAAATACCAACATTGGTTTTTAACCTACTTTCCGTTTGTGAGTTATGCTGTCCACAGACTGACAGACACACACACACACACACACACACACACACACACAAACACACACACACACACACACACACACCTTTTTCTAAAAATGCATTTTTCTGGATTCAGGGGGTCTCAAAACGTATATTTCCGGTGAAATCTCGACATCGAATTTTTGGGTTGAATGCAATACTTATACTTACCAGTAGAGAAAGTAAAAAACGAACGATGTAGTATTATTATGTACTAGTAATAGCTAGGATGATGACGATGTTGTAGGATTAAGGGCGTTCAACTACTTGGTCATCAGCGCCCTTATAAAACGGATAGTGGCAAAAGCCAGAGATAGGTTGTAATATAAAATAAAAATCCTGATAAGAAATCAAATATACATAAATATACCAAACGAAAGGGAAAAAGCCAGAATTGAAACTAAGTTATAAAAAGGTCAAAAAGGTATAACATTTCGATATCTAAAATCCTAAATCGTTCACCAAATCCTGTTTACCAACGCTAAAAACTTTAGACCTTTTTCGACCGCTTGTTTCTCCTCCGCTAGGACCTCTAATAATCTGACAGGCATTTGCGGGGAGTCTCGAAAGTGTATGGCACTAGGGAAACACTCGTGCCAAGTGACGAACCGAAAAAAGCTTGTCGCACAGCGCACAAAGGGAACCATGCGTAAAATTTCAGCAGCCAGTGCGTAACGAGCCTGGACCATCTTCTCGCAACGAGATACGCGAGAGGAGGTTTCCCAGTTTATCGGAATTCAATTCACTGCTCTAAGCTTATTTCCGCGGAGAGCTGACTACTCTTCGTGTCAGAACGACAACACCGCTCTTCGCACTTCCAGCCAAAAGTTTTCCGTAGTAATACTAACGGCTGTGGTTGCCGCTTTCACTGCCAAATCCGTCATTTCATTTCCCGGCAAAGCTACGTGATCAGGAATCCATGCAACACCATGTTAACGCAAGACGCGCGTAAAACATGGAGGACATTCTGGATACGCTTTACAATAGAGTGGTAGTTGTACAGCTCACGAAGGCTCTGAAGTGCACTAAGAGAAATTAGGCAGTCACCCAATTTGTGATCGTGAATATATAAAACGACTCGCTTATAGGTATGCATTATAAATGGAAGTGCTACTATGAAAACCGAATGCATGTGGTTCGGTTCCATAAACATAAGCACATCCAACACCATTGGTGCTCTTAAATCATCGGTTCAGTCAAACGTCGGTTAGTCTAGCCAGACAAAAACTGTGAAAGACAAGTGTGGATGGTGTCGTGGACTTCTGGTATACGGTCATCCCAAGATCTACATAGGGCATGACACGCAACCAAGTGGGGTGAGGGGAGCGGGGAGGTGGGTTAGAGCCTCTCCCCTGGGGAAAAATGTCAGGCATCTCAATAGCAAGCTGCTCAAGAAGTTCCTGGAAACGAAAACCCGCTGACCGTGGATTACGGTTGGATGCGCAGGCACATATTTAAGTGCACAACCAAAATTTCCTATGGTGACCTTACGCCGGTATTACAGAAGAAGTTCCGCCGATTCAACGTAAAGGTTCACAATTGGGCTAGTTGGAAAAGCTCCTATTGCCTATGCGAATGCCCCAATTATGAGCTGTGTCCTATCGTCACAAGACAGATGGTCGTTCTAAAGAATAAACGATACACCCATAATTTAATAAATTGAAAATATGTTGATATTTAGAAACATGTTTTGTTCCACTGTTTTAAACACTCCATTAACATCACTTTTATACATATAATTTAGTTTGAATTGATCAGTGCACAATACATCCGCAACAACACTGTACGATCCGCTCACCACGATTCACCATTTAGTACCTGCAAGATATGCAGAGAGCGGTCACATCGTGCTTTAGCGGTGCTATATCAGATGACCAGCTAAACTTACTGTCGTAGATCAACCCCAGGAATCTCGCTTCATCTGCGAATGTAAGTAAATCTTGACCAAAACGGAGCGAAGGTGGTAATAGCCTCCTACGGCGCCAGAAATCAATGCAGGTGGACTTCTCAGTGGAGAAACGAAAGGCGTTTCTTGGAGCTCCATTCTCGAAGGTTGTCTAAACACTGCTGCAGTCACCCTTCCAAAAAATATGTGCGCTGAGTACAATAGACAGCGAAGTCGTCAAGGATTAAGCATTACAAATTCCAGGGGGGGACACATTTCCAGATGGAATTAATTGCTATAGCAAACACTGTGACACTAATTGCCGATCCTTGAGGTACTCTGTTCTCCTGAACAAAACGCTTAGAGAAAACGAGACTGACCCTTACTCGGTAAATACAGTCCTTCATAAATTTCCGAATGACTCATGGCAGGCGCCCACGTATATTCCAGATGTACAGGGAACATATATCTCTTCTAGCCAAAATGTACTATAAGCCTTCTCGAGGTAGAAATATATGCCAAAGGTTTGACAGTTCTTCATAAACCAGTCCATGTTCTGTGCTGATGCCAATAGAGGATGGCCCACAGGTGAATGACGTCGAAAACCACACTGAGTGTAAATCAGTAGGTTGTGAGATTCTAAACATCATACCAACCGTGCATTGATCAGGCGCTCTATTCGCTTGCAAATGCAACTGGAAATAGGACGGTGGCTGGAGGGAAGATGAATGTCCTTTCCAGCTTTCAAAATTCGTACAATGGTGGCCCCCGCCGTTGCTATGGAATAGTAATGTCTACCCAAACATCTAAGCTATAGGCCTCGAGTATGAAGACCTTCCCTTCAGGAGAGAGCTGTTGTCACAATTGTACGCGAAGACCGTCTGATCCTGGTGCTGATAGTCGCTAGGATGGAAAGCGATTTTCTAACTCCACCATGGTGAAAACGCGATTGCAATCTTTTACGTCTGTAGAAGAAAACACGGAACCTTGATATTCCACCTGAGTCCTAAATAGAAGGAACACAGAGGGGTAGTTTTTCGAGCTAGGCACTTCAGCGAAAGCACTGGCAAAGGTGTTAGCCACACCAAATGAATCAACAATAGCTCCTGTGGCTGTTTTGCAGTCCCACAATTGGTATATGGGTCGATCGACCTGCAACATGCCTTAACCTATCCCACACAGCGGAAGGTGTATGTCGGTTAAATGAAGCCACAAGCTTGCTCCATGATGTCTTTTTGCTATCCTTAATGACATACCCAGACCTGGCGCACATTTTCTTGTGTTGGATTAGGTTACCCAATGTAGGGTGACGTTGAAAAGCCCTAAGAGCACACCTTCAAGCATGAATATCATTTCAGCATTTGCCGTAAACCAAGGGACAGGAAACTGACGGTAGTGGGAAGTCGATCACGGAATAGATTGCTTAGCAGTCGAAAGAATTTTCTTGGTGAGATGTTGGGCTAACTCATCACAGTCATGCTCGTTGTAGTTAAACAGAGCCAATTCGATGTTAAGGTTGCAGTTGGCATAATCCAAGCACCATATAGGCATACGTGCGGAATATGTATCTTGTCTTAAGGGAGAAATAAGACATGGAAGGTGGTCACTAGGGTGTAAATTTGAGATGACATTCCACTGTAAGGAAAGTGCCAACTGTGATGAAAAATCTGCTAGACCAAGTTGTGAGAAGCAATTGCAGGAATCAGAAAGAAATGTAAACTCCCCAGTGTTGAAGAGAGTTAGACTGCAATTGTCCATGAAATCAGCAATGAGCCTACCTATCACACAACCCCAAGTTTAACCCCAAAGTGGAAAATGAAGTCACAAACAATTACAGAAATGTAACACCAAACACAAAGTGAGCTAATACAAATCTAGGCGTATTACTGAACTTTTGGCCCTTACTGGATAAACAACCCTCAGTTGAGGATAAAGCCTTTGGTGAGGTAGAATATCTCAAACTTTTCTGTCTGGCTGGGTGGCTCAGTTGGTTAGAAGCTGGCCTATTGATCCCAAGGTCACGGGTTCAAATCCGACACCAAACGTAAGTTAGTTGGCATAAATAAATAATAAAATTCAAACTTTTCCTTGAAGACTAACTTCAGGTATATATACAGTATAGCACATTTTGAAGTTTCATCAGGTAATTCCTCACCAGAATTGTCAGTATAACGTTTTCCAACAGAATGGCCTCAATCAACACAAACTTTAGAGAACAATAAATCTTTGTTTTCATCTTCAGGACTCCTGCACATAATTAGATCCTGTTCACAAACCTACAATCTGATGTACCTATATATCCTTTGCATATGAAGTCAATTCTGGCTTAATTACTATACATGAAACTGGGCTTAGTATTTTGAGATACTCTCTGCAGTCCATTTATAAAAAATTTAGAATTCGGGAACAATATACTCTTGATTAATGCTATACATACATGTTTTTTTGTTTGTTTGTTTGGAATGTTCCTCTGCCCCAAACCATATTTTACAAGCTCTCCTATTGCCAAATATTTAGTATTACTGCACCCTTTTTGGCTGCTTTCAAAGCCTGTACCAAGTGAACAGTACCCACAAATGTTAACTTGGCTTCCCCTGTAAGTCGTTTTTTAATCATTGCACTATGGATTCCACTCACCAGTTGTTCTAGATGATCCAACAAATGGTCTTTGAATTCACTGCATGTTGGCATGTATTTTAGCTGCGGCACATGTTTGGCCACTGACTCATTCTCCAGTTGGTTAAGTAACCCATAATTGTACCTTTCAGCAATAAAAGAAGGTTTTGGTGAAAGATGCTTTTTCTCTGCCCCCATCAATTGCTCATAGGTTTCACTACTCAGCATGTCCGAGGTACATAAGTGTTTTATCGTAAGCTAAAGGTTTTAATGTTTACAATCATTAAAGTTATAGTACCTTTTTTCTACTTCTATGTCATTGCAATCAACCAACACTTCAAATCATTTGAGGTATGACAGCCATGTTTCTTCTGGGCCCTGATATGTGCCCAACTCATCAATTATACCCATAATTACTGAGCATGTAACCGATGAATCTCTCATTTAAATTTGGAATAAAGTAACCCTTCTGCCACTTACACTCTCTACACAGGAGTCCTTTTACATGCCATTAGAGAATTCACATAGGGCTGTCACTTTTAAGTACATTTTAAAACCAGTAGTGTGGTCTGAGTTTGAACTCACAACCTTGGGATTAGTAAGCCAACACCTAACAACCAGGGCCACCCACACCAAATGAGATTAATAAGTAAATATGTTAGACAACATAATATGCTGAAACTGCCTCTGTGATCAGCACTGGCTTATAAACCCAGAAAGGTACTTTCAATTCCCAGCTTAAGGCAATTTTTTCATAATTAGAATTGTCCACTCCCCTCCCTTGAATTTAGAAACCATGTGTGAAGGGAGAGGTTGAGTATGTTTCAACATTTACAAAGCAATTATATCCATTGTTAAAACTATTATTAGTGGCTGGACAAAGTTAGAAGGAACTATGTAATACATTGTTTTATTATTCTATTATATCTTAATGCTGAGAAATACAACTGAAAAGAACATTTATTATAAAATTTCTTACTGCATACTTACAATTGGAACACCACTGTACAACACTTTTGGTAGCAGCTCATCTAATACCATTTTATCATAATTCCAACGGGCTCCATCAAGAAATAAACCATAAACATACACCCCATCCTCTGGTGCTCTGGCATAATGTGCTTCTCTCATCATCTAAAACCAGCAGTAAATATCTGTATAAATTTTGGGACATTTTCTACCCATTATCATTTCATAACTGTATTTGTCCATCCACTGAATGCTAATTACTGTATTCATGTAACAGCAAATACAAAAAAAAACTCAAATCTTTCAACACTAAAGTTTGAGACTAATTACAGGTGCTATCAAAACCACACCAATACCAAACACAAAAAGTTGATCAGACTCCCATTCAATACATGGAACAAGAGAAATTTTACACATACACTAAAGACTCAGGAGAGCTTTCTTTCAAAAATTCAAGACCTCAAGAAGAATGTAGACCTTCCTAATTCAAAGGAAAAAATTCATACATAAAGTCAATCTGACACAAACATTAGACCATCACATATTCTTTACACCTGACAGAAGAAGGTAAGAAAAGTGATGCTCCAACTAGTGTTCTAAAATTATTGGCATTAGAGACAATCCATTCTAGATTTCCGGAACATGAATGACTCCATATTTATATTGATGGACCACTGATATCAAACCAAGATGGAGCAAGGGCTGGAGTCACATGTCACCTATTTTCCTATTACAAATCTTTAAGTTATGGAACTACAAACTTTGATGGAGAAATTGAAGCAATTCAAATGGCCCTACAAAATCTTTTGTATAGAATTTCACATTTTCATCAAGCAGTTATTCTTTAAGATTCCAGGGCAGCAATTATAGCAATTACTTCCAAGTTGTCACCAAAAAGTCAAACAATTATAGAATGTTGGAAAATCTTTACCCATCTAACAGCACTTCAAAAGCACCTAGTCTCCCAATGGATACCAGCTCACTGTGGACTGAGTGGTCGTGACAAAGCTGATTTTCTTGCAAAAAAGGGTACCAGTGGTGCACAGAAATCTATAGTTAATCTACCACTTTATGCAGCTAAAAGATTAGTCAACTGTCAATTCAAAAAATTATTGCAAAATATTACTATGAAAAATAAAAATGGGAACTTCCAAACATTCAAACAATAATTACTGAGTATCCTCAAAAAATGGAAGTTGCAACCTTCAGATTGACTATAGGACATGACTGTCTGGCAAAACATTTGAACAGAATTGGGATATATTCTTCACCACTCTGGCCTCTATGTGATCTGCAAGGGGGAATGGACTGAGACGACCTTCAAATATGCCTGGCCATTTCTAGCGTCCCGTCCATCAGTGAGAAATATTGGAGAGCAAGAGGATTAATGACTTCATTGTCAGAAATCCAGCATTAGCTAACAACAACTATATAAAAAGTCTCAACCTAAGTAACTTGATATCCTGTTGCCTAGAAGTTATATGAGAATTTACATATGCCTGCCAACAGTTCACAAAAAGCTAAATAATGGAATATAAGATTAAAAATGAAGCATTCAAAATAGTGGAACATAGTAATAAAATTCCTTAAAGCCTTGGTTAACCTCTAAAAAACATTTGCTCCATATACTTTGGTGGTTTGTGGGTTTAAGGGCACTTGACTTTGTGGTCATCAGCGCCCTTAAAAATTCATGGCAATAGCCAGATATAAATTTGAAACAAAAATAAAATTACTAATAACAAAGAAAGTATACACATAAATGTAAAAAACAGTGGCAATAGCCAGATATAAAACTCTACAGGGGGGGCATGTCCTATATGTTCAGTGGTTCAGCGAACCCCTGTAAAAAGGTTGTTTGTCCAAATTATATTTAAACAATCCTTTTTTGTTTCTTTCTCATGTTAGGTAATTTTATGTCCATTTTCAAAGTATTTTATCGCACAAGAAACTTTTAAGTAGTTCAGATAGCACGCATATGCACCAAAGTTTGCTCAGACTTTCCCAAGGTTCAATTTCTCTTGTGAACCTCTGAGTGTAAGCTTATGGGTGCTCTTTTGGCAGGAAGAGGCGAGAGGGGACGTCGCTAAGTATACGTGAATATGCACTGGTTGGAGTAGCAGCTCCAACTGCAAGTCAGACTCTGGCGGAAACGCATGAATTGACCCAAACTAAAAGCAACCTAACCAGAACAATTTGCACGTGTGCTTTCACTGTAATAATTGAGTGATTGTCTACAATCGTTTAACTGTATTACTGTGTATTCAGTTATTTACTTGTACTTTAGTGTTTATTTGCTATTCATCTGTTCTTAGAGCTACTTTCCAAGAAGAATGAATAGCTTTCAATATCTTTTAGAAACAGATTTCTGAGCTTTAAGCTTGAAAGAGAAGTGTAAAATAAAGAAGCTTGATGGGCCGATACCTCATCTCAAATTAATACATGCACAAACAAGCCGAGGTTAGACTTATTGCAGGTCTTTTAATGTAAATATAAATGAAAAAGATAGTTAGATTTGCGATTTATTTCCACAAATAAGCTATTTTGTTTTCTGTGCTCGCTGTTTGCTAAGAGTAAATACACAAGCTGGACATGCACTGGCATGTCAAATCTAACTCACATAAAACAGAAGGTTAAGAAGCACAAAGAATCTATTTAACATAAGAATGCTTATTTGGATTTATCACTCCTTGGAAAAACAGAGATTATGCAACAGCTTAGCTCAGCTTTCAGACAGAATATAGAAAGACACAATGACAATGTAAGGAAAAATTGCTATATTCTTTCCAAACTAATGGACTGTATTAACTTCTGCAGTGAGTTTGAACTTGAGTTACCTGGACATGATGAAGCTGCAGAATCTAACAATCCTGGAATATTCAGTGTGATAATAAATTCGACTTCAGCTTTGGATGCAGTTGTAAAAGAGCACATGAATAATGCTACAGTCTTTTCATGGAGAAAATGATTGAGCACATTAGGGGAGCAGAATATTTCTAAATCCCATGTCATGCTGCAGCTTGGCTTACACAAGTCAATATTTCCCAGATACATCCTGAGTTTATTGATAGTCTCTGTTCCATATGTCCGACACGCAAACAGGCGTCTTGAATCACAACTCGCATTTGTATCTGCTCCTGATAAAGAAAAGGGCGGTGTAGCAAACTGCCTATTTGTAGAGAAATGTAACAGCAAAAGAAGTATGTCACATAATAATACATCAGAGCCAACAGAAGTTTGAATTCTCCAGTCACTTATTGGCCACTAATTTACTTGACCGGCACTACTTTCCTTCGTTGAAAAATAAACTTCCTGGAAAAATCCTCTCTGACGTGCAGTCCTATCCATTTTTAAATAAATCTAAGTCAAAAACAGAACTACAGATCATTTATTCTCGAAATAGTTTTGAAGAAATGAAAAGTGCAATAGTCCTTCTAAAGTTTTTAATTGAAAATAACCTGCAAGAACTCTGGTGATGTTATGAAATCTTTGAAATTAGTAGCTACTATTCCAATGACAACGTGTGAAGCAGTGAAATGTTTCTCCACTTTGTTTGGATCAAAACATTTCTTAGAAGTAGGTATCATGGATGAAGATGGCTGTCTGCTCCTGCCATGCTGTCTATTGACAAGGAAATGATCCACAAGCTTCCATATTTCAACGAGAGTCATAGACAGATTCACCATGCAAAAGGAAAGGATGGTAGAGTTTCTCTACAAATATACCTTTACAGGAGATTCAAACCCTTCAATGACATCAGGCTGGTTTAAGGCAATTTCAGAGCTACTGAAATACTTTATGCAATTTAGAAAATTAAACTATTTAGAAAGGTAAACTACGTAATGAACTAAAAGTAGTGAAGTCCCTGTTATTTTAGGCACCAGCCACCACTGAAACTCTATCAACCGCTGTTTTGTCGTCCACTAAGACCTCTGCAAGTCTGGCAGGCAGCTGCAGAGAATCTCGAAGGTGCACTAGAGAGGAACACTAGCAACACGTGACAGAATGACAAAAGGTTCACACAGCAGACATAGATGGGCAGGGTACCTTTTGAATAGGTAACCATGCAAAAAATTTCAGTGGCCTATTCGCAACGAGCCAAGCTAACCTCCCCGCGACGAGGTATGCGACAGGAAGTTATCCAGTTAATTGGAAGTGTTTTCACTTCTCTAAGCTTATTACCGCAGAGAGCTGACCACTCTTTGTGCCAGGATGACAGCACCACTCTCCGCACTTCAAGCCTACAGTCTTCCGAAGTAACATGTGAGATGGTAATACTGGGCTCTCTAGTTGCCGTCTTTGCTGCCAAATCCGCCATTTCATTCCCCGGCAAACCTACGCGATCAGGAGGGCATCCTGGTTACATTGTAGAATAGGATGAGAGTTGTACAGCTCACGAAGGCTCTGAAGTGCACTAAGGGAATCGCTCAACATCAGTCAGCCACCTAATTTACGACAATGCACATACAAAAGGCTCGATAAATTGCATACAGTTCTGCAGTAAAAATGGAAGTGGTATTTGGAAAACCGAATGTATGTCATTCGGTTCCATAAACATAAGCACATCCAACACCGCTGGTGCTCTTTGAACCATCGTTGTATATAAAATATCTGTCAGCGTAGCCTGACAAAAATTCTAAAAAACATGTGGGAATACTACTAATAGGCATTGTGGACTTCCGGTGCATGGTCATCCCAAGATTTACATGGGGCGTGCTAGATAGCCAAGGGGGGTAGAGTTTCTTGCCCTTGGCAAATATCCTAAATAGTTCAATTCCAAGCTTCCTTAGAAGCTCCTGGAAACAAAACCTGCTGGCATAGGACTAAGTGTGCTTTTCCTATATTGTTTTCTTAGCATGGTGGTGAAAATAGAAGCAAACGTTGGGTGCTTAGGCATACATCTAAGCGTACAACCATAATTTGCCAAGAGAATATCAGGCCGATATTGCAGAGGAGGTTTGGTGGACTCAGCATAAGGTCTCAGGACAGGACTTGTTGGAAAAACTCCTATTGCCATGCAGATGCCCCTATTATGGACCGCATCTAGTCTTCTCAGCACAGATGGTCATGCTGATGAATAAATAATACATGCATAGTCTAGTTTGGATCAGATGAGTACGCAATATATTCACTACAAAGTTGTCCAATCTGCTCCCCACGATTTGTCATTTAGTATTCGCATGATATTTAGGGAATGGTCACATCGTGCGCTTAGCTGTGCAATATGCAAGGACCAACTAAGCATCCTGTCCAAGATCAACCCCAGGAAGCGCGTCTCATCTGTGAAGGGAAATAAATCTGGCCCGAAACGGAGCGAAGATTGATTGATTTTGTGGGTTTAAGGGCACTCAACTTCTAGGTCATCAGCGCCCTTAAAAGATTCATGTCAATAGCTAGATATAAATTTCACTCAAAAATAAAAATACCAGCAACAATAAAAATATACACAAAAAGTAAAAAACAGTGCAATAGCCAGATATGAAACAAGGTGCTAAATATGTCCAAAAGCATAACGTGATATCTAAAATTTTAAATGCTCAAATTGATATTGCACTCCGCTAAAAACTTAAACACTTAAAAACTCTATCAACCGCTGTTTTGTCGTCCGCTAAGACCTCTGCAAGTCTGGCAGGCAGCTGCAGAGAATCCCAAAGGTGCGCTAGAGAGCAACACTGTGCAGCATGTGGTGAACTGACGAAAGGTTGTCACACAGCGGACATAGAGGGGCAGGGTCCCTTTTAAATAGGTAACCATGTGAAAAATTGCAGTGCCCTATTCTTAATCGAGCCAAACTAACCTCCTCAAGGCGAGATATGCGACAGGAAGTTACCCAGTTTATCAGAAGTTCTTTCACTTCTCTAAGCTTATTACCGCGGAGAGCTGACCATTCTTCGTGCCAGGACGACAGCACCGCTCTCCGCACTTCAAGCCCAAAGTCCTCCGAAGTAACACATGAGATGGTAATACTGGGTTCTGTAGTTGCCGTCTTTGCTGCCAAATCTTCCATTTCATTCCCTGGCAAAGCTATCTTATCCAAACCCTTTTGAACAGTAAATGGGCTCAACGATAGAAATTTCTTATATGCCTCAGTTCTAGCTATTACTAAGTAGCTAGTTCCTATACACAGACTTTACCAACTTTTTTGTTTTGAGTTTTTGAAGAACCCGTGGTGATGATATCCTCCACCATTGCAAATGTATCCGATGGCACGCTCACATCCTGGGCGCCACCCCGACTTAGGTGAAAGTCCTGGCCTGGATCTTGCTCACCCTAGGGTCTCTCCTCCCAGTGTATAGACAGAGGGACATTGCATCAGCTCATGCAATGGTCCTTCCCCAGGACTGACCTTTATCAGCAGACACGAACACAGATTTTACATGATAACAAGGGGCTTGGAATTATGCGGTTACCCAGTCACCCCTTGCGTCTCCCCATCAACCTACAATCCGCACGTAGGTTACCCATTAGACTGTACAGGGATGTATCAGATGGGAGGTCAAACACAAAAGTGGACCAAAGTTGATTGGGCATTTAACATGTGCCCTTTCACCCCTTAGAGGAACCTAGTCGAGAGTATGGCTCAGGGCCCCGGGTACGCCAAACCCGTTCCTACCATAGTAGGTTGCCTGGGTGACTCCATACACTTGTCAACATTGTTGACAGAAGAGATTTCAAGGGGCTTCCTTTTCATCTTTAAAAAACAGTTTTTTCTGTATCTTAATACTAAATGAGGTCCTATGTTCCAAAATAAGTGCCTATGTTAAACATGATCTGGAAACTACCTGTTTGAAAATTAACTTCATAATCTCTTACTGCTTACTTCTGCATACATTAATTAACTTTAAATATTACTGGTTTGTGAAAGGCCTTGTAGTAGGCAGGTGGGCAGGCAGGCAGGTGGGCAGGCAGGCAGGCAGGCAGATAAATAAGTAAATAAGCAAATAAGTGAATAAATAAATGAATAAATAAATAAATAAGTAAATAAGCAAGTGAATAGAAATAATAAACAAACAAATGAATAAAGTTTGTGCAGGAGAATCAATTCAATTTCCTTTAGATTATGCATAACTTTAAACATACTTTTATACTATATGTATATGTGGGACAAATATATCTAATATTGTTTACTTGCAGAGGAGGAGATGTAGGTTTAGGGATGTTCAACTGCAAGGTCATCAGTGCCCTTGTTTACTTACAGCCAACAATAACTATCCCTGATGTGCTTAACGAATGGAGGCTATTTACATGTAAATATAACAGAGCCACCAAACCAGTGCTATTGTTAACTGTTCTGACCTCATTGTGATTATGTGATGTAATATCCCATACAAACATATTCTTATGGCTAATACAAAAATACAAAAAATTAATATTTCATTCAATATATCATGTATACCTTTGAGCTATTGCCATATATATGTTTATTGCCCTGTGTAAAAGTTTAAGTTGCGTACTTATGAATAAAAATAAATTAACTAGAAATATTTGGTGCTTAGTATTTTCTTGCTACAACAACAACAACAACAACAACAACAACAAGTATTTTCTTGCAAGCAGGTCTTAATCGAGAAATGTTTCTTTTTATTTCATGTTCAAAGATAAAGAAAATGTGTAACTAAAACATTGTTTCCATTTACTTACTTCAAAATCAAAATCAAGAAGATCAATTGGTATTTTATACTTTCTGGCATAGTTCTGCTGAGCTCCTGTTAAAAAGGCTTGTGTGAAGTAAAATCCAGAAAGCCAGAATGTTTGTGGTGCACCTTTTTCGTACCATTTCTATAATATAGATAAATAATATTAGTTAGGTTTGCAAGTTTTCCAATTTATTTTACTCATTCTAGAGAAAATGCATGATACACATAATATACATACTTGAAAAAAGTCTAATCTTCCTAGGAAATCATTCACATAACTTCCCAGGGGTTTAAGGGATGGATAAGATTTATTCATCCACACGAGAGGTATTCGCCCAGTCAGAATACTTACTTGAACTTCTTCAAGCTCTTCAGACATTACAATTAACCCTGAAAAATGTCAAAACAGATCTATTAAAACACAAACATTTCTGGCAACCATCTTTTACTTGGAAAATAAATTTTTGAAAAACTACCATACACATGACACAACATACTCTGAAGATCATGGTTTAAATGCGTTATTTTTCAAAAAGAGTTGCAATATATTTGTGTAGCTGATCTATATCAGTCTTTCTAATTCTTTCTATTAATGAAGAAGGGTAAACAGCTTGGAATATAAGACTTTTAATCAAATTAAAGGAATTTTATGATCTTCCATTGATTATATATACATGATAAATGATATGTGTGTGTTTTAATCCTTTGACTAGAAATATGTTATTCCTTGCTGCATTTTATACATAGGTTGATTGATAATACAATATTTCTGAATGTAAATCAAATGATATGCCTAACTACAACCCTAAATTAGGAGACTCATTCAGCAGATCCTTAATTTCATTTGTGATAAAAGGTCACCAATGATTAAAATCAATAGGAGTGGAATTCAACACGCATGCACACATGCATGCACATGTGCACATGCAAAGTGCACAAATGCACATGTACACAGACAAACATGCAATAGCTGTGGGGACCAAGAAAACCATTTATAAAAGCACTATAATACTTTGAGTATAAGACTAAATATTTAATTTTGGATAGATATGATACATTTACAGTCAATTAATTATTTCATTTGAGGGAACAACCAAAACTCAAACAGAACCAATCTATTAAGTTTGTTAACAATGTTTACAACTGCTGGAGTCATATCAACATTGCTAAATTATTATAATTTGGTCTCATAGAAGTAGTATAAATCCCAAATTACTGACATGAGTCAGTCATATTCAAGCACATTTAAATATCATTCTCCTTGGATGGGGTTATGCCTACATCTTGGGCACAAAGTGTGAAAGGAGCAGTATCAGCATTGTGAGTTGAATGACTGTGCAGCTGAACTCTTGTGGCTTCCAATAGCCTCGTATGCATTGTTCTGAAAGTAGAGTCACTGTCCTATAAAAGCAGAAAAGCAGAAACTCTGAAGCTCATTATTTGGGTGTAGGCATCTCAGTTCCTTGAATAAAATATCCAACATACAAGTGCTGCAGTACAACTTATTCATTCTGGCATACGATCAGCAACTAATGGCCCTTTAGAGTTGAAGAAAACTGACACTGGGTTCAGGAACAAAAAGCCTCTCAAAGATTAACTAACTTTGTATACTCCTCATTTGAAAACCAAAAATAACTAAGCCAAACCACCACATTGCTATAGTATCAGAAGAAAAAAGCTTCAAGTGACTTACTGTTTACATTTGGACACAATCAATTTTAAAAAATCTAAAAAATAGAACACAAATTCCATACTCAGCAAACATTTGGAGAATAACATTTTGAAAACAAATATTTATAGAAATACAACATTTCAATGAACAATGTGCTAGGTAAATTGAAAAAAATGTCGATATTTCTAAACACATTCTGCTCCAACTTACTTGAAATTATGTTAATCACAGGTCTATCCCCATCATTCGGCTGTTGATCAACTGGTTGAACATCAGGTAACTGCCTCCCCCTACTCTTGCTGCCTGGTATGCTGTTCTTCTTATTAGCTAGTCGTAAGATGTCGTCTATGATTGGTATGTCGAAATTCATTTTATGATTAGCCAATAAGAGCAACAGCATACCAGGCAACGAGAGAAGAGGGAGGCAGTTACCTGATTTTCAACCAGTTTATCAACAGCTGAATGAAAGGGAATACTGAGATGAGTTGCAGAATGCTTGAGCATTATAAAACACAAAGAAGAATCTGTGCTCACATATCATTTTTGGACAGCAAATAATGACATCCACTAAGATGTAATATCATAAAGTCAAACCAGAAGTCAATAAAATTTACAATATGAGAAAAACTGGAGATGCACAAGAACAAGGATCACAACAATCTCATCTGTAAATACATCTGGCTGGAAGCAATATCTGTATTGAAGCCAGAAATCAGGACCAATGTGTCTTCAAAATATGTTTGAGGTAAATAGGGGTAAAAAATTTGTGAAGCTTTTGATTGAATGATCTACTGCAATTATTTCAACAATCTTAAGAGTAGTGTTTAAGTAGTATGGTAGTAAAACCAAATTTCAGTCACCAATGCAATGTCAATAATTTTGAGCCATTACGTGCAAACCATTCAGTGTAATGTCTTTGCACATTCCCTTCTCCTTGCTGAAAGTCACATTTTACATGGATTCTTCTCAGCTTTGAGGCAATTTAGAATGCGTCTACAAAATGACTGTTGTGTGTTACAAAAATATTTTTTTGCGGTGTACTAAGGACAGTAAAACAGACATAATATTTACGGGCAAACCAACATCTCAATTCATAAAAACTTGCTTCATAATATAGTGGCAAGACAGCCATTTCACAACAACCTTATCAAAAATTATGCTAAGTGAAAGCATAGAAGGGTCAACTTAATGCACGAGAAATTAGTAAGTTACATGTCTTGTTTTGTGTGAAAAAGGCTTTACCTATCATTTAGGTCACGAGTTGCCAATGCATAACATAGCATCAGTGCTATCAATATATCACATTTCAGAAGTCAAATATGATATTCCTCCATCAGGTGTTTCAGTATATTCTCTCAATCTTCTGTGGCCAACTTTATAAATATCTTGGCTATCCAGTTTTTGTCATGTCATGTTACGTAAAACAAGTTTTTCAACCATCCTGTCCTGGTCATTTGCACTTTGAAGATGACCATGACAGGGAAAAAACTGGATAGCCAAGATATTTAAGGGCTTCAGTCTTTGAGTCAACCTGTCATTCACAGATTCCTGAGACTGATTATAGTGAAGAAGATTGTATGTCTTTAAAGTGATAAAATCTATTTTGCACATAAATTCACACATAAATTTCTTGATCACATAATTTTTTTTTAACTCCTCTTATAAAATCTGTTTTCATCAATCACTGCTGATGCATGACTGAGCTCAAAAGATTTTCCTAATACAGCCATTCATGTCACAGTTTTATTTTAATAGCTGAAAATTCATAGTTTCCAGCTAAGTGTATTTATAGCCATAAATGAAAGTATCCAAATAATATTGAGTTGTACCTGTTCTCTAATTCTGTTAAATTTCAATTAGCATCATACAGAAACTCATACAGAGATTACTATTTACAAACCTTTAATAGCCTTTTCCACATTTATGAGGCTATTGCGAATACAGTCAAGTAGATCATTGAAGCGACCCATTTCCTGAACCAATACTGTATTCATAGATTGCTCATAACGTGTTGGATATTTCTCTCCAGCTATTACTAAATCAAAGTCTTTGGGAAGCTTGTTGAGTATATCTTTTGCCACATCAATAACCACCTCATCAGGAGATTTCTGTCCTGCTTCAGCTGCTAATGCATCCTGTGAGAATAAAATTATGACACTGATTTATTCAATTTTACAATTTTTTTTATGATAGTGATGGTGGTCTTTGAGGCGACCAATGATGAGTGAGAACTGTAATAGTGGCTAAAGTAATGTTATTGTAATTTTGTTAAAATGCTTTGGAATGGATGGTATTTGCTATTATTGCAACACATTTTTGGGTGGTATACAATACGAATAATATTATTTGCCTTGCTACAGTTTATTTGTTTAAAATTTAGGACAGAAAGGGCAAATTCAATGCCATGGCCTTGCTTCAAATCACTGGCTTTCCATGATTATATGTGGAAGAGCATCAGAAGGCAAATAAAGTTTGTTTGTCCTGGTGCAATATAGGGGGAATGGTGTATATAATAGGTACCACTCCTAATGGAAAACCCCATGGGGCAGAGCCACCCAGTTAGTAACTCCCTGAGTCCCGAGAAGCCAGAACAGGGGCAGTCCTTTCCAGCTTTTAGAATGGGTATGATGGTAGCTTCCCAGCATTTTTCTGGAAAAGCAGTATCAACACAAACACAATTAAATACTTCCAAAAGCAATGCCTTTCTTTAGGAGAGAGCTGTTGGAACATTTGTATGTAAATACTCTCTGGTCCTTGTACTCATAGTCATGAAGATGAAAGAGCATGTTCTAACTTTGCCATAGTTAAAAAGCAATTATAATCCTCAAGATTTCTAGATTGAGATGTGAAATGTGGAGAGTCTATGTGAGTCTTAATTGGAAGGAGCTCAGACGAGTAATGATCTGAACTAGACACTTCAGTCAAATTACAGCTGAAGGTGTTAGTCACATCAAAAGAATCAACAGCAGCTCGTGCAGAAATTGTAAGAGTGGCAGTTAGCATATGGGTTGACTTTCTTGACATATGCGTTAACTTATTCCATTCAATGGAGGAAGATGTATGTAGGTTAAATTAAGCTAAAAATCTGTTCCATGAAGTCTTCTTTCCATCGATAATTATCTAGACTTTGCATGCATTTTCATATATTGGAATAAGTTATGCAATATAGGGAGACACTAGAAAATCCTAAGAGCATGCCTTTGACCACAAATAGCATTCCAGCATTCAGACATCCACCAAGGGTTAGGAAATCTACTGAGGAAGGAAGTTGAATAGATTGCTCAGCAGCAGAGAGAAGTGCCTCTGTGAGATGTTGAGCTAAAACATTCACACAGTCATGCCTGTTATAAGTAAACACACTCAACTGGAAGTAGAAGTTCTGGTTGGCATGATCCAAGCGCCATCTAGGCATACAGGAGGAACATGGATCTTGTGTTAAGAGACTAATAAAACATGGAAAGTGGTCGCTAGAGTGTACATCAGATATGACATTCAACTGTAAGGTAAGTGCTCACTGTGGTGAACAACCTGCTAGATCAAGGTGTGAGAAGCTATGGCAAGAGTTAGAAAGGAATGTAGACTCTCTGGTGTTCAGGAGAGATAGGCTACACTTGTCCATGAAATCAGCAATCTGTTTGCCAGTTGTACAAGTTTGAGTTGAGTCCCAAAGTGGGTGAGAGACATTGACATCTCCCACCAACAGAAAAGGTGTTGGTAACTTCTAATTCAGTGAGTCAGATAAATATTGAAAATGATAAATCGCATGGATGGCAATTCAGTCCTTATGGCAACTGGCTTGATGCATGACTCCAACAATACTGATTCCAGAATATGTTACCTCTGATGAGCGTCATAGTACCTTTATGTGCAGGAATACCCTCTTCCGGTGTAGGATCACACTGTACTGGTGTGTACCATCTTATTTGAAAGCAGTCTTTCAGATGGAGCTTAGCCTCTTGCAAACATGTAGGCACAGGCTCATTCTTGTTGAGCAAAAGTTCAAGCTCTGGTCAAGGAGTGCTAATGTCACATATCTTCTATTGTAGGATAGCCAAGGTAATTATTATCAAAAAAGTTCTCAAATATAACTCTCCATTACTTAAAGATGGTGAGATCAAATTAATTCACCCTTTTTCTGTGATGTTGGGTTAATGCTCTTTACTGGAGGTTTATCCTGCCTCTTTTTCACTGGTTTTCTTGCAGGAAGTCAGTTTAATTGTAGCTGCTCTTGAACTTTATTGCTGAGGCATTGTGAGTAACCTTTGCTAGCGTTACTTGTTTTAACTTATGGTTTTGGTAACTTAACTGAAGTGGTTTTTGCTGTATCCAATCTGGCAGCTATTGATGATGACTTAGATGCTGATGCTGTAGTCTATGAATATAGTTTGACTATGAGAATCCTTTCTACAATTTTGTCCCATTTATATTGCTGGTCTGCATTGCAATTTCCCGCCTCAGTAAAACTATAGGTGCTACTGAACTGTAGGTGTAGGGCTTTGGAACAGAATGGTGGCAGATATGCAGGAGTTTCCAGTCTTCTGAGAAAAACACCTTCCCTCTAACCAGAATTTCCTCGATCGCTCTTTCCTCAATGAAACGGCTACTTCTTGGGAACCTGATGTGTCTAACAGTGCAGTTGACACAAGTAGCTGCTGATGTGCATCCTCTAACAAAGAAGACATCACCATATTTCACACTTGTAGATTTTCCTTTACAAAATTTGCTGGTATGACCAAAGCGCTGATATTTATAACATTTGAGCTGGTTTGGGAAGTAGGGTCTGACGTCTAAGGCCCTACCTTAATCCTTTGTAGGAGATCTACTTGCTCAAAGGCAAGGAATAGGTTATGGGTGAGCTTGAATTCACCTTTGTCTTTGCTTTCTGAACCCAATACACAGGCATAGCACCTTGATCTTAACGGTGTTCTTTTAATCCTATACGACTGCAAATTTCTCTCATGGCATGCTCATATCATGGGTGCCACCCCAGCTTAGGCGAGAGTTCTGGCATGGACCTTGCTCACTTTAGGGTGTCATCTCCCAATGTATAGACAGAGGAACTTAATCATCTTCATTAGTGTATCAGCTTGTGTAATTGCCCCTCCCTGGTTTTGACCTTTATTAGCGGATGCAAACAGAGCCTTACATGAGAATCAGGGGCTGGGAATTGCACATTACCCAGTCACCCTTGCAACTGCCCATCCTCCAGCCCGCATGACAGTATCCATCAGACTGTTCAGGCAGGTATCAGGTGGGAAGTCAAACAGATTTGTGGGCCAAAGTTAATTGGCATTTGGCATAGGCTCCTTCACGCCTTAGAGGAACCCAAGTGAGAGTGTGGTTTGAGACCGTGGGAGCGCCATTTCCTGTGCCTACTATAGTAGACCCCTGGGGGGATTAGTGCTGCTGAACATACATTACAAACTCATGAGTTGCTATCTATATTTGGTAAAATTATTACCAACATTAAAATATTATTTCATCTTGCAGGTATTAATAAGTTTGTTAAAATAAGTGAGTAATATAAGGGGATATGTTTATCTTTCAATTAAACAAATTACAGTATAAGTACTTGATCATTTATCTGGTGATCATGGCACAGGTCGTATATTAAAATTCTAAGCTTATGAACATAAAAGGTATATATTCAGAACTTAAGGGATAGGTAACTCAAGAATTCTACCAGGAGCATAGCATCAATGGATGTGTGTGATGTGTTGCATACTCTGCCAGTTTTCCTTAACTTTTCCTATTATCTATATACTAATCCAATTGGTGATCCCGTGTGGTGGCCAGGTTAAGAATAGCCCCAACATAGTCCATACGTGTTTTAAAAGGCAACTAAAATGGACACCTAGTGTCCGGAGGTATAGCCGGGCCACCCAGTCCCCGGGGATAAAAATAGAGGACCTGGCCCTCCAGGTTGGGGGTTTGGCGCCAGGCCAACAACCTAGCCCAGTAAAACAGTCTTTATTAAACAACCCTTAGCTAAGCCTCGTAATGGATGGATCACTGACAAAAGGAAACAGGCAAACAGCAAAGAAAATGGAAGTTGATTTTGGCACATGGAATATAAAAACACTTTTCAGAGCTGGAGCAAATAGTTTGGACGGAAAAGTTTATAAGACCAGACCAAAAGGAGCACCAAGGGGAAGATGGGAAGATCCTGTAAGAAAGGATACAATGCAACTACTCGATGTTAGGATATGGAGAAGGAAGGCTATGGATAGGGATGAATGGAAGCAAAAGCTAAGGGAAGCTGAAGCCTGCTGTGGGCTGTAATGCTTAGAAGAAGAAGAATCCAATTGACATGGTACTTGCTAAAGAGTATGTTTCGAACAAGAATCTCCAATGAATTAGTATTGTTGATGTATCATGCCAAGCATTGAAACAGAGTGGCTTGCCTCACACCAGTCATGTCAAACAATGTGCACATGTAGTGGGTGCAATGCAGAAAAATACATCTCACTTATTAGTGTTAATGAGGTTTAAAGCTAAGTTTTTCAGTATTTTGTTCGACAGTGAAGGTTAATTTCTTATTTTTAACTTCTTCTGTATGTATCAGAGTACAACAAATAAATAATTTTTGTTCTTTAACGACGCTGTCAATTGCCAGGATCACGTCAGCATCGCCGGTGTGCCGGAATTTCGTCCCGCAGGAGTTCTTTTACATGCCAGTATATCTACTGATATGGAGCTGTCGTTTCTAAGCACACTTAAAAACCATCGGTCTGGGCCAGATTTGAACCCATGACCTTGGGATCAGTAGGCCAGCGTCTAACCAACTGAGCCACCCAGACCGACTCAGAGTACAACAAGCAGCATTTTGAACAGTAATGTGAGTGAACCTATAACAGAAAAGTACACCAGGAAACCGAAGGCAGGGTGTGCACATTGTTCATGTGCTTCTGCGTGGTTCACTGCATGTTGTAGAGAGAAGGCCACATTTCTTGGAAACCTACTGCTCTGAGTATTTATAATCAACAAACTAAGAATGCTGAAAAATAGTGGGAGTGATTTTTCTGTAACTTTAATGTTTACCAATTAGTGAATTATAAAGTTCTATAAAAACTATAAAAATTGGGAAAAAATTATATTTTTAAAATTAATAATTTTCATTTAATAAACCAAAGCATTGTAAAATTTTCTGTTCCCAACATTCTTTTGAGAGAACTTATCTATAACAGAATAATATTTAAAATGATCAAAATTTTAAACTCATCTTGTGGAGTATTTTAGGTATGGTGCCAAAACAATGGCTAGAAAAGATAATAAATTTAAAGGTATTGAAGAAAGTATAATGAAACTTTTAATGTGAATTATTCCTTATATGTATTATATCTGATATGAGTTTGAACAGAATCCCCTAATAATTGTAGAATTTAAAAGTTTCACCTATGTGTACCCTTAACATAAGTTCAAAGTGCATACCCAAGTTCATATACCATACTATGTCATGCCTCCTACATATAATTTCAGTTACTGTAAAACCTCAAAGAAATTATTATAGGCTAGAATATATTAACTGAATGATGCAAGCTTCTGACATGAATCATTGTAGAAGTGAATCATTATATTAAGTGAATCACTGAGTACCAGAAAGTTTTAAACAAGAGTATAAAGATGCACAGTATTAAATTTCAGGTGCATTCATTTTGTGGTATAAATAATATGTATTATAGAAATTGTAAAATGTACTATTAAATAACATTTTGGAAGACAATCCAAAAGTTACACTTATTTTTTTCCAGGTTTTAATCAAATTTCAAATGTATATACACAACCAGACAGAAACTGATATGTTAAACGCAGTTAAAAATCACAGGAAATGTAACTTAGCATAGAGTAAGGTTAAACATATCCTGCAGTGATACACATACCTAAATTGCTAATTGAACTATTGTTCTGTATCTGAAAGATAACTTAGTTGTACAAAAGTGTCAGAAAGCACATTAATTCTTACATAATTGACTTTCCTTTCCAAATTTTGGTTTGCTTCTTGTGCTAATTGTCATCTTAAAATTTTACACCAAAGAAAAGAGTAGGTACCAGTTTTTTTCAAACATTTTGTAGGTTACATTTAGTAAAAATGGAAGAATTATTGATGTAAATAGTAAGGAGATATAAGGTAATTTAAAAGCTGTAAAAACATTAATGTGCATTTGACTACTGAATTGCTTACCCTCTGAACAATGTCCTTAAGAGGCACCACAAGAAAGACAAAGCATCGTATTAGAAAGACATGATAAAATTAGTTAAACTTTACGAGTAGGATGATTACACTTTAGTTTCATTTACTAGGTTGTGGATATCTGTTTTGATGGCAACTACTACCATCATCTGTTGTGTGCCTACTGATATCAAGGCTGGAATCCTCCTTTGCACCTACTGATCATGGTGCTGCCCTCCCTTTTTACTGTGAACTTGATAGTATCATCAAATGTTGGGGTTTCAAATCCATCACTTTGTAGGAACTTTAGTTTTAAGTATTTTTCCCATGGAAGTTATACACAGTGAAGTAACTCGGACAGAACTGGAATTAATGACCTACTGACATAACTTTTATAAATTAAATTTTTAGCACCTCTGCACACTTCATCAGAATTTTTTGAAATATTTTGTATGAATAAAATTGTTTTGAAGTTTCTCGATGGTAGCAAAGTGATTTTATAGAGGTTGTCCATAGGTGGAATGTCAAAGTTCTCTAAATTATTGTGAGGCCGGGTGGGGAACAAAACAAAGGACAAGAGGGGCTAAGCTACTTCACATCACATACCAGGCCAGCGAGCAAACAAAGGCACCCAAAGTCAGGCTGCCTTGTGCAACTGTTTGTGTGTGCATGACTAACAAAAATCAGAGTGACGGAACCAAAAGGGGTTTTCTCTGGAGCCTTCCAGAAGGATCTGGCATGTTTGGCAGAGTTTACGAAAGGTCCATGTGACACCATCCCCACTATATAAGGAGGTGAGGAAACAGCAGAGAGGGAGCCACAGTTACAGACACAATTCAGTCATTGTGTCACTGAGTGTGAGACAGCTGTGTGTGTGTTGGTGCATTGTACAGAAAATTTTATGAGCATCGAATGATTGTATCATCGTAGTTAGTGTATGACACAGAGAAAGTGAAGAAAGACTGAAAGGATTGAGTCGAGGTTACAAGAGCTAAACATTTGTGAGTTGTGATAACATGAAAGACTGTGTTAATGACAAGAAGAAAATTATGCATTTGTGCAAAAGTTTAGAACACAATAAACATACCATTCAAAGAGGATAGCAATAATTATAGTGCTTTTCAAATAGGAAGGAGTTTGTCCTTGAATGTCTCCAGGCGGGTAACCAATAGGAGTCCTGCTGTGTTGCTATATTGCTTTCCCCTTAAGTAGGGCTTGCCGCGTGCCAACAAATATGAAGAGTGGGGGTAATGAACTTGCAATGCTGTGCATGTAAATGTATCTCATTGACTGCAGATCAGAACCCTTCCCATTTGAAAAGCACTATAGTGAAAATTTCAAATTAGTAAACGGTTAGCAAAAGCAGCTAGAATCATAATTTTGCGTCTTGCTCCTTATCATCTGGGACTTAACTCCATCGAAAGTGTTTGGAGTCAAATTAAGAGAGACGCATCTGCCAGAAATGAGGACTTCAAATTAACCAAAGTGAAAGAGGTAATAAAATAAGAAGCACTAAAATTTATGATAGACAACTGCAAAAACTATGTGAATCATGTGATATAGTGTGAGCAGAATGTGAAATGCGGACAATATAATCAAAATAAATCATAACAGTGTTGTGATAAATTTAGAATTTGACAGCAGCTCTGAAGACAATCCAGAAACAGATAATGATTATGATTCTGACTTATGTAGGTTTTCAGTCACTGCAGGAATAGTTTTTTCAAAGGTGATTCTTTTATTTATTTTTCTTTCTTGTAATTTTATACATGTTAGTTTCATAGCTGTCTCACATGTCTGATTTGCTTGTCACTTGCAAATCATGGATGTTTGTAAAGCCCACCACAATTTTGTAACGCTACATGCTGCGATGTGTGATGCGAGGTACTTCCAGTTTGTGTTGCTCATAGCCTGAGCTTCTGTTGTAGGTCAGTAGGCAAGAGGACAATACAAGGATAGTGAATGAATTGTATGAATTGACTCTGAAAATAATCACTTGAACCAACTTTTACTGCGATGATGAACTGAAGTAAGCCAGAGCGGAAGTTGAATGCAGTTGGAATCACAATTATCAATACAATGTAACATGACTTTTCGTAGGGGTCAATAGCTGCTAGTAATATCAATTGTCATCTACCACCATAGCTCCAGGCTCACTAAGTGCAAAATTCAAATGTATTGAATTTTTGTCATTTCATTAATTATTTTGTCATTTTCATTTCATTTACCTTTTTAGATAAATTAATTAAATTTTGTAAAAAATGAAATCATGCTTCATAATAAATAGTAATCATGAAAAATTAAGAATAATTAAATAATTAATAACAATAATTATTTTCATTATACAATACCTCCTCTACCCATTTGTACATGCTATATAGTAAAAAAGTAAAACTGAAAAGCGAAGCTGGAAATATAGGAAAACATTTACATAATTTAAAACAAAAAACACTATGGATTTCAACATTCCACCACCATTGCAAATTTCAGTAAATCCATCCTATCACAACCAGGTAATTCAATCACAACTTTCATTAATTTATCAGCTGATGATATACACAAAGGTGCTATAAACACAAAAATTGTACATATAGAATATAAAGCAAGGTATCATAAACATTATAATTGAGCTTAATTAATTAGAACGTCTTGTATTTACTAAGCCAACTCTTTCTAATAATTTAATGTATGACCATTATGTTTAATGCCAATTTTAAGTAGTTTAGCCTGCAGGAGTTTGGGTGCATTAAAAACTGAGTATAAGGAGAGATCTCAGCCATAAAATTCCCATTTTTATTTCTAATATGGTCAAATAGCTATAGCAACATCAACAGTTGTGAAATCAACAAGGTTCACATGCAAATGAAACCTACTTACACTAAATAAAATCATGTATTTACATCAGTGCACAAGTATCCATTTGTACAAAGCAAAGGTGAACAAAATAAGAGTATAATATACTTACTATTCTATCCTAACAGCAGCAAGGAAATAATTGGCTTTTAAATATAATACATATTTTCTTCATAACAATAACACATCAAACAGTGTATTATATATGAAAGATATTATACTACTGGAATTTACCTGAGTTTTTAAAGTGTTTGAAAACAATATGTCTGTTTCATGTTGATCTTTCATAATGTCTGCATTCTCATGCATTCCAAATACCTCTGGTTGTGTTGTGAGAGGAAGACGTTTTGTATAGTCCACAAAATCTTCATAATGATCAACAGTTGGAGCAAAGTAAAGACCTATAAGGAAATTATCGCTTAAAAAGACTACAGATATTAGTGGAGGAAATCAAAAATTTGATCAAAAAATTATACTTTTTGAGTCAACTGAGACACCTGTACTTCATAAACTTTAAATTTTCTTTCAACGCATTTCACCTTCACTTGAAGGCATTATCAAGAATTGGAGTTGATAAATTCGTGATAATACTTTCAAGTGAAGGCAAAATGTGTGAAGCTGTAATATTGCTTCCTAGTTATTACCTCGCCATTTGAAGCTGAAGTCGTTGATGATGTGGTTCGGTGTGTTGTCTCCGGCTAGCTGAGCATTATCTCTTTATCTCGGGGTTGCGTGAGTGTAAAGGACAACCCAAGAACAACTTTGCAGATCATTTATTGCATCTGTAAATGTTTTCGGGAGTTATGCCGATTCTATATGTGTATCTGTAGAAGCATCTCAATCACATCTGCGCAGCACGAACTGCACGAACTCCCGTACTGTTCTCTGGTTGAGCACTGACTAGACGCTTCTCTCTTACCCACGCCAAGAAGACCGTTCGCTTCCAATTTGAATGTCATGACGTCATCCAAGAAAGCCTCGTATCCAAAATGTTATTTCCTTTTCCCGCAATTTAGAAATGTCCCTTTCTATTATAACATGTTCTTTTATGAATTTTGAATATATAATTACCTTTTTAGGATTAAACGATGTTTACTTTATATTTTATTAAATATATCGCGCGACTTTTTAAGGTTGGTAGAACTGACTTTCGAACGTGTATTTTAAACTATGTGGTATGACGTCATGACTCGTTAATTTCAAACCAATAATGCGTTTATACTACAAATTTAACGACTATCATTTACTCATATCTTGCTCACCTTACAACACTTGCTACTCTATTATCTATTTATGTTATTACTCAATATTTATCGCAAATCTCATATCCGGCAATTAAATTAAAACGTATCTTTTTCAAAAGCCCATTCAATCGGAAATCTAAATTTCGGTATCAAATGCCCCCATTTATGTTATTTTATTATTTCATAATAAAATAATGTAAATGTCTTGCCCGAAAGAAAAAAAACTAAAATTACTCCTGTATTTTGAATAATCGGCAACACTCCCCTTGTATACAATTTTCAATTACACTGTTTTTGAAATTGGTTATTAACACATTTTCTCATTAATCTATTTAACATGACAAACAATTGTACACTTGACTAAACATTAATCCTTAAATACTAATTACAATATGTTATGGTTTCTTCTATGAAGCTTCTATATAAAGGTTAAATCTCAAGAGTCTTTCTTTATACTTCCTTCTTTTAGTTCATGTTTGCTCACTTCGCTCTCACTATCACTTGCACTGTGATTTTTCACTTTTGTCATTGTAACACATATCTGTACTAGATCCTTTAAGCACTAAAATGTACATATATTTTTATATAAATCCATTGCACTCTTTAGACAAGTTCTTTCTTTGTCTTTCTGTGATAACTATCTATACATCTAAATATTTTAACAAATGTTTTACAAAGTAAATATTCTGTTTTCTCTCTATGCGGAGATGAACAATTTAACAATCTTTCTGAAGCTGTTATTGTGAGCTCTATACAATATATTTTTTTAAGCTCTTTGTAGTAGATAGCAATTCACATTCTGCATTTTTCATGAATATGTAAGTACCTGACCAATATATGATTTTCAAGTAAGCTAACATTTACATTTTATCTCCAAGCTGTTTGGGCGCCAATAGACAAATGACACTTCCAATTTTTTTCTTTTACATTAAATCAAGGTTCCAAGGCACCACACGGTTTCTTGTATGGTCGAAGGAGTTGTTTATGCCATCTTCCCAGACATTTTTCATTTTTAACATCTTTTAATTCATAGGTATGATAACCAAATTTTGATATAATTTCTGCAGGACCTTTATATAACAATTCCATCCTTTTGTTCCTACCTCTCAAGGCACTTGATAACTTATGGTCTTTAACTAGTACCCAATCGCCTATCTTAGGTTCCCATTTATGTTTTCTACTCTTTTTCTTTAATTTTCGCTTCTCTGCCTTTTTCTTGATTCGTTCAAAAGCAATTTTCGCTCTTTCTTCCTCACTTAACTGAATGTCATTAATTTTCAGTGTTTTTGGTTCCCCTATCAATATTGGTTCTGGTTCAATTCCTAACATTAATTTTATTGGTGCAAATCCAGTAGTTACATTAATGGTGTGATTGATAATCTTTTCTATCAATGGACAATATTTCACCCAATCCTTGTGATTATGATGTGTAAGTACACGTAAATAAATTCCTATATCTCGGAGAACACGTTCTGTTGGATTCCCTGATGGAAAGTATGAGGAACAATGATATAATTTTATCTCATGATTTTCTAGGGTTTCTTTAAAGATTTTGCTCCGATGAACTGTAGCATTATCTGTTAAGATTGCCTGAATCTTGCCATATTTAGGCACATAATCTTTTATTATCCTTCCTACACATGTTTTGCTGCTGATATTCCTAACAGGATAAATTTTAATAAATTTACTAAAAACATCATGAAGAACAAACATATATCTACATCCAAATTGTCCTACTGGTAGCTCCCCATGTGCATCAGCAGTAACTAGTACATTTTTCCCTTCTCTTATGATTGTCTGAGGTTCTATATCAAATTTGATATTAAATGGTTTGGCCCTTTGACATAAATCACAGCTTGAACATATTTTTCTCACTTTCTTTGCCAAATGTTTTATATAAAAATGGTCACTAATTACCATGATTAGCTTTTCACTACCTGTATGAGCTAGTGTTTTGTGATAAGCAAGTATAAGTTTCTCTTGTAAAGCTTTTGGTACCATTATTTTCCATTTAGGTTCAATTCTTCCATGAAATTTATAGATTTTTCCCTCATAAATACCTATATTATCTTTTAGATTTTCTGTGATTGGTTGTGCCTTTTCTTTCAATTTTCTAAGTTCATCGTCCTCTGTCTGTAATTGTTCCAAATTTCGAAATTCTTTAGCTAATTGTGTCCCTTCTAAGGTTTTCAAATATAGTATGGTTACATCATGTTTGTTGTCACTAATTGTATCTGGTATTGTATAATTGGTTTTCATCCTTGATAACAAATCACTAAAAATATTTTGACTTCCTGCTATGTGTCTGATTTCTATGTTATGGGATGTGATCTCATGGATATATCTAGAAATACGTGTGCTTGTGAGTTTGCAAGAGTTCATAAATGCCAAACTAACATGATCTGTGTAAACTATTACTGGGTTGTTATATACATATTGCTTAAATTTTACAAGTGCAAAGTAAATAGCTGCTATTTCTTTTTCTGTAGTGCAAGCCTGTGATTCAGTCCTTGAAAGCCCCCTTGAAGCTACAGCAATGAGGTGATCTTTTCCTTCCTCATCTTGTTGTAATATGACACTACCATAACCAAGTCCTGAAGCATCTGTATAAATTATGTAGGGGAGATCTTCCCTAGGTTTTTCCAATAAAATTGACGCTGCAAACAATGTTTTTACTTTTTCGAAAGATTCTTGTTCTACTGATGACCATTGCCATTTTACATCTTTTCTCAATAGTTGTCTTAATGGGGCTACTACGGTTGCATATTCCAGGATAAATCTTGACTGATAATTTAGAATACCAAGAAATCTTCTCAATTGCTTTATATTTTTAGGAGCTGGTATTTTATTTATGCTTTCAATTCTGTCGGGATTAGGCCTGATTCCCTCATTTGAAATAACATAACCTAAAAATTCTGTCTGTTTCACAAAGAATGCAGTTTTACTTGGCTTTATTGTCATGTTTGCTTTCTTTAACTGACTAAGCACATAATTGATATGATTTAAATGATCCTCTATATTTTCTGAAAAAATCACAAAATCATCCACATACTGAGCTACAAATTTCTTTATGGTTTCTCCAAAAATTTCATACAAAGCTCTTAATAGTGCACTACCACTGGTATTCATGCCAAAGGCGCAAACTCGAAACTGATATAATATTCCTGAATGTAAAAACGCTGTATATTTTCTTAAATCTTCTCTAAGTGGGATCTGCCAAAAAGATGCTGTAAGATCTAGAGTAGAAAAAATTTTGCCCTTCTGCAATTTGTTCAATATTACCTCTACACTTTCTGGTCTAAATCTATCAGGTTTACAATGTTGATTTAGTTTTCTCGCGTCTAATGTCACCCTAATCTTTCCATTGGCCTTATTTACAATACATAGGGGATTCACAAATTCTGAATTCGAAATCTCAATAACCTCATCTTCTAACATTGACTTTATAACTGCATCTACCTCTTCTCTTATTGTACTAGGGATAGCTCTCGCTTTATGTGTAAAAGGTTTGATGGGTATCATCTCAAACGAATGAGTATAGATATTACATTTACCAGGTTTCTCAGAGAATACTTCTTTATTTCGGATTAATATTTCAAACAGTTTATCCCTCTGTTGTTCATTTAGTTGATCAGCCTGAGTTACTTTTTTTCTCAACAATTCTTCTAAGTCTTCACTACTCTCCCTATCATAGTACCTAGTTGCATCAGAAACCTTCAAATCGTCTATGAAATCATTTTTATCCCATTCTACGTTTTCTTTATTATCGACTCTGTACTCTTTGACATTTACTTCAGTTAATTCCATAGCTCCTACTTTAACATATTCTACAAAGAATGTATCCCCTTGGATTTCTTCTTCCTCTTTTTCTCTTACAATAGTTTCTGAACTACTATCTTCCACAAAAGGCACTATAATGATCTCATCTTCAACTTTCATTTCTAGAATCATGTTTTTAAAATTCACCACAGCTTCCCAGGCATAAAGACAATCACAACCTATTATAATATCTGTCACAAGTCTTCCTACAATCAGAAATAAAATTCCAAGTATTCTCCCATTTATTTCAATATTTATCATTGCTTGAAATTTTACTCTCTCTTTTCGTTTTCCCACAGCTAGCGAGCAATATATCCCATTAACTGGTAAAGACATTACTTTAAAGCCACTACTTTGTAAATTATCATAAAAATTTTGTGAGCATACTGTGCTATTTGATCCCGTATCTATAATTGCATTGTATTGTTTTCCATTTACTCCAATTTTGATTTTAGGTGGATCTCCTACTGTTTCGTTTTCGTCAATTCTATTTTTCCATTCTCTTTTCTTTTGTATCATCATTTGCCTTCCAGGACTATTTATTTCCGAGTACTTATCACAATCATTACTATGATACCCAGTTCTCACTGAAGGCGCGTTTGACCGGGTCTGGCGTTTCCCTGATTTTTATGTATTGCTCCTGTACTATTTCCCGAATTGTTACTTCTGTTTTCCTGCATTAAATCGGGGTTACTTCCTACCATGTTTTTGACCGTGTTAATGGCCTCGACCATTTCCGCATTTTCGGGGGAATTTCGTCCATTAGAATACCTTTCTTCCTGTCTTGGTGACCTCGGTCTAAACTCGTTATCTCCATTTGTCCAATACCCATCATTTGAATTTCTACTATGTCCAAAATAACGTCCCCGTCTACCTCGATCAAATCTATTTGTATTCATATAATTCACCCTTATATTTCTTCCCCTTAGATTACCATTTCTATTTTGGTGATGCCCTTCCTGGTTATATCTACCTTGATTTTCCCACCGGAATGATTCCATCCTTGGTACTGGTCCTTTATATCTTTCCCTAACCTCACTTCTATTCTGATAATACTGTTGTTGTTGTTGTAGTGTTTAACGCCCGCTTTTACTACTACGGCACCGCAGGCGGTGACACTGATGATACATGAAGATGGAGCACCGGTGGAATGAGATGGCGGGGGAAACCGGAGTACCCGGAGAAAACCCGCCCTGACGCCGCTTCGTCCACCACGAATACCACATGCGGGTCCCTGGGATCGAACCCGGGCCGCCTAGGTGGTAGGCGAGCGCGCTAACCGCTCGGCCACGGCGCCGCCTGATAATACTGTGCCCCTTGCCCGAAAGAATTGACAGTTTCTTTTCCTTCATATGTGTTTCCAAATGCGTGTTTTGGCTTATTGACTTCTAAGGCTGATAATAATTCTATCATAGCTGCAATGCTATCGGGTCGGGCTATGATTAGGTAATGTTGAAGTGTTTCCGGAAAATGTGGAGTAACTATATTTATTAGATCTTTTTCATCCAAGGGAGGGTCCAACATCTTCGATTTTCTCGCTATTCTCATAAAATAGTTTACCATCGATTCCTCCGATCTAGGATTAAATTTTCCATTGCTTAATTCAACTCTAATATTAGCCTGCCTACTAGCTCCCCAATATCTGGTTAAAAAGATGTTTCTAAAGGTCCTGTAATCATTATTGTTACCCATAGAAAGGCCTAGCCAATTAGCAGCATTACCCTTTAGACATTTTCTTACTATCACCATCTTGTACTCCTCTGGTATACGTTTCACCGTGAAGTACTCTTGTAACCCTTCTAAAAAGGCTTTAGGATCATCTGAATCTTCATTTTCAAAAACTGGAGGTGTCATTTCATTTAAGACATGGTTAGGCCAATGTAAATTTGAATTGTCACCTATCCCTGAGCTATTTCCGAGATCAGAATGGGAATTACTGTTACCCCTATTTTGCATCGAAATGTCAGCTGATACACCTGGTATTGCCTCGTTTCTTGCAACTTCATTACTAAGATTGTTGTGATTACATGCATTTTCACTTAATTTCAAATTTTCTAAGGCCTCTTTTACCTGAGTAATTTCTGTTACTACCCCTTTTATTTGGTCTGTAACATCCTCCAAATTTCTAGCCTGCCTTTCACTTTCTACATCAGATCTTTCTATTCTAACTTTACACCCCTGTAACTCTTCTCTAATTTCTTCCCTGTCTTTATCTAACCTTTGTACTACCTCTTCCCTTTGTTTGTCTAAACTATATGTTACTCTTTCCCTTTCTTTATCTAATTTTTCACTAACTTGTTGACCTAATTTCTTTTCAGAATTCTTTACTTCTTGCCTTATTGTCTCTAATTCTCCCTTAACCTGTTCTCTATTTTCTTTTACTTCACTACTGACTTTATTAATTTCCTCCCTAACTTCTTCCCTAAAGGTTTCGAAAGCTCTCTTCTGATTTTCCAATTGCATTCCCAATTCCTGTTGTCCCTTCTCTACTTTCTGTCCTAACTCTTTACTATTTTCATCTATCTTTTGACTTAACTCTTTACTATTTTCATCTATCTTTTGACTTAACTCTGTACTCATCTTTTGACTTAACTCTTTACTATTTTCATCTATCTTTTGACTTAAATCTGTACTCATCTTTTGACTTAACTCTTTACTATTTTCATCTATCTTTTGACTGAAATCTGTACTCATCTTTTGACTTAACTCTTTACTATTTTCATCTATCTTTTGACTGAAATCTGTACTCATCTTTTGACTTAACTCTTTACTATTTTCATCTATCTTTTGACTTAAATCTGTACTCATCTTTTTCATTATCGTTTGAAACATATTCTCTATTTCTGACATAAATGCTGGCCTTTCTGAATTACTACTAAACATTTCTGTACTACCTCTAGGTGTTTCTCTAACGTTCTGATCTTCTAATTCTTGGTATATTCTGCTACCAATTACATTCCGATTAAATTCTTCCATCCTACTTATACTTTCCTGAATTTCCTGACTATCAAAACCTCTAAACTCACTATCACTGTCTTCCATTTCTAAGCTATTTACATGTGTTTTTCTACTCACCAAAATTTTCAATATTTTCACTATTTCACTTTAACTGCACTTAAACTTGTTCACTACACGTTTCACAGATGTTGACGCGCTGGGCACCTTCTTGTCTGCTGGTTCGATGCTGGCTCGGTCGTCTTGGGGTTTGGTCCATTCTTTCGAAGCCCCACGTTGGGCGCCAATTTGAAGCTGTAATATTGCTTCCTAGTTATTACCTCGCCATTTGAAGCTGAAGTCGTTGATGATGTGGTTCGGTGTGTTGTCTCCGGCTAGCTGAGCATTATCTCTTTATCTCGGGGTTGCGTGAGTGTAAAGGACAACCCAAGAACAACTTTGCAGATCATTTATTGCATCTGTAAATGTTTTCGGGAGTTATGCCGATTCTATATGTGTATCTGTAGAAGCATCTCAATCACATCGGCGCAGCACGAACTGCACGAACTCCCGTACTGTTCTCTGGTTGAGCACTGACTAGACGCTTCTCTCTTACCCACGCCAAGAAGACCGTTCGCTTCCAATTTGAATGTCATGACGTCATCCAAGAAAGCCTCGTATCCAAAATGTTATTTCCTTTTCCCGCAATTTAGAAATGTCCCTTTCTATTATAACATGTTCTTTTATGAATTTTGAATATATAATTACCTTTTTAGGATTAAACGATGTTTACTTTATATTTTATTAAATATATCGCGCGACTTTTTAAGGTTGGTAGAACTGACTTTCGAACGTGTATTTTAAACTATGTGGTATGACGTCATGACTCGTTAATTTCAAACCAATAATGCGTTTATACTACAAATTTAACGACTATCATTTACTCATATCTTGCTCACCTTACAACACTTGCTACTCTATTATCTATTTATGTTATTACTCAATATTTATCGCAAATCTCATATCCGGCAATTAAATTAAAACGTATCTTTTTCAAAAGCCCATTCAATCGGAAATCTAAATTTCGGTATCATGTGTTGAAAGAAAATTTAAGGTATGTGAAGTACACTCACTCAAAGTGTATAATTTTTTGAATTGTACATTACTTCACAGTGTTAATTCCAATTTCTTTTTGATATAAAGAATTTGGTCTTTTCTGCATCATACCTGATTCAGAGAAAGCATATTTTTCCTGCTCAATAATTGCTGGGCAGTAAAATATGGATAAAATGGTATTTAGCGTTCGACGATCCCATTCATCTGTGACTCTTCCTCCATAGTTGCATTCCCCAGTTAAATAATGAAGTGCTTCATACTGTACTTCCTACAAATTGAAGTTTTCAACAGTGTATATTAGTTAAATGCAAATTAAATTAAAAAATAAGCAAACACACAGAGAAAGTATAGCAGACAGGATTGCAATAAGATATAGACAACAACATTTTAGAAACCATAGAAACACAAATTTTTTTTAGATATATTTTAATGCATGTGCCACATAATGTACCTGTGGCTAATTGCCAACACCAGGATACGGACCTGAGCGTCTTCCTGCATTAATTATATGACAATACGCCGTACGGGAACTGTCTCTATTGTGTGAACTTCTGAGCTCCAGAGACTTCATTTCCTGGCATCAGGAATATTACATTCCAGAAACTTTCTCATTGTGTGACAGACCTATATAAGTGGCTGCTGAATGCCATGTGAGACAGTTAAACATTTAAGGCAATGTGAAATTTAGTGAAAATTGCCAAAAATTTTGATTTTTACTTTTTGAATTTTTTATTATGCTTATACTTTGTACTTTAATGGCACACTTTAGTTTTCTCAATATCAGCCATTTTTAAAGCTCCAGGAGGGTATTCAAATGTGCTAGTGCAGGTGAGCGTTCCTCATTAAACCTCGTCGCTACAGCTTTGAAATGCATTTTTCGTTTTCACTGGCTCTTATTTTGGTCTTTTGCAGGGAATCTTGCTTCAGAAAGATTGTAAGTTGGCTGTGCTGAAATGAATTCGATATTTGAGCTGAAATGCTGTGAATCTGACATGTTTTGCTTCCAAACAGAGAAATGCAGTCAGTGTTCTATAATCTTGCCAGGTTATTTCAGTGTTCCAGTTATATATTAGGCATTGTTTAGGTAGTTAATAGGTTTTAAGTTATTTCTTAGTCTCTTTTCATTGGTTGCACTTTCCTGCTGAGCCAGTGCCCAACAAATCCTACAAATCCTGTGCAGACAGTATAGAAAATGCTCTTATTATAATACTAAAGATTTAAAAATGATATTTCCAAAACTACTTTTCTGTATTATTGGAAAACAGGAATCTAGAGCTTTTATGCTATTTCCTGCATGTATAGATAATTAATAAATCATAAATATACCTCATATTCATCCATGAACATTCTAAGCTGCATTACACTAATATGTAAATCAGTTTCATTAAACTCATATGCTTTGTTCCATCCAAGTGGACCAAACTTTCTTCTTTCTTGTACCAAAGCATGAAAAAAACACAATCCATACAGCAGTTTTTTAAAACTCTCTGATCTTTTGCAGCCTTCAAACCACTCAGGATTATTGATTGGGTCCGAGAGATATGAGCTGTAACCAACAGAGTAACATACTGACATAGTTATCAAGAAGTATCAAATAAAAGAAAAGGAGAGAGAATGGTTATAAAATAAATTAACACAGGAAAGGAAAAGCAAATTTCATACACCCAGACTAAGTTCCTTTGTTTTAGTGAAAAATATTCTATTGGGATATCTGTGTTTTGCTTTCTGGGCCAAATGTATACATTTAAGATATAAAATTGTAAAATAAAGCATTGTCCATAAGCGACAATAGTGATAGAAGCAGATAACCATAATTCATTACTGTAATATCATGCTAACTGATATATTCTTCTATGATAATTAAGGCCAGGATTTTTACGTAATATCAACATGTAGAATATATACATATTTATGTAATAATATTAGATGAAATATGTACAATTACTAAAAGTTTTAAAATATGTAAAATAATTTAATTTTTATATAAACGATGTATTAAACATATTAAATGAAGATTCCTCATTTTGTTAATCATATTTTTGCAAAATAAGGTGCAGTATAATGATTAATTAATTAAACATGTTCATATTAGAGCAAACTTACATAAATTCCATTGTTATGAAGATTCACAATTATTTTAACTAATCACTGTTTAAACTATCTGTCCTCTAAATATTACTTTGCAGAATACAATATACTTATTCCATTCTGAATTGCAATTAACTATCAGACAAATACACAGTTTTTCATTATCATGGAATGCCACCAGTCAGAGAGGATATTTTGTATACAGAAAATGATCTTTCCACATCACAAGAAGGTGCTGAAGTAAACTTAAGTAGATCACATTTTTCAGGAGAGATATAGTCTGGAGGCTTCTCTTCTTTGCTTTTGAGGATCTTGCATGCTGCAGTCAATGTTGACAACATAGGTTTCTCTCCATTACAGACTCAAATTTCTTCACTACTTATATTCCAACAGTTCCTTCAACAGCAGTTAACTTGGATGTCGCAACTTTCAAAGATTCCTTCAAGTGCACACCATGAGTTTCTAATTTAAAAACACTGTTTGCTAATGAATACAAACTTGCTTTGGATATGGGCTAATTGGCATTGTACTTTAGAATCACTGAAGGCACTTTGGGTGATACTCACTGAAACTGCTGATTTACCTGGAAATGAATCTATCACAGTCATCTATCTTGAAAACGTTCAGTATAAAAGTAAGCAGTTTCAATCCACATACCTCACCTAATCAGGACAGGCTCAGGGGACAATTTCACATTTGACAACTGTTTTCTGTAGTGAAACACATGTTGGGGGCTTTAACCAACACTTTCTTGCAGTTTAAAATAATGCTGTTCAGTTGTGGATATTTACTTCACACTTCTTCAGCAACATGTTGCCGTCCTTGGAGTTTGTTAGTAGTTATCTGATCTGCAAATGCAGATTATATGTATATATACATTTATAATAAATTTAACAAAAATAAAGTCACTGGATACTATGTCTTGGTGTAGAACTTGTATCATCTTCAATGCCTTCTGGCCACAACACTTTAAACTACATCATTCACAAAACAAGCCACTATTAAATGATCTGTGTGTTCCAACACTTCTGAAGAAATCAAAAAAGGTGTAGGGGATTCTCCATCCAGCTTATCAGTCACAAGATTGGCAGCATAGCACCCTTTCACATTGGTAATTTCATTGACAGTGATCCAGACATATAGTCTGCCCAGATTCTTAACAAACGTATTTCCAAGAAGTAACAGTTTGCCAATCTTCAACCTCACACCCCACCCCCCTGTCCCACACAAGGTCATTAGAGAATACAATAGAACCAATTGTAAAGAGGCAGGCCAGCTTTCTGAGGCATGAAGCTAATAGTTGTTCTTCGCTTCTCGATGTATCGCCATTGATGCTTAAATGTCGTTGGTCTCGTGGTCGCCCATTGATTTGGTTCTTTCCCGCTAGCTCAGCTTGAGATCTCTTTATTTATCTCGGGTACGCGCAGGTGTTATCAAATAGACTACCCAAGAAAACCTTTATATATTGTTTATTGCATCTTAGATATTTTCGGGAGCTATGCCGATTGTATATGTAGAGGAATCGCACTCACGTCCGCACAGCACAACCTGCAGCACTGGTCTGGGGTGAGTGGTGACGCTTTCTGGCGTCCCCAAGCTAGGAAAACCATTCTCTCCCAATTTGAATGTCATGACGTCATCCAAGAAAGCCTCGTATCCAAAATGCTATTTCCTTTTCCCGCAATTTAGAAATGTCCCTTTCTATTATAACATGTTCTTTTATGAATTTCGAATATATAATTACCTTTTTAGGATTAAACGATGTTTACTTTATATTTTATTAAATATATCGCGCGACTTTTAAGGTTGGTAGACCTGACTTTCGAACGTGTATTTAAACTATGTAGTATGATGTCATGACTCGCTAATTTCAAACCAATAATGTGTTTATCCTACAAATTTAACGACTATTATTTACTCATATCTTGCTCACCTTACAACACTTCCTGCTCTATTATCTATGTATGTTATTACTCAACACTTATCGCAAATCTCACATCCGGCAATTAAATTAAAACGTGTCTTTATCAAGCCCATTCGATTGGAAATCTAAATTTCGGTATCAGGCAGCATTGCAAAATACTAGTTGTACTCTAAATTGCTGTATTGGACTATGAGAGAGTGTTTGAGAACTATGTAGAAAATGGCCAGGTCATAAATTTCCAGGAGATGCCTGGCAATAGTGGTTGCAGTTGCTGTCTGTATGATGACGCAAGTATGCCAGTGCCTCCTCATAACAGAAATGCGGTTAACTTTTCCAAAGTGTTGTTGTTAGCTAATGCTGGATTTCTGACAATGAAGTCATTAATCCTCTTGCTCTCCAAAATTTTTCACTGATGATATTGAAGAGAGCAATAGCAGCAATAGTAACCGCTTTTTAGAGAGCACCATATATTTATGTTTTGGCGGTCACATCGCTCTCTCACAACCCCCAGAATGTCTGGAGGACCACACCTGTCGTTGGTTTACGGGTCTCACCGACCTGACCGGGAGAATTATACAAATAAATTCACCGTCCATATCCTCTGATTACCAATCAGAGGACATATTACATGCCATGACAGGTCAGCATGTTAGGGGTTAAGATTTTATAGAGAAATTAGAGAAATGGAGAGGTTGGAAAAATAAAGACTCCCTAGCCCTCGGAAACCCTAATAGCATCAGGGTCGGAAGAGAACAAGAGATGACCAAGGTAAGGTCAGATAGAAAAGTTACAGTGAGAAGCAAAACACCAGTAAGTGGAAGTATGTTCTGCTCAGCTTGGGTACCTTGTGGTAGCTATTCACATATCCCCTAGACGGAGACCCCTGAGTCTTAAAATTGGGATGTAGGTTTTTGGAAAGGCACATACATAAACTATTACGCAAATTATCGTCGCTGATCTGAGACCTATGCTGATTTTCCAGCAACTTCATTATGTAGAACTCCTACTCACACATGTAAGTGCTGCCGAACATAGCTACTATTTTCGCAGCATTGTTAATAAGATTTGAAAAGTGTGAATCAAGAAGGCCTATGTAGAATTCTACAGCACTGAGTGTGTTGCATTTCACTTCTCAACTCAATTAGCTCCATTTGAATTGCTGCATCTTAAATCTCGTTAACTTTTGCTGAAAGGGGCATGTCAAAAATACAAAACATTTTTTCCATTGTCTGATTGATAATGGAGGAAAGTTAGCCTCTGAAACGCATTCCGGAAAATTATAAATGTAAGTGTTGCTTAGTGTTATTAATTGACTCACCTTTTAAATTAAATTGATTAAAACAACACTATTTTCAAATTTCTAAGAAAGGAAAATTGTGTTTACAGTGCTTTTTTCCTAATATGTAGGGCACTGCTCACATGTTGGTCAAGTTGAGATTTCATTGAACACGTAATCTTCTTCTGCCAGAGAATAACAACTCTATAAGTAGTAAATGAGTCATCTATTGTAACCCACAACCTTAACTTTGATGACAAGGCATTGCAGGTGGAATTCAACTAAACACTAAATACATAACCCAAGAATAGCTTACAAATAACATAAACTATTCCATTATGCATTCTTTCCAGGCTTGTAGGCCGTGGTCCAGTAGTTTTATTCTCCAATGTTTCGCCGAAAACTTCGTTCAGCATCTTCAGGGAAGTCAAAGCTGTGAAAAACAGGCTCTGGCGTCCAAAACAAGACAATCTTGTTTAAGTTTAATACCCCTTAAGGATGCGACACAAAGATTTTAAAGAAAATTGCTGCACCCTTTACATGGAAAATTTTTCAACAATTTTGATTTTCTTAAAATGATTTTGATTAAAATACCATATGTTTAAGATATTTTTAGGGCAAATGAAATGTGTATTTTGAATTTTCTGGCTATAGCCCATGTAGACCTATTAACTCTGGATAACTTTTGCATAACTGGTAAATTGTAAGAGATAGACCAAATCTTACTATACAAAAAATATTATTGTTGTTGTTGTTAGCTAATGCTGGATTTCTGACAATGAAGTCATTAATCCTCTTGCTCTCCAATATTTTTCACTGATGGATGGGGCATTAGAAGTAGCCGGGCATATTTGAAGGTGGTCTCGATCCATTTCCTCTTGCAGATCACATAGAGGACAGAGTGGTGAAGAATATATCCCAATTCTGTTTAAATGCTTTGCCAGACAATCATGTCCTGTAATTAACCTGAAGGTTGCAACTGCTGTTTTTCGAGGATACTCAGGAATTACTGTTTGAATGTTTGGTAGTTCCCATCTTTTATTTTTTGATTTTTCATAGTAATATTTTGAAATAATTTTTTTGAATTCAGAGTTGACTAATCTTTTAGCTGCATAAAATGGTAGATTAACTATTGATTTCTGCACATTGCCGGTACCCTTTTTTGCAAGAAAATCAGATTTCTCAGTCCACAGTGAGCTGGTATCCATTGGAAGACTAGGTGTTTTTGAAGAGCTGTTAGATGGGTAAGGATTTTCCAACATTCTATAATTGTTTGGTTTTTTGGTGACAACTTGGAAGTAATTGCTATAATAGCTGCCCTGGAATCTGAGAGAATAACTGCTTGCTGAAAATGAGAAATTCTGTACAAAAGATTTTGTAGGGCCATTCGAATTGCTTCAATTTCTCCATCAAAGTTTGTAGTTCCATAACTTAAAGATTTGTAATAGGAAAAGAGGTGACATGTGACTCCAGCACTCCTACATCTTGGTTTGATGTCAATGATCCATCAGTATAAATATGGAGTCATTCATGTTCTGGAAATCTAGTATGGACTGACTCTAATGCCAATAATTTTAGAACACTAGTTGGAGTATCACTTTTCTTAACTTCTTCTGTCAGGTGTAAACAATATGTGATGTCTAATTTTTGTGTTGGATTGACTTTAGATATGAAGTTTTCCTTTGAATTAGGAAGGTATACATTCTTCTTGATGTCTTGAATTTTTGAAAGAAAGCTCTCCTGAGTCTTTAGTGTATGTGTAAAATTTCTCTTGTGCCATGTATTGAATGGGAGTCTGATCAACTTTTCGTGTTGAATAAGAGCTGGTTTTTCTATTTCATACTCAATGGGGCATTGGTTGGTTAGTATTTCCATAGCTGCTATTGGTGTGGTTTTGATAGTACCTGTAATTAATCTCAGACTTTGGTTTTGAAAGATTTGAATTTTTTTTGTGTTTGCTGTTACAAGAACTTCACTGCAGTAAGTAAATAATGGCTTTATATATACATTGTATGTTGTGTTAAGAGTTGCTCTGAAACATCCCCACTTCATTCCTGTTAGTCGTTTTAACAGTGAAAGGCGCCTCTCTGCTCTTTGTATTACATTTTCTATTTGGTCCATGTAAGTTTGTTATCAAATGTAACTCCTAAATACTTTGCTTCCTTTGTTTCTGGTAATTGTTGACCCTCAAAATTTAGTTTTATTTTTAGTGGTGTTTTTCTTAGTGAAAAGATTTGGTAGTTTGATTTTGTTGTATTAACAGTCATTAAATTTTCTTTGGTCCACCTTTGTAAGTTGGTTAAGGATTGTTGCATGGTTTTTTCTAGTTCTGTACTTTTGCTTTTTGGTTTTGAAGTCCACATTACTAAGTCATCAGCAAATAGTGCGCACTTCACACCTGATTCTTGTATTTGTTGTGGCAGATCGTTAATAAATATATTAAAAAATGTTGTGCTGAGCAGTGCGCCTTGTGGTAAGCCACGGTGTACTTGTTTGTATTTAGATATGTTTCTTCCATATCTGGTTGCAATAAAGCGTTGTGTTAGGAAATGACATAGCTATGAAAACATTGGACCTTGTATCCCTATTTTTTTTACTTTCTTTAGTAGTTTTGTTCTGCATATAGAATCATATGCACTTTGGAAATCAATAAAAACTGATAAATTATCTTCTTTTCTATTGAAGGAGTCTTTGATTTCTTGACTGAGAAGTAAGACTTGTTCATTTGTAGAGTGGAACTCTCTAAATCCAGCTTGACATGGGGAAATTAAATTTTTTGATTCTAGAAACCAATTTAACCTGTTTGACCCATTCTTTCCACCACTTTTGCTATTATGCTAGTAAGAGCTATTGGTCTATAATTTTTTATTTCTGACGCTGTTTTGTCTTTCTTCAAGAGTGGGACAATTATTGCCTTTCGCCATTCAGCAGGTACAGTGGTTTTCCAGGATAGATTGTAGAGTTTTAGTAGTTGTTGTTTTGCTGTTTTTCCAAGGTTTTTTATGAACTCTGGATGTATGTGATCAGGTCCAGGAGACTTCTTGTTTTTTAGATTATTTATTGCAATGTTCAATTCTTGCATATTAAAATTTTGGAAAAAGATATTGCATTGAGTGTTAGGATCACATTCTCTTTCTTGTTTCAAATCTTTCTTAAATTGTTTACGTTCCTTTTTATTATTTCTTGTTACTTTATGTGAATTAGCATAATATTTATTGAATGTTTCGGCTATGGCTGCATCATTTGTTAATATTGTATTGTTGTGTATGATAGGTGTGCTGTTGTTTTCTTTCCTATCCTTGACATTTTTTATGAACTTATGAGCTTTGTTACCATCTGTCCTATAATCCATTTTTTCTAAGAAATTATTAAAGTAATTTTTTTGAGCAGTATTAATTTCTTTTTTTAGTGAGGCACATTTCTTCCGCCATATTTGTGTATCCAATATGTTTTTTGTTTGTTCAGCTGTATTTCTAGCTATATCCCTTTGCTTTTTCAGTTCTTCTAACTGGGGGTTCCAAAAGGGTTTGAAATTTTTAATTCTTCCCAGAGGAATATGTTTTTTTGCGGTTTCTAGGATGACTTTACAGAAATTTTTGTTCAAATGATCTGGTTGGTCATGTAGCTGTGAGTTTGTTTGTTCTTTAAATTTATGTTCCAGTTCAGTTTTATATTTGATCCAATCTGCTTTTTTGAAGTTCCAATACAGATTCATGTGACATTGACTGTTATTTGTATTATCTAGTTTTATGTCAGCAATTACTGCTCTCTGACCAGACCTTGGATCTTCTATAATTTGTTTTTTAATTTTTGAAACAATATCTGTTGTAGCTAACAAGAGGTCTGGGTTACTGCCTGCTCCAGAGTAATGTATGAAGGTTGTGGGATCTTCTTTACTATAAATCAGTTCAAAAGTTGTGGTATTAAAAAATTCTTCCACTATCTTCCCTGTAGAATCCACTTTTTCATAACAGCATCTTTTGGAATGAGCATTGAAATCCCCAATTACGATTGTTTTATTTAATTGGTCAATAAGAGAGAGATCTGGTTCATTCCTGGGAGGATTGTAAAATCTGTATAAATGTAGATGTGTTTTGTTATCCCAAAAATGTAGCTTTATTAATTCACTTTTATCTGTGTTATCCATTTCTTTAACAATTTCAAAGGAGGATTTAATATCCTTTTTGACTCCAACTAATATTCCACTACTTATCTGTCTATTTTTGGGTAGTAGATGTAGTAGAAAACCAATAAAATTGAAGTATTTAAGTTGGTCATTTGTTAGATTTGCTTCCTGTATGAAAAATATATCGATATTATAGTCAAATACAATTTTATTCAGTTCTACTCTTTTTGTTTGTGTGAGACCACCCGCATTCCATTGTAGAAGTCTTATGTTAGATCTTCTATTAATATAATGTTTTGGCTGTCGAGAAGTAGTCCCCACCCGGAGATCCGAGTGGGGGACTATTTTAACTCCGGGACATTTTACCCCTCGAGTCATATTTCATAAATATTGAAGAGACTTAGCAATAAATGTAACCGCTCTTTAGAGAGCACCATATTTTTATGTTTTGGCGGTCACATCGCTCTCTCACAACCTCCAGAATGCCTGGAGGACCACATCTGTCGTTGGTTTACAGGTCTCACCGACCTGACCGGGAGAATTATCAAAATAAATTCACCGACCATATCCTCTGATTACCAATCAGAGGACGTATACATGCCATGACAGGTCAGCATGTTAGGGGCTAAGGTTTTATAGAGAAATTAGAGAAATGGAGAGGTTGGAAAAATAAAGACTCCCTAGCCCTCAGGAACCCTAATAGCATCGGGGTTGGAAGAGAACAAGAGTTGACCAAGGTAAGGTCAGATAGAAAAGTTACAGTGAGGAGCAAAACACCAGTAAGTGGAAGTATGTTCTGCTCAGCTTGGGTACCTTGTGGTCGCTATTCACATATCCCCTAGACGGAGACCCCTGAGTATATAAGTAATAAAATGTAATAACAGTTGTTATTAATTATCAATTAATAACTCAATGAATTAAATAATTAATAAATACTTTAAACAATAAATTATGAACTTATGAGAATAGTTATTAAGGATACCATTATTTTGCATATCATTTATGCATATTTTACTACTTTTTAGTGTATATTTTGGCATATGTTTTTGCATACAAATCCGAGCTCTGGTCATTAAGTATAGAATAAACTACGAGGGTGATTTGAGGAGTTCTCGGAATTACAAGAGGTCAGCACTAGCGCAACGAGTTGTTCATGTGATATTCATTTGACCATTGCCTGTAAACCTGTGTCACATCAGTGCTCTTGGAAGAAAGTTATGGTGGTGACGCACATCTATTGTTCCTGCGTAGTGATTTGCAAAGATGGAAAAAATTGAGATTCGAGCAGTGATTTCCAGAATATACTGGAGGACTCTGTTCCTTCACATTCAACTGTTGCCAAATGGACAAACAAATTTAAATTTGATGGGGAGAGCCTAGATGATGATTCATGGAGCGGTCACCTAAGATGTGTCACTACTCCAGAAATCATTGCAAAAGTGCACAGAATGGTCATGGAGGATCACTGACAAAGTGCGAGAAATTGCTCAAGTTTGTCAGATGTCATCTTAAAGGGCACACCACATTTTAACTGGAGAATCAGATATGAAAAAATTATCTGCAAGCTGGGTGCTGCAACTCTTGATGCTAGATAAAAAAATGTTGTTGTTGTTGTTGTTTTCTAGTGCCTTGCATCTCGCAATGATGCCATTAGCATTCGTGCTTTCCAATACTTTAGAGATAAAAAAAATGTAGATCCTGCTAAAATACACAATTTATGTTGAAATAAATAAATCAATAAAATAAATAAAAATAATAAATAGATAATAAATAATAAATGAAATAAAAAAATATATCACACTTATTGGAATTGATCTCTAAACCATTAGATTTGTTTCTTTCCACAACTTTATCTGGCTCATCTGCTATAGTTCAGTCATTCATTTATATATATAAACAAACTGAGAAATCAGCTGTAGCAGATCATTTTTGGTCATTTAATCATGAAATTAATCCAGAAGTTAAATTATTAAAACAATTAAGTGGACCTATAGATTTAATGGTTTGGGAAAAAATATTTATTTTAAAAAACAGGAACCGTGTTATGAACTTTGAATTACCTCCTATAGATTGTGTTTATAGATGGTAATTATTCAATTCAATTCAATTCAATTTTATTGCAATTCAATATGGTGTAATACACGATTGAATCCAGTCAATAGTAAGCAAGTACATATGAGTAGCAAAGACGTTAATAATAAACAATAACAATAATAATGATAATAATAGTAATATACAAAGAACTGATTAACCAAGTAGTAGAGACTATGCACAATGAACTATTTACAGTATGTACAATTTATAATTAAATTTATACAACTTATAGAATATAAATACAAAACTAGTGCTGTCAATGCAATATTACAAGCTAGTTATTATTTACTATTACAGAATTTATTTACACAGATATTCATCAGTACTGTAAAACGATTTACTAATCAGGAACTGTTTTAACAGTTGTTTAAATTTATTTAAATTACTATTGTGCCATTTCTTTATTTCTTCTGGTAGTCCATTATAAAATTTTATTCCAGTAAAACTAGGCATCTTTTCATACAAATGTAATCTGTGACTAGGAATAGCATAGTCATTTTTATGTCTGGTATTGTATCTATGAACATCAGAGTTGGTTAGTGACAAAGAGTTGTACTTTATAAAATGTAGAATGGTTTTGTAAATATATAAGCTTGGTAGGGTTAAAATATTTAATTGCTTAAAGGTATTTCTGCATGGCTCATTGAAATTTAGTTTGCCTAATTATCGAACTGCCCTTTTTTGTAAAATAAATATTTTACCAAAATTTGCTTTAGATGTGGTGCCCCATAGTTCAATTGCATAAGCCATATGCGAGTGAATAAGGGAGTAGTATATAGCTATCGCTGCTTCAATTGGAATAAATTTATTTAAATATTTCAGAACAAATAGATTTTTGCTGATAATTGATCCCAGTTTTTGTATGTGTCCAGCATAGGTAAGTGATTTGTCTATATTTAATCCAAGAAGATTTACAGAGTTGACGCTATGGACCACATTGTCGTTTATGGAAAGTTGTAATGATGGCCCAACTGTTTTAAATCCAAAGGTAATTAATTCACATTTAGCTGCATTTACATACATATTTAGGCTACTGAAGTATGTAACTATAGTATTTACAGTATCATCGAGACTTCTATTCAGTGCACACAAATTTTTATTACAGTCTAAAATGGTTGTATCATCAGCATATTGTACTAGTCCGGTATTATCTGATGTAATTTCATTTATGTCATGAATATAAAGAATAAATAATAAAGGTCCTAATATAGATCCCTGTGGTACTCCATAAGTTAGATCCTGCATCTGTGAATGGTGTTCATTGTTTTCTGCATTTATGGTCACAAGTTGTTTTCTATTTGACATAAAGGATTTTATTAGCTTATTTGCTATACCTCTAATGCCTAAATTGTATAGCTGAGTTAACAGTTTGTTCCTATCTACACAGTCAAACGCTTTTGTAAGATCTAGTAGAACAACAGCGGTATGTGTATCTGACTCAATGTTTCCAATAATCATTTCAACTAGGTCTGATAAGGCGCTGATAGTAGATTTATTACTCACAAAGCCATTTTGTTGCTTGGGAATTAAGTTAAACTTGGTTAAGTATTTTGTTATACGATTATGTATGATCCGCTCAAAAATTTTTGACAATGCTGATAGTATTGATATGGGTCTATAGTTATTTATGTCATTTTTAGCCCCTTTTTTAAATACAGGTATGACCTTAGCTATCTTTAGTTTATCAGGAAAAATGCCATATTGAAAGCAGGAGTTTGTTATTTCTACAAGAGGATTCGCTATTTCATGGCCACATACTTTTATTAGAGAGGTAGGTATACCATCAAGACCTATGCTGTTTTTAGATTTTAAGGTCTTTATTACATCAAGAACTTCTTGGCTGTTTGTAGGATGCAAAAAAATGCTATTGGTATTTATTTATGCCAACAAATTTACTGTTGGTGTTTTTAAACACACAAGCCGTGTGTGAGCAAAGTTTAAGAGGTAGAACTGGAACTTAAAAATTAAATGCCACAACTGGGATTTGAACCACAAACCTTCCGCTTACCAGGCAGCTGCTCTAACCATTGAGCTATTGTGACAAACTGCCAGAATGGCATTTAATTCTCAAACCAGTTCGTATTTCTCCTGGTAAACCACAAAGGCAGTCTCACATCAGAGACAAATTACCCCAATGGTGACTTACTATTCTAAGTACTTTATGTCCCAGGATTAAATAATCTTCAGATGGTAATTATTATTTATTTATGCCAACAAACCTACTGTTGGTGTTTTTAAACACACAAGCCATGTGTGGGCAAAGTTAAAGAGGTAGAACTGGAACTTAAAAATTCAATGCCACAATTACCAGGAGAAATACGAACTGGTTTGAGAATTTAATGCCATTCTGGCAGTTTGTCACAATAGCTCAATGGTTAGAGCAACCGTCTGGTAAGCAGAAGGTTTGTGGTTCAAATCCCAGTTGTGGCATTGAATTTTTAAGTTCCAGTTCTACCTCTTAAACTTGTGTTTATAGATTTTAGTTTTCAGAGCTTGGTAATTAAAATGAGCATCAGTATCTATGTTTTTTGTTTTCATTTATTACTATTTGATATGGTATTTGCACTTCCCATATTTAGTTTCCCTGTACTTTACATAGATTTATTATGCTTTTCATTATTTTTCCTAATTTTGAAGAACCTTTTCTGTTTAGATGCAGTTCACCTCTACCAATACAGTCATTTCCAATTTGCTTATCTATGTCGACAACAACATACTTCAGTTTGTCACACATCCAGCAAATGTTTTTATTTACACTGTTCATATTGTTGTTGCTGTTAGCTAATGCTGGATTTCTGACAATGAAGTAATTAATTCTCTTGCTCTCCAATGTTTTTCACTGATGGACGGGACACTAGAAGAGGCCGGGCATATTTGAAGGTCGTCTCAGTCCATTTCCCCTTGCAGATCACATAGAGGCCAGAGTGGTGAAGAATATATCTCAATTCTGTTCAAATGTTTTGCCAGACAATCATGTCCTGTAATCAACCTGAAGGTTGCAACTGCTGTTTTTCGAGGATACTCAGGAATTACTGTTTGAATGTTTGGTAGTTCCCATCTTTAATTTTTTGATTTTTCATAGTAATATTTTGAAATAATTTTTTTGAATTCAGAGTTGACTAATCTTTTAGCTGCATAAAATGGTAGATTAACTATTGATTTCTGCACATTGCCGGCACCCTTTTTTGCAAGAAAATCAGCTTTCTCAGTCCACAGTGAGCTGGTATCCATTGGGAGACTAGGTGCTTTTGAAGTGCTGTTAGATGGGTAAGGATTTTCCAAAATTCTATAATTGTTTGACTTCTTGGTGACAACTTGGAAGTAATTGCTATAATTGCCGCCCTGGAATCTGAAAGAATAACTGCTTGATGAATATGTGAAATTCTATACAAAAGATTTTGTAGGGCCATTCGAATTGCTTCTATTTCTCAATCAAAGTTTGTAGTTCCATAACTTAAGGATTTGTAATAGGAACAGAGGTGACACATGACTCCAGCCCCTGCTCCATCTTGGTTTGATATCAGTGATCCTTCAGTATAAATATGGAGCCATTCATATTCTGGAAATCTAGTATGGAGTGTCTCTAATGCCAATAATTTTAGAACACTAGCTGGAATATCATTTTTCTTAACTTCTTCTGTCAGGTGTAAACAATATGTGATGTCTAATGTTTGTGTCAGATTGACTTTATATATGAAGTTTTCCTTTGAATTAGGAAGGTCTACATTCTTCTTGAGGTCTTGAATTTTTGAAAGAAAGCTCTCCTGTGTCTTTAGTGTATGTGTAAAATTTCTCTTGTGCCATGTATTGAATGGGAGTCTGATCAACTTTTCGTGTTGAATAAGAGCTGGTTTTTCTATTTCATACTCAATGGGGTATTGGTTGGTTAGCATTTCCATAGCTGGTATTGGTGTGGTTTTGATAGCACCTGTAATTAGTCTCAGACTTTGGTTTTGCAAGATTTGATTTTTTTGTGTATTTGTTGTTACAAGAACTTTGTTATAGTAAGTAAACAATATGATATTGGAGAGAATTAGCAGTAAAAGTAACCGCTTTTTAGGGAGCACCATATTCTTATGTTTTGACAGTCACATTGCTATCTCAGAACCCCCAGAATGTCTGGAGCCACACCTGTCATTGGTTTATGGGTCTCACCAACCTGACTAGGAGAATTATCAAAATAAATTCACCAATCATATCCTCTGATTGGTAATCAGAGGACGTATTACATGGCACGACAAGTCAGCATGTTAAGAGTTTAAGAGATTATAGAGAAATTAGTGAAATGGAAAGTTCAGAAAAATCAAGACTCTCTAGCCCTCGGGAAACCTAATAGCATCGGGGTCGGAAGAGAATAATGAATGACCAAGGTAAAGTCATAAGGTCAGATAGAAAAGCTACAGTGAGGAGTAAAACATCAATAAGTGGAAGTAATGTTCTGCTCAGCTTGGGTACCTTTTGGTCGCCATCCACATTCCCCTAGACGGGGATCCCTGAGGGTATACAAAAGATGCAGATCTTCCTAAAACACACAATTTATATCGAAATAAATTTTTTTGTAGAATAAACTATTTCAGAAATATTTCTTTTTATTTGTGTGAGTTTTGGAAAACAAACTTTCATCAAATGGAGATTGCTGTTCATTTTTTTTTATATGCTAGCCATGCAATGAGAACGGAATTTGAAAGCCTCAATGGATTTGACTATCGCCCATAGCCTACTGTATTCCCATGTTCCCCTTGCATCTACAAGGAATTAAGCAATAAGATAATTTCTGCAAATGTTTATCTCAACTAACACAAAGAATATATAGGAATAACAGTTTGTAAGAATGGTTAGTACAAAAGTAGAGAAAGTCATGTGAGTGCAACACATCACATTTTTACATTAAGAGGCAGAATATGTTATTCTACACAAACTAGGTTAAAATACATAGAAAATAGTGTCACCATGCTCAAATATGTAAGAACTTATCATTATATGGTAGCTGAGTTTCTAATTAATGGACATTTATTGTAATTAAGGGAAATTAGAAACTAGAAGCTCAACTTATCTTATTAATATTGCAATTTATTGTAATCAGTACAACTCAGTTGAATAGAACAACTTGCAATATTAATAACATAAGTGGAACTTTTGGTTTCTAACTTGTTCTTAATTTGGACATTTATCATTTTAATTATGCATAAGCAAAGGGAAAGAATACAGATTTACATACATATCCTGGCTCTAATTATAAGAATATTTTTGTTTTTATTTGGTTTATATTCTTGCAGTGAAACTTTTTTACAACCTTGTCAACAATGCTTAGTAAAAATTTATTTTTATGCTTCCAGTGTGATTTTAATGTTTTTAAGCATAATTTTTAAGCACGCTTATGTTTTGGACTTTCTCTGCATTTAATATTATAAATTTCAGGTTTTAGCACTTAATGATACCAAAAATATAAAATGCATCTCTACCATGATTTAAACATGCTTTAACTTTATCTGCCACTCTTTGCTGATTTAACCAAAAAAGGCTTACCTATGATTTTTTAAAATCTAACATAACTATAAAACATTCTTCAAAATTCTTCTAATTGTGAAATTTACTTTAAAGCTGAACTGTCTATGCATGTATCAAACTCTTTAAGATTTATGCTGTGACTTAGAACAAAATTGAGTATTGCCATTAAAAACATTTATTAGCTTACCGCAAAATGTTAGCTCTAAGTCCTCTCGGTGGCTCATTTGTCATTTTCACACCATTCTGCAAAACCATTACTGGGAAATGTGCTGCAGGATAAGATGTGAGCCATAATCTGAAGTCTGGGTGAGTGGCATCAGGTAATAGGCCTTCACAGATCTGAAAGGTTTTTGTTGTTACGATTATTGTCATCATTTTATGTCTTCTGTTTGAGGAAATGCAGCAAAGTTTCATTACATATTAGATAATTCATTCTGAGTTATATATTGCTCTACCTTCAATTTCTGACCAGAATCAGAGTATGGAGAAAACAGTAGTAAATAGAAATAGAAATAGTAATTTCTTCAATGGTAGAAGGTAAGAAACATACAAACTAATTATAGCAGAAATGCTGTTAGTGCCAGTTTTTGAGCTGTCTTATCTATCATGGAAGGGATTCCAGCACATCAGCTGATGGCTTATTGTGTGTCAGACCCTGGGAGGACACTGTATTTCCAGAGCGCAAACTCCACTGCAGCGTAACCTACTAGCTACCCTGCTAGCACTTACAACCTGTAAAGACTGGACAGAGAGGGAATGAAATGAATGAAATGAAAAGGCTTTATTCAGGGGATGTAAGGTAGATGCCCTTCCCAGCATTCACCTGAGTGACCCAGGAAAAAACCATGAAAAAACTCAAGGCCAGTTAAGTTTGGCTGCAGGAATCAAACCCACAACCTTCCAAATGCAGGCCACAGACATTACCACCTGAGCCATCCCATTTGGTAGGTGTGAAAAAATACAACAAAAAACTAGGAGCCATGGATAAAACACAACATTACTAAGATAAGTGAAGTTTTTAGTTTCTAATTTGTTCTTACTTTAGACACGTTTAATGTTTGGTAATGAGTTGATTTCTGAAATTACATGTCGACTCCTACAATTTAATCCTTCGTTAGTCATATATGTGATTCATGGCTTAATTTTTCCTCAATATCCTCCCAACAAATAAAGTATGCACTTACTGTCCCAAGACATCCCACCTTCGATTTTGCTTCACCAGAATTTCAATTTGATCACTATATTGATGAAGCAGATGTCAGCACATGTATCACGAGCTTGATAGATACATTGCGCTAACTCATGTAACACATTGTCACTGCTTTGTAATAAATAGGGGATTGTAGTGATAGCTTGCTTAGGATGTATTGTAATTCTGTGGTGAACATAACTAAGTATACATTTCTTTGATACTTGATAACTTATATATTTATTTGAGACATAGGTATATATCTCAAATTAAATGTTTGTCGCTTATGGACAGTAAGAGTATGGAGTGCATTCATCTGAATGCGACAAAAATTGGCAAATTCAAATATTTTTTCATAGAGAAGGTTTTTATACTAACCATTTTACCATGGAATATATTACATTCACAAGGTTTTCTGTACCTGTTTTTCTTTTATGCAACACATTCACATGCCCTTCTCTACTTGCCCTTCAATACACAATTCATACAATTTTCTATGATTGAAATGAAAATGCAAGATATTGCATTTACATGGTTTTCTTTACTCACTTTTCTATTATGAAACAAAATCACATTTCTATCTCTACTCCTATTTGTACAAACAATACATACAATTTTTTATATGTTTGAAATAGAAATGCATCATATTGCATTCACATGGTTTACACTACTCTTCTTTTATGTAACACATTCACATGTTCTTCTCTACTCACTCTTCAACATACAATTTGTATCATTTTCTATATGACTGATATACAAATGCAATGTATTACATTCATTTGGTTTTCTCTACTCACTTTTCTTTTACAAAACACATTTCTTTCTCTACTCCCACTTCTACATACAATTCATATAATTTTCTATGTTTGAAATAGAAATGCAACCTATTACATTCACACAGTTTTTTCTGCTCACTTTTCTTTTATGTAACACATTCACATGTATTTCTCTTCTCAGTCTTCTACAAACAGTTCATACACTTTTCTGTATTATCGAAATAGAAATGCAATGTATTCATTCCACTTGCTTTTCTGTGTATGGTATATATTTGTGGTTTTTCAACAGTGCTTTTGTATAGTGTCTTCCCAGTGGTTTTTATGTATTTAGTTTATTTTTTGTTCCTTATAGTATCCTAAGAGTTTTAATTAAATATTTGCATATGTGTGTTGACCAATATTTTTAGTTGTCTACAAAGAAATACAAGGTCCTTGGGCAAGTGCAATTCAAGTCCGAAAGTTTTAGTAATAAATCTTCAAGCCACACCCCATCACCCAGTGTCTGCAGGTACTACAATCAGCCAGCCGAGAGACTGCCAGGATAAGCGGTCCATCTTGTATTCAAGGAAGGTCTTCTATCAGCTTGGAAACTAAAAATCTCCAAAAGATAGACCCTTGCCCAGGGTTATAGGTCTTCAGCAACAAACCTGGCAGAAGAAATTTTCAGTACGGCATGTTTGGTGGAAGAAGTAACTCTACTATTGGAGTTAATACAATAGAGGGGGAGGAGAAAACTCCATAGCCTTGGTCAGCTATCTCCTAGGAGAGAGTACTCCAAACTTAAACTCTGGTCCTCCAGGTAGGGGGTTTTGCGATCAGGCTGGTAACCCATTCAAGTAAAAAGGTACTTACTCAAACAGCTCAGAAGAGAAGTAGCCAGATGGCTCCAAATAAGACAACAGAAACAAGAAAACAGATTATGAATAAAGGTGCTATGGAAATACTAAGCAGCATGTCCTGGAATGTCAGAGGAATAACAAACAAAGTATTGGAATTAAAAAAAATAACTCTTAAGAGCTAATGTGGACATAGCTTTGCTGTCAGAAATGAAGAAAAAAAATTACAAGATTTAAGGAACTGAATCAGTGACTATTATTTTACTCTGGGGTCTTGCCAACCCTTTTTAATATCTATATTGACACAGCAGTTACCGAGCGGCAAGTGCAATTGAAATTAGACTTAAGTTAGGTTGAACGATTCTACATACAATTCTTTTTTGCAGATGATCAGGTCATTCTGGCAGATACTGAAGACGGACTACAAGTAGCTTTGTACCATTAGGAAATAATGAAGCTATTAACAGTGAAGCAACAAGAATCTAAAGTAAAAACAAATTAGAAACTAAAATCTTCACTTATCTTAGTAATATTGCAAGTTCTTTGGTGCTGACAAGTTTCGAGTTGACTCGAATACAAGTACAATTGATTATTTCAGCAGAGAAAACGAAAGTAATGGCGTTCATTGGTAAGTACCCAACGCAGTCAAAACTTCTCCTGAGAAACAAAGTGCTAGAACAAGTGAAGTAATTTAGTTACTCAGAATGTGATATTTCATATGAATATGATAGGGATTTAAAACAAATGGTATATAAATTTCAAAACATGTGTCATTATAAAATGAAAATTGAAAAACAAAACAAGAAGAGATACTATTATTTATTTATGCCAACAAGCTTACTGTTGGTGTTTTTAAACACACAAACAATCAAGCTGCATCATTCTGGCAGGTTGTCACAGTAACTTAATGGTTAGAGCATCTGCCTGGTAAGTGGAGGGTCTATGGTTCAGATCTCAGCTGTGGCATTGAATTTTTCAGTTCCAGTTCTACCTCTCAAGAGACACTATACTGAATTGTTATAAAACTATGGCAGTGCCTATTATATCTTATGGAGCCAAGATCTGGACCTTGAACAGAAATTATAAAATAATAATTGAAACGGCTGAAATGAAATTTTTTAGGTATGTAGCTGGCCCTAGTCTCGAAGATCACATTAAGAGTGATACAATAAGGGAACAACTAAAAATATTTAATTTAAACGATAAAATCAGGGAGTGCCAAATGAAGCGGCAAGAGCATATCTCCTGAATGCCAGAAGAAAGGCTAACCAAACAGGCCTTGCAGTACAAACCAGTTGGCATAAGAGAAGTTGGAAAACTGCAGAGATGCTGGGAAGATCCATTCTGAGTTGAAACAGGTCTACCTGGCCTAACTTGAGGGTTGATGATGATGATCTTCAAACCACAGTCACTGCTGGGTATTTCAGCTAGTCTATAGGTATATATCAAAATTAATGTTTGTGAGGTAGAACCGGAACTTAAAAATTCAATGCCACAACTGGGATTTGAACCACAGACCTTCCGCTTGCCGGGCGGACGCTCTACTGAATTTTTAAGTTCCGGTTCTACCTCTTAAACTTTGCCCACACACGGCTTGTGTGTTTAAAAACACCAACAGTAAGTTTGTTGGCATAAATAAATAATATTAATGTTTGTATCGTTCGTATTTCTCCTGGTAAATGTTAATGTTAATGTTAATGTTAATGTTTGTATATTTGTCCTCAATGCTCTTCACTTGACCAATCACCACAAAATTCAGCATGTATATGTATTCTTTCATGGAGAAGGTTTGCATGTTATCCATTTTACTATACAATGCAACATACACATGGTTTTATTTACTTGGTTTTTTTATATAATACCGTCATATACATAACACAATCACATTTCCTTTCTCTACTTCCTCTTCTACAAAGTATTTGTGCAATTTTCTATATGACTGACATCAAAATGCTATGTCTTACATATAGCAGCTTTCTCTACTTGCTTTTCTTCCTGTGATATTTGAGGTTGTTCAACAGCGCTTTTGTATAGTGTTTTCAGAGTGGTTTTATTTATTTATTTATTTTGTTTATTTTTGTTTTTTTATACTGTCCAATGTAAGTCCAAAAGTTGTAGGGATAACATTTTCAAACCATGAGCATCACTGAGTATTTCAGCTAGTTACTTATAAAATGAGAAGAGATACATATGAATAAGTGGCAAGGCATGAAATTTTAGTGCAGTCATCACAAAATTTACCAAATGTAGCGGTTGATAGAGTTTTTAAGTTTTTAGTGGAGTGCAATATGAATTTGAGGATTTAAAATTTTAGTTATCTGTTTATGCTTTTGAATATATTTATCAGCTTGTTTCATATCTGGCTATTGCCACTGTTTTTTACTTTTTTTGCATATTTTTCTTGTTGCTAGTATTTTTATTTTTGAGTAAAATTTATATCTGGCTATTGCCATGAATCTGCACTCTATAGATAATCCACAAGACGTATGCCAACATTTCAATACATATTTCCTAAACATAACAAGGGGGGGAACAGAACATGATAGAAAGCATTCAAAGAGAACTACCAGTATGCATAAATTTAATATATTTGGAAGAAACTACAACCAAAGAAGTGGAAAAGATAATAAATAAATTAAAAAATAAATCCTCATCAGGATGGGACGAAATATCACCAAAAATCTTAAAACATTGTGTTACTGCGCTTATTACAATTCTGGTATACCTAATAAATTCTTCGCTAAACAGTGAAACCTTTCCAGATTCCTTAAAATTCAGTATAGTTCGGCCAATCTTTAAAAAGGGGGATAAAACACAAATAGGGAACTATAGGCCAAACAATCTTACTTCTGTTTTTGCAAAAGTTTTCGAAAATATACTGAGCTACAGACTGATACGATTCCTAAATAAATATAATCTGTTTAATTCATCACAACATGGATTCAGGAGCAAATTATCAACTACCACTGCTATTGCAGAACTTTATCAGGAAATACTTGAAGCACTTGATAAAGATAACAAAGCTGCAGGAATTTTCTTGGATCTATCCATGGCATTTTATAGTGTAGCACATGATAAATTACTGGATAAGATTCAGAAAGTGGGTATAAGGGGAAAATTCTTAGAAATTATAAAATCGTACTTGTTAAACCGTCAGCAATGCACAGAAATCTATTACCAACAGCATCACATGACAAAATGTGCAAGATCACATTATGAAATAATGAAGGTGGGTGTACCTCAAGAATATGTACTTGGACCAATCCTGTTCATATTATATGTAAATTACATTCCTAAATCTTCAGAATATAAAATAATATCATACGCAGATGACACTTCAGTTATATTGACAAGTAAAAACATACATAGTCTAGAGAAGATAGTAACCACAAAAACACGGGATATATGCGAGTACCTAAAATATAACAACTTAAAGGTAAATTTACAAAAAACAAATATGATCGTGTTCCAGCACCGAAATAATAGATCTACTCAAAAATTACATGTAACATTAAACGATCAGTATATACAGCAAATACAGAGAATAAAATTTTTAGGGGTAATGATAGATGAGAATATGACATTCAGAAATCACATTGACCTTGTATGTAATAAAATTAGTACTGGTTTATATCTGTTAAGAAAGTTGAAAAAATATTTAAATTCTGATTATTTAAAGTTAGTATACTATGGGCTATTTCACCCCCATCTTCAATATGGGATTGAAGTCTGGGGCAGCACAGGTAGCATAAATATGAATAGAGTACTGTTAATGCAGAAAAAATGTTTAAGATGTATCTATGGTCGAAATAGTAGAGAATCATGTAGACAAATGTACGTAGAGGCTAATGTTTTAACAGTTGTATCATTATATGTGAGACAGAATATTAGACCCCAATAGAAAATCGTTCATATAAATGTTTGTTAAAAGTGTATAAATATTAGAATTGTTTGTGTTCAATAATAAAAATAGGAGACGATAATTGGGATCACTTCCCTAAAGAGAAAAAACTAGTTGCGTGGATGAATACCGCGGATAAAAATGAAAATGGCGGTGTGTCGTGTAAAAGCGACGCCAAGAAACGATTCAGTAGCGTCTATATGTTCAAGGTGATAAGGCGTGTTTTGGTAGCGTGTGAACATGGAACTTTCACCAAACTTTTATCCAGCGTAAATTCTACCAAATTACAAAAGTGTAAAGTTTTTTAAGTATTTAATATGGTGCTGAGAGTGTAAAATATCGAAGTGTTAATAAATAAATACATTGTGATAAAGAAACATTGATATATGCATTCCATCTGTTACCACGACCCTGTAGATAGAAAACGAGTCTCATAGCTTAGCCCATTTCATTAGTTCCATTTAAAAACCGCATCATATGTATATAAAGTAATTATGTTTGTAGTAAGTAAGTCACACTCTGTAAAACTAAAAGATGGTCATATATATATAATACTAGAACACAAAATAATTACTACAGAGATAATGTAAATAAAAAGGCCTCTGAAAAGGATCCACTTACGATGGGTAGGATACTCTATAATAAATTACCCAATGACATTAAAAGTTTAAGGGACAAAGAACTTCAAAGGAGGTTAAAAACATTCTTAATTCAGAAATGCTTGTACAGGTTGGATGAATTGTAAATATTGTATATACTGGTTTGAGAATTTAATGCCATTCTGGCAGTTTGTCACAATAGCTCAGTGGTAGAGCAGCCGCCTGGTAAGTGGAAGGTCTGTGATTCAAATCGCAGTTGTGGCATTGAATTTTTAAGTTCCAGTTCTACCTCTCAAACTTTGCCCACATACGGCTTGTGTGTTTAAAAACACCAACAGTAAGTTCGTTGGCATAAATAAATAATATACATGTAATTTTGTTTCGTAACTTTTATAATTGTTTGAGGATGCTTGAAACTTGTAAAAAGTCTATAAGCAAATAAACATGATATTGATGGTGATGGTGATGGTGATGGTGACGGTGACGGCGACGGCGACGGCAACGGTGACGGTGACGGTGATGATGGTGATGATGGTGATGGTGATTGTTATTGTTATTATTGTTATTATTATTGTTGTTATTATTATTATTATTATTATTATTATTATTATTATTATTATTATTATTATTATTATTATTATTATTATTATTATTATTATTATTATTATTATTATTATTATTATTATTATTATTATTATTATTATTATTATTATTATTATTATTATCTTTTAAGGGCACTGATGACCTCGAAGTTGAACGCTGTTAAACCAAACCAACCCAACCCTTTACCAAATGCCAAAGTAGATCTCTTGGACAAAGGTCATTATTCCATTAATTTCAAGTGTAACACATTAACTTTTATTACTTAAAATAAAAATAACTCTGAATAATGAGAAGGTTCTCTTCAAACTTAGCTAAACTAAATGGTTTTTGTTTCAACTGAGCTACAATATCTTGATTCTCTTCTATCCTCCTATTGCATGTTCTGCAAAAGCAATATGTATATAAAATGTAATACTCACAATTCATTAAAAAAGGAGAGCTATGCACTACTAACAGCATCTAGAACTTTAATAAACAGTGCACAAGAGCATTATTAAATGCATTGCCTGTAGAGATGAAAACCAGTGGTGGTGATAGACTAGTACAGATACTTTTCAATGCAAATTTTTTATTAACTTCTAGCAAATCTCCCACCAACTTCTCATATATCTCATGTATGACTTTTTATGCAAGACACAACTTCCTTGCAACTCAATTTAGTGAAACATTCTATAAAATTTAAAGCAAAACTTTTTACTATTTTTCTTGTTTCTTAGCCATCGCCTTATCTAACAATGACCAGATGCCTCGCCACACTATTTTTATTATATAGAAGAAAAAAAATAGAAAAATAGAAAAAAATGGAGGAATTATCACAATTTGTTTTGTATGAAAGCAATAGAAAACTGCCTGTTGAAAACATTGTGTATCAACATAATTCTGATTATATAGAAATCATCATCATCAACCCTTCATGGATTAGGAGACTTCACCTGTTCTGGCCTCAAGTCTCTCTCCACCTTCTCGTTGGTCTTCCAGCATCTCTCCTTCCATATGGTTGGTAATTGCATGCCATTTTGGGGTATCAGGTATTGTCCATTCTTTGTAAATGATTTCTCCAGCTTTTCCTATATTGAATTAATTTATCATTTATTGGGCAACTCATTTCTGCTGCATTTATTTTACCCCATTCATTTTTCTTTATCATCCATATTTCACAATGTAAAATTTTAAGCTCGTTTCTTTTCTAGTTTTTCTTTTTAATGTTCTTGCTAATATTCTGGAACTGTTCTGGAATTTACTTACTTTATTATTTAGGTCTTGGTTATTCTGATATGTTATATTGCATCCTAAATAATTAAACTTGTGTACTTGTTCCAACACTATGTTATTTGATGATGATGATGATGATGGTGATGATGATGATGATGATGATGATGATGATGATGATGATGATGATGATGATGATGATGATGATGATGATGATGACGACGACAATGACGATGACGACGACGATGATGATAATTTTCTACACTACAAATTAGTTTGTTTGACACAATGGCAATTTTTAAAAATCTTATTGTTTCTCTCTACTATAATTAAAACAGCCATACGAAACCGCAAAAACCATGTATTAAATAAGAAGGAAACAAACAGCTTTTCTTTGAAATGTAGTATTTAATTGCATAATGGCTAATTTAAAAATGATAATAAATAAGCTTGATCATTATTATTTATGCCAACAAATTTACTACTAGTGTTTTTAAACACACAAGCCATGTGAGGGCAATGTTTGAGAGGTAGAAACAATACTTGGGGTACCTATCTCAGGTGTGAAATGTGGTCTACTGAGAAAAATAGAAATCAGTTGGAAAATTGAATGTCATACTGGCCAGTTATCACAGTAGCTTAATGGTTAGAGCAGCCACACAGAAAGCAGAAGGTCTGTGATTCAAATCCTTGTTTTGGCATTGAATTTTTCAGTTCTGACTCTACCTCTTGAATCTTGAACTTTTTATAACATTTGGGAGGATCTGATAAAGGAAAGGGGGCTATGATCAAAATTGTCTGCCCAGAAGGCTAACTATCTAAAATTAGAGTGTACATGTATAGGTTCTATAAATTCAACTTTTATATTGTGTAATGTCCCCATTTACAGTACAGTATGGTAAACAATGTTTGGAGTGATATTTTGCAAATTAATTGTTAATGATTTGGAACAGTGAGTCAATGGAATGACAGAATAACTTTACCTTTTTAAAAACAGAACATGCTTCAAAAGCTTTCAGTTTCATCTTTAGCTGTGGTTCAAACTGGCATTGTTGATGTTTTTGTTGGTGCAGCTAGTGTATAGCAGTTGAACACAAGCAAAATCTTCTGAAAGACATCCTCATTTTTAATGAAACTTTTAAAATTGTGTCACTACATTGACTCATAGTTCCAATTTTTTCCCTGCTTTACTGTATCAAGCTTCTCTCAATTAAATTATAATTGTTAACAATTTTCATCTCAAATAATACCTCTCCTACCACCTAGGTGGGACCTGCATGTGGTATTCATGGTGGACGAAGTGGCATCTGTGCAGATTTTCTCCGGGTTCTCCAGTTTCCCTCGCCATTCATTCCACCAATTCCTCCATTATCACCCTTCTAATCATCCATTTCGCCTGCGTTTCATATCATCCTCTTCCTCACTATCACACCTGGTGCTTGGTTGACCACCTGCTTCCAGGTCTTCACTCTGTCTGGTCCAGAGGTCCTCTGTTACCTGACAGGCGTCTGACCCTAGGCTGGCTTGTAAGTACTTGGGGTGTAAGTCCTACATAAGGAGAGGGTAATCAGGGAAAGAAAAGAAGGAGTAATACCTTTTCCAGTTGTGGCATAAAACTTTTTGCCAAGTGACAGTTCTGTAATACCACCCAGTTTCCAACTCGAACTCCATCTTCAATTAGTTTCATTGCAATAGGCCCCTGGCCTTGGCCTAATGAAAGAGAGAAAAGCCTCTTTGCTCCAAATCCCTGAAAGACAAAACCTAATATCATGAAGTTTTGCTAAATGTGGATAGCAAAATCACTAGCACCTCCTAAAAATAATTTTGTGTTACCTGCTCATCTGCAAATTTCAGTAGCATTGCAAAAGGATCTGCTCCTGGTGTCAATATAAAGATTAGGGGAATACATGAATTGGAATCACTAAAAGAGGAGAATAAATCAAAAGGTGGAGGCTCAATATACTCCTGTCCCATGGTATCTGCAAAAATATTATAAATGTCATTGAGATATGCTCATAAAAGCAGTATGTTAATGATACAGGTGCTTATTAAATAACAATTTTCTAAATCTCAAATTAATTTTCATAATTTTACATCCACTATTTGTAATTATCAGAAATGATTATACCATGAATGAAGTTTTGTACTGCAAGTACACATTTATCTCCACGCAAGCATCTTAAAACAGCTAATTTCTGAAACTGAGTAAGTCTGGTTTCCCAGGGCTTTGGATACTTTGCACTTTGTGGCTCACTGTCATCAAAAACTTTCCTCCATTCATTCAAATGTCCTTCAAAGTGTCCTCGTAAACCCTGTGAAGTTTTAAAAGAAATTTTTTCTGAATTATATGAATATTGGCTTTGCATAATACTAATAATATTTTGAATGTTCTCATTTATACTATTGACAAATGGGCGGGGCATATTGGAGAATATGTACAAAAGTAATAATGTTTACTATAGCAGCAATCCCATAAGAATAAAAAATATATGTAAAATAAGATTATAAAAAAAGCAAGTTCTGATGTAGAAAATACTGTTCTATAACAAAGTCAATATGGAATAAATGCCAAAAACAAAAAAATGTGATGTGTGAAATATTAATTCTTTAAGATAGGCATGCATTTATTGTTCATTAATTCTTTTTATAAACAAGAATATGACAGAAAGGCAACACTGGTAGCTGCTGTAAAAAATAAATACTTTTATATGTTATGGCTATTTTGCTAAAACTGTTCATACACATAGTACCAGAAATAGTAATAAAATACACATACAGACTGCCAGAACAACAAAAAAGGTAAATTCCATACTGCATAGAGGCATACACATGTATAATAAAATCACAAATAGAATCCACAGTAGCAGTCAAACTAAGTTTAGGAAAGAAGTTAGAAATTTTCTAATTGAGCAAACCTACTGCAGTGTGCAGGAGTTCTTTGACTCATTCTCTGAATAATTTTATCTGTATTATTGTAACACTATATTACTGTAACACTGTCTCTGTATATATATATGTATATTATTTGATTCACTATCTGAATAATTTTATCTGTGTTTAATCTGTAGGCTATATATATATAACTTATACTCTTATGACTGTAATGCTGTCTCTGTTATTATTATTTGTATTCATGATATTGTTTAAACCAATATTATTTGTATTCCCTATTTAAAAATTGACGAAGCCATGAATTTGTAAAAAAATTCTTACGGTGAATAAAGACATACATACATACAACATGCGGCCCTCCCCTGAAAAAAAGTCTGCCAACACCCAAGATGTATACATGGGCTATATATTAGTAAAACAGAGACAGAATATATCAGCTTTCGCAAAGAAAACTTACTTTCAATATTTTGGCATTAAGTTAGGAGACCAGGATAAATCAAGATGCTCTCATAAAGTGTGTTGTAGTTGTGTTGCACAGTTGAGGAGTTGGAAAAGTGAAAGTAAGTAGTCATTGCCCTTTGGTATCCCTATGATTTGGAGAGAACCTACAAATCATGAAGATGATTGCTATTTTTGTACAGTTAAGGTAGCAGGATATAATGCTAAGAACAAGAAAGATATTGCATATCCAAACATTCCTTCTGCTATTCGGTCCATACCAGTGTTGCCAACTCGTACGATAATTATGAGGGCATACGATAATTTTAATGTTTGTACATATGGTTGCCAACCCGTACGATAATTATGGGGGTGTACGATAATTTCGATACTGGCGAAATATGATTTACACTGGTTTGTCACACCAGCGAAATGAAACTAATTACCAATATCGACACCACTTTTGCCCTCATAGCCTGTCTCCACCCCTCTAAGGCAACCATTTCATATCCTACTAATCCTTCTACCTTTTATCCTCTTATTGCCCGTGTACCTAGATCTGGTAATCTCAATGAAGAAGGCACTGTTCAGAAAATTGATGATCAATAGAGAAAACTCGGAGTAACTGATATTCCGTGTGAAATAAAGAACATGCCTGAACCTGGCAGTTTCTGGAGTGCTGTTAAACACATGTCACCTTGGTGGAAATACTGACTTCAAAGAACTGGCGGAGTTTGCATTGATCTCGTTGCCCCACGAGAAGATGTTAAAGTTTATCTCAACAACAAATTTGTATAATGCTGGAAGGATTGAGGAAGATGATGAACTTTCAGATGAATAGCGCAAGAAATATAAGTACTAAAGTTGTAATACTGGTTGAGGTCATCAATCTTGTAAGTAAGTACCATAAACATCAATACTATTACATTCTCGTAAGTGTTATGCTGATATTTTTATTGTTGTAGCATTTGGTTTATGATGTACGATAATTTTGACTCCAAATCTATTATTTTGAGTGGCCGGTACGATGTTTCTTCCAAATGTTGGCAACCCTGGACCATACCTAATGGACCTGATATTCCAGTTCCCTTACACCCTGAATCAGATATACTGCCATCTGCATCCAGTAGCACTGAAACTGAATCTCCATTGGATCATACTTATGAAGCAAACAATTCTGATGATGATAGATGAGGGATTTAAATTTGCCTAAAGAATAAGCAGAACTTTTAGGCTCTAGGTTAAAAGAAGAGAAAGTATTGGCTGAGGGTACATATTTTTCATGGTACAGGCATCATGAGAAGGAACTTGTCCCTCTTTTGCTGAAGAAGAAAATGTGGTGTATTGCCATGACATCCCTGCTGTCTTCAAATTTTGTAACATAAAGTATGACTCCAAAGAGTGGAGGTTCTTCATAGATTCTTCTCAAAAAATATTAAAGGTGCCTTGCCACCTATCAAAAAATAAGTTTTGAAATGCAGAACGGTGTAATATTTTGCATATTTTTTTACCTCACAAGTTTCTAAAACAGCACATAATGTTAAAATTGCATTCATATGCCAGCAAAACATTAAGAAAAATGACTCTGTGTGGAAGTATAAGCTTGAATACAGCAAAAGCTCTACCAGCCAGTAGCTGTTTGTCTCTATGAATAAAAATGCTTTCCTTCATTTGCTGCTATATGACCAATGATGTGATGAAGAATTGTGTAACTTTTGAAGAAAAGAAAGAAACAAAATTTCAGAAAATATGTTTTTCATATATGTGGTATACCTTAAATTTAGGCAAGTTGTCAAGTCTGCATAATTCATCCCAAGATTTCTGAGGCAACCACTCCGCAGGGTTTGGGAAAGGGTTATCCAGTCCAACACCACCAGTCAATGTAAACATCCATTCTGTATGGTCAATTTGATTTTTACTCTTCATTAAGTTTACTGTTAGTATTAATGAGAACAGCAACTTATCCTAAACAGAGAAACAAGAAAAAAATATCTATCTAAAATGTAAGAACAAAAAACATAACACAGATACAATAGATACAGGTTAATTCAGTCAAAACAAAATGAATTGAGCATTTTTCTTATATTTTCTTTTCTTTTTATCCCTCTTTTTCAGTTATTCATTGGTACAGTAGTAAAGTAATAAGGAATTTTTTTTCTTTCTCTTTTACTTTGTGCTTACTTAAGAAAAGGAATAAGAAGAAACTTCTACATACACAACATTCGCTGTGCAGGTAGTTAAACACATTATGGAATACATTAAGAACAAAAAACGTCCTTATTAAAAATAAGGACTAAGTGGTTTTTGGAAGTTGTAACATATCTAATCTATGATTTTTGCCAACTTCTATTGCATAACTGTGCAATATTTTGACCACATAGCGTAAACAGTGCAGATTTTTACATAAGAAGGTTAAAATATGGTAGGGGTACTTTTTTAGATTTGTAAAGTATTTCATAATTTTTGTTAGGTCTTAGTATAAGTGTACAAAGTTTCATCCTGAGAGGTCAATGAATGTTGATTTTTATGTTAGGGGATGAAAATGAATTGAATTTAAGGGAAGCTTACCATTATTATCAGTTTCCAGAATGATCCAAATTTACTCAGTTTTTATTTTTTGTAATGTGAACCATTTCGTAGATATTCCTTGTTATTTGTGTCAGTTTCAGAAAGCTTAGACTTTTGTCAAATGCAGGATCGTTGTTCAGTTTTTTACTTTCTCTACTGGTAAGTAGGGGAAGTATTGTATTCCACCCAAAAATTAGATGTCGAAATTTCACCGGAAATATATGTTTTGAGACCCCCTGAATCCAAAAAAAGCATTTTTAGAAAAAGGTCCGTGTGTGTGTCTGTGTGTCTGTGTCAGTTTGTCAGTCTGTCAGTCTGTCAGTCTGTGGACAGCATAGCTCAAAAACGAAAAGTCAGTTAAAAACCAAAGTTGGTATTTAAGTTTAAAGTCTTTCAAGGATGCGACACGAAGATTTTGAAGAAAATAGCCCCACCCTAAACTACCCTTTACATGGAAAATTTTTATTTTCTTGAAAATGGCTCTAACGATTTTGATTAAAATGTCATATGTTTGAGATATTTGTATGACAAATGAAATGTACATCTTGAATTTTCTGTCTATGGCCCCTGTAGTCGTATTTACTCTGGACGACTTTTGCATAACTGGTAAACTGTTGGAGATAGACCAAATCATACTGTACAAAAAATGTAGATCTTGCTAAAATACACATTTTGTCTGAATAAATTTTCTTGTAGGGTGAACCATTTTGGAGATATTCCTTGTTTTGTGTGTCAGTTTCAGAAAACTTGAAACTTTGGTGAAATGGAACATAGTTGTTCATTTTTTATGTTAAGTGTGCAAAGAGAACAGAATCTGAAAGCTTTAAAAGATTTGACTATCGCACAAAGCCTACTGTATTCTAATATTCCCCTTGTACCTACAAGGAAATAAGCAATAAGATAATTTGTACAAATGTTTATCTCAATTAACACGAAGAAGACATAGGAATAAGAGTTTGTAAGAATGGTTAGTACAAGAGTAGAGAAAGTCATGTGAGTGAAACACATCAGATTTTTTATGTTAACTGTGCAAAGAGAACGGAATCTCAGATCTTTAAAAGATTTGACTATTACTCAAAGCCTACTGTATTGCCATATTCCACTTCTATCTACAAGGAAATAAGCAATAAGATAATTTCTGCAAATGTTTATCTTAACTAACATGAAGAAAATATAGGAATATGAGGTTGTAAGAATGGTTAGTATAAGAGTAGAGAAAGTCACATGAGTGCAAAACATCAGATTTTTAAGTTTTGTGTTGCAGGATCAAAACGAACCTTGAGTTCTTTTTTCCCCCTTTCCCTCCACACTCTGAACTACTTGAACTGCTTATTCCAAAGACATTCATACTGATTCCAGTATCTTTATGGAATTACAGAAGAAACAAAGATTTCTTAACACGGTGTCTTTTAAATTTTGCAATATATTATTGCACTTGCACTACTTTTTACTCTAGACATGTTTAATCCACTGTGAACTCAAAACTGTCGATACGTAATTCCTCAACCCAAAACAGCTTATAGAATGTCATAAAATCTCTGTGGATTCACAAATGACTAATTGACTATACAGCTTAACAAGTATCAGTGTATATACTAGCTGGATCGTGAAGCAAAAACAGGTGCAGTGGAGAAATTCCCTGTTATCTTGCAGGCTCATGTTGTTTGAGAAACCAGGATGTTTATATTTTCTTTCAACTGAAGGGATACTAACCCAACGCCCAATGGCAGCAGGGAAAGTGAAAGAAGAAGAAGGGACACTGTAGCTGACATATCAGTTCTTCCAATAATGAATAACAAATTGCAACATCCAACCTACGTAATTGAGCATTAAAGAAGGGGATGGTGACTAGTTAAGAACAATTTGCTGCTGCTTTTATGTGATTTATGTGAAACTTATTTTTAAAAGGTTTCCTTTATGCAATGTTTGTGTAATTGATGTGAATATTCCAAAATATTTATTTAAATAAAAAAATCGGGAAATATGCATTCTTATGTGCAATAAAAGTTAAAGTATTCGCTCATCATCATCATCATCATCATCATCATCATCATCATCATCATCATCATCATCATCATCATCATCATCATCATCATCATCATCATCATCATCATCATCATCATCATCATCATCATCATCATCATCATCATCATCATCATCATCATCATCATCATCATCATCATCATCACACCTCTTGCAAGATAAAGTCATAAAATTCACTTTGGAAACCGAAAATAATGGCTGCCTTCCCTTCTTAGATTTAAAAATTATAAAACATAACAATAAATTAAATTTTAAAATTTATAGAATATCTATTCATACTGATAATTACACAAAAAATAAAAGTTTTAAGAATTTTTCACACAAATTTGCTGCTTTGAATAGTTTAATTTATAGGTTAATAAATATACTCCTTAAGAAGGAAGAATATAAGCAAGATTTAAAGCTTTCATGGCGCACGTTATTAATTAAGGCTTCATCAGCTGATGAATGCCATGGAGTCTACAATGACCGAAAGCTTAATGTTTTTAAACCTCACACTGCTGATCACCCGTGAAACCTTAATTAAGAATATAACCAAATTATCAACACTGCGGTAATTAATGGTTTTAATACAGAATTTACACATAAAAAGATAGAAAAATTTAATTATCAAAAAGCTGTTAAAGAGGTTTTTACCCTCAACAAAATAAAAGATGATTGTACTTTTAAAAAAACCATCCTTCAGCTAATAAAAAATTTGTAAACATTTTTAAGGAACATGGAATAACTTTGGTTCTTCAAAGTAAATTAATATTAAAAATTCACCAATTTTTTCTAAAAAGGATAAAATTTTAAATTATAAGAAATCTTAAAGTATCTAAAGTAAAAACAAGTTAGAGACTAAAAGCTTCACTTATCTTAGTAATATTGCAAGTTCTTTGGTGCTGACAAGTTTCAAGTTGACTCCAAATCATTCTCAAAGCTATACAAACAGAAACCATGTCATGAATTTTGAAATCCCTCCAATAGATTGTATTTACAGGTTTTTGCTTTCTGAGATTGGTGATTAAAATGAGCATCAGTAGCTATGGTAACTAATTTGTTTGTATGGCTTTGAGAATGAGTTAGAGTCTACTCGAAACTTGTCAGCACCAAAGAACTTGCAATATTACTGAGATAATTGAAGCTTTTAGTTTCTAATTTGTTTTTACTTTAGATGCTTGTTGCTTCACTGTTAATAGCTTCATTATTTCCTTATATAAGAAATCTTATTTATCAATTAAGCTGTTTGGAATGTGATAGGGTTTACATTGGTAAAACTAAACATCATTTGGAAACAAGAATGAAGGAGCATTTCAGAAAAATATAAGCAGATTGATAAGTCAGCTGTGGCAGATCATTTTTGGTCATTAATCATGTACTAAATCCAGAGGTTAAATTATTAAAACAATTAAACAGACCTATAGATTTAATGGTTTGGGAAAAGATATTCATTTTAAAAAAGGTGAAATGTATTAGCTTATTAATTCAGTAACTTACAGCAATTACTAAGCTAAGTGAAGCTTTTAATCTCTAAATTTGATTTTATTTCAGCTTATACCTAAATCACAAACCAAATTTTTACCAGCAGATTTCATAGTATTTCTTACAGTTTCACATTGGACCATCGGCTTCTGCAGATCAGCTTTCTGAACCTCAAACAAAGAAATGAGGGATGTCCATCTTGTGTGGATGTCAAAGAAATTTATCCACTTCATTTAAATGCGACAGATACAAAAGTTTTGCTTGCAAAAAGCACACATAAAAAAATACAAGCTCTCTGTGAAAGGTTTGATCAAAGTGATACTTCTCAAAATAATGTGACAAAATGGCACCATAAAGAACTAGAATAACTAAAGTTGTTGGTATACTATCTTAAGATCAGTGTTTGTAAACTGTTTCATTGAATACATTGTCCAAATTCTCCAGAACAGCCTTGTTATTGTTTAAAAACATCCATGTTGTAGACTTTATAATGTGCACCTAGTTGCATAACAGAAGTAAACATGCCTGCCAGAAGGTTAAAATCAAAGTTGAGGCAAACTTGAAACAATAGACTTTTGAAAATGTACAAACAGCTTAGAATCTTCCCAATTTCATTAGGCTTTTATGCATATTAATACAATTAATTAAAAGTTTATAGTCCTTGAATGCTTGTTGCAATTGCTAAATAAATTATAGACAAAATTAATTTTCTGAAATAAAGAAATTGTTTATAATTATACTAATATCGTTCCACTTAAGTACATTACCTTCTCAAAAAGACTTCTACAAATGTTGCAGTATATTGAGTATGTAAAATACGCTTTCAGATCATCAATTCGTAGTTGTACATTGTCTTTCTTCTCTGTGTTATCAATTGCTAATTTGTATAAATTTAGAAACCATACAAGAGAATACTGGTACATAGGATCTATATTTGTCATAACATCTGCAAAAAGTAATGAGTAATGGGGTTAATGATCATAAATTATTAAACAACATCAATTTAAACTAATGACAGAGTAACACTTACGACACTTAAAGTTTCTTAGATAAATTAAGGAAAAATTGAAGCTAATGACAGTGAAGCAACAGAATCTAAATTAAGAACAAATTAGAAACTAAAAGTTCCACTTATCTTACTAATATTGCAAGGTGGTTTAATGCAATATACTACCTTGCAATATTAACAAGATAAATGCAGAGTTTAGTTTCTAACTTTTTCTTAGTTTATGTAGCTTCTTAGACAAGCTCATCGATTTTCCAATTCAATTTAGTTATGTCTTACCCAGCTGTTAGGTATAATGTAAGTTTCACAAAGATGCAACACCAATGACAAAGTTTTAAATTGGAGTAATAGTTGACCACAATTACATCACCTCATATGGTGAGTAAATCTGAATATGAATATATGAATACATCTGTTAATAAAACATGTTTTAAGGTTTTTTTTCCTAAGACATTCTGTAACTCAGAATATAGCAAACTCACAGAAATGGCAGGAAATACGCGGCTCAAGCAGATGTATGGTTCAGGGCCAATGGGTTCCTACTTAATAATAGTAAAACACAGCAAATCAAATTCATTTTAAAAGATATACCACCCAATCATCCCTGTGATGAAAATGTAAAATTCCTGGGCATAAATGTTGAGAATAAACTAACGTGGGCCTTGTACATTAGGTGTTTCTCAACAAAATTCTCTTGTCATTTATTTAATAAAAAACTTAAAATAGCAAGTACTAGATGCATATATAAAGTCTGCATATTTTGCCTTTTTTCACAGCATAATATCCTATGACATTCTGTTATGGGGGAGTAGCAGCCATGTGACTGAAACGTTATTACAAAAAAATATTATTTGTATAATCACAAATGCTGGCAAACGAGAACACTGTAAATCTGTATTTATTAAAATAGGTATTTTGACAGTGATAAACTTATTTATACTGCAGTTAACTATGTGAAAATCCATCTACATGAGATGGATCATAGACAGGATATACCTACACAGCTATAACACCAGAAATAGTAACAAAATTAACATCCTCTATCATAGACTTGCGACAGCAGCAAAGAGTTTCAGAGCGATAGGATTAATATTGTATAATAATGTACCACAAAAAATAGCAATTCTACCTGCTGCAAAATTTAAACAGAAGACATATGACTGGTTAGTTACAACACCATATTCTAATTTGGCATTGTTTAGTGTATACATGAAAATCAGTGGTAATTTATATTCATTAACATTGTACTTTAATTGTATACAATTTGGCATTGTTTAGTGCATACCAGTAAATTGGTGGTAATTTATATTTATTAACATTGTATGTAATTTGGTATTATTTAGTATATAACTCAATCAATAGTAATTTATAGTTATCAATATTGTACCTTAATTGTACCTAGTTTGTTGTATTTATCATTTGAGAATTACTATTGTACTTACTTATGTTTCACTTGCTGTATATTGCACTGAATTTGACGTCTATTGCTGTACAAAGTCTAGTGAATTTAATTGTGTCAACATCTATATTTTTTGCGTCCAAAATAACTCGCTCATGTAACCACGCATGATTAGTGTAATTAGCTTGTAAATTTGGAAATATAATTTCAATCAAAGCATTGGTATTCAGCGTGTTGCAAAAATTGTCTGGGAGTTGGATTGCATTTTAATGCAATTTCAACTTTTCTTTGCCAATGTTGAGCAACTGTTGAGAGAATGCCAATGTCAATGGATCATTTTGTTGAAGACATATATTTATGGTAAGGCATAATTTATTGGCACTTAGCCATAGGTATGATTCTTTCAAACATACACTAATTTCATCCACACATGTAGCATGCAAAATGACCAGCAATGTGTGTCTGAAATCACCGGACAGCAGCAGTAGAGCACCACCGAAAAGCCTGGTATTATTATTGAGATCTTTCAGCGTTCTATCCAGATCTTCAGTGAATGCTTGTGGGCCATAGTGCATTCATCCCAGATAATAATTTTGCACTTTCTCAACATTTCAGACATGCCTAAATGCTTCTTTATGTTACACATTGCATCTGGATTTGTATGAATGTTCAATACCAACTTCATTGCTGAATGCGCAGTCCACCCACCATCAAGCAAGATCACTGCAATGCCTGAAGAAGCAATTGCCAGTGCAATATGATTATGTGATCTAATATGTGCAAGTATCAGTGAGATGAGGAATGTTAGTGAGATGGTTCTTTTAGACCGGAAAGCCCCAAATAATAATTTCAGTTCATTAATTAAGTAATAAACATAATTTAATTTATAGTTAAAATTGTTAAAGTATTCAGTAGATTGATACAGTCTAACAAAATAATAATGCAATTAATATGTTACTATGAACTGACTTTTACCTTGGGCCCCATTCAATTTAGCACTAGAACCCCGGCGCTCGCCAGCAACCATTAACTAAGGTAGCGGTCATTTTTGACCGTTCGCTTTTTCTTTGCCTTTTCCATGTACATTTTACAACTTATTTCTTAGCAGATTGATATTGTTATTATTAGGTAACTAGGCCCAATATATTATCACTGTGTATGTATAAATTATTGGAAAATTGCCTTTCTAGGACATACATTCGAATTTTCTATGCTAAATGTTTTCTCTAATAATCTTGTGGTAATGGAGAGTTAGGAGAAAAAAATTTGGTAGTATATAAAAAAAAGCCCATACAATGAGCATATATCCTTTATTTATCTCTACTTTTCAACAGTATGTTTATTCAAATAAAAAATAATTCAAATTCTCAGAAAGGCGGAATATAGTGTAATAGTCCAACTAAGAATATTTAGGATTATGAACGTGATAACACAACTTTGTGTATAATAGAACAGTTGTTGTTGTTGTTGTTTTCTAGTGCCTTGCATCTGGCAATGAAGCCATTAGCATTCGTGCTTTCCAATACTTTTGAGCTGTAGTTTCTTCTGATCTTAATGCTTCACAGGTCTTCAAGTGGTCTTCGTTCATTTCTGCTGGATCGTTACACAGGACACATATTGGTGAGGATGAGATACCTATTCTGTAGAGATGACTTGCTAAGCAGTCATGATTTGTCAATAGTCGGAAGGCTGCAACCACTGTTTTCCTTGGTCTCTGGGGGATTATATCTGGGTTAGAAAGTAGTGTAATCCATTTTTTATCTTTGGCATTTGTTTCTATTTCTTGTAGGTATGAATGAGAAAATTTTTTAATGATCAAGCGTTTTATTGAGGAATATGAGAAATTGAATTTAGACTTTTGTTTTATTGTTGTGCCTTTCTTTGCAAGTGAGTCTGCAGCTTCGTTCCCCATGACTCCACAGTGTGCTGGAATCCATTGGAGATGAACAGTCTTATTAACTTTTTGGAGTTGTGTTAACATTTTGTAGCATTCTCTAATTTTTGTTGACTTCTTTGTAGTATTTGAACATATTCCTTGAATTGCAGCTTTAGAATCTGAAGGAATTACTGCCTTGTTAAATTTATTTAAGGGAAGATTTAATAATTATCGGAGAGCAATGTATATAGCCTCCATTTCTCCATCATAATTTGTTGTGTCTCTGCCAACAGAAAGATAAAAGGAAAAATGTGAACATGTAACTCCAGCTCCAGTAAGGTTTTCCTTGGAGGATCCATCAGTATATATGTGCAGCCATTCTTCTGTGGGATACCTAGTATTGATTGTTTCCAGAGCTAGAAGTTTTTGTATTTCTTTTGGTGTGTCTGATTTACTTATTTCCTCTATTAATTCCAAACTGAAGGTAGGTTGTAATAATTCCAATGGATTTTCTCTTATAAGTAGATTTTCTCTGGTGTTAGGAATGTTCAATTTGGATTTAATCTGTGTTACCTTTTCTAGGAAACTACTATGAGTTTTAAGGGTTGAAGGAGGGAGGTTCTCTTCTGTCCATTTAGAGTTTGGCAGTCGTAACATTTTCTCGTGTTGGAGCAATGCTTGTTCTTCTATTTTTGTTGTTATTGATGGGGTCCTTGTTGAGACAGAATATTAGACCCCAATAGAAAATCGTTCATGTGAATGTTTGTTAAAAGTGTATAAATTTCTAGTTCTTGTTTGGGTGTATTAGGAACTTATTTTTAATATTCAGGATAGCCAATGTTTTCTTGTTACTAGATAGTTTGTTTGTGTTTTAACAATAAAAATTATTTGCGCGGATGAATACCGCGGATGAAAAGAAAAATGGCGGTGTGTTGTACCAAAGCGATGCCAAGAACTAGTTCAGTAGCGTCTATACGCTCAAGATGATAAGACGTGTTTTTGGTAGCGTGTGAACATGGAACTTTCACCAAACCTTTATCCAGTGTAGATTCTACCAAATCATTTAATTGTGAAGGTCTTTGATTATTTAATATGGTGCTGAGAGTGTAAAATAACGAAGTGTTAATGAATATATATGTTGTGATAAAGGAACATTGATTTATGCATTCCATTCTGTTACCACGACCCTGTAGGTAGGAATCGCGTCTGCTATCACAGTATTTCATCTTTCTGAGAACATTATTCATGCTGTTATGTGTTAATAATCATTTTAAAAACCGCACCAAAATGGCGCCCAACGTGGGGCTCGAATTAAGGATGGAATGCAAAATTACGAAAATTGAAATTACAATAAACATCAAGTGACGCCATCCCATCGCACAGGAAAAAGACGCCATTAGACCATCGTTTGATATCAACGATACATCAGAACATCGATGCACGGATAACCAACATGGGAAAACACCGGAGATCATCTAGCGAAGCCAACTACCCAGGAGACGTAAATAACTGGACGAAGAACCAACGGAAAAGAAAGTAGGATCAAAATTTTTTGTTTTCACATACAGTTTATTTCCATTTTTATGTTACTGAGAAGCGGCAAAGTAGTGGGACTTTTAACCCTAAGTGAATTGAATAAAGAAATTAAAATGTCGCGAAAAGAGATAGAAACAGGAGTGGGGGAAGGGGCAGATAGGCCTAGTTATCAGGTAGAATCAGAAGGTGAGGAACAGCTAGCGATAAGCAAAGACCAAAGGTTATTAATGATCATGTTTGAAAGACTAGAACAAAGTTTAGGTCAGAGTATAGAACAAAAACTAGAACAAAATAAAAAAGAAATAGGTCAGAAAATGGAACAAAACAAGGTAGAATTAGGTCAGAAAATGGAACAAAATAACGCAGAATTAAAACAGGACATGGAACAAAATAAGGTAGAATTAAAGCAGGACATAGAACAAAGTTTAGGCCAGAAAATGGAGGAAGTGAGACAGAACTTAGAACAGAAAATGGAATTAGGTAGACAGAACTTAGAACAGAAAATGGAATTAGGAAGACAGAACTTAGAACAGCAAATAGAATTAGGAAGACAGGAGTGTAAAGAAAATATGAAAGTAATGGAAACTAATTTAAAATTAGTACATAAAAACTTAAATGAAACAAAGGAAGCCTTAGAAGCTAGGATAGAAATCGTAGGAGATAGGATGGGGAAAATACAATCAGAAATGAGAGAAAATAAGATTGTATTAGAAGGAGAAATTGCTAGGTGTAGAGAGGAAATAACAGAATGTAATACAAGTGTAGACTGTAAGATTACAAATGTAAAAGCAGAAATAACTGAGGAATTAAGGAAAGAAATTGAGGTAGTAAAGAAAGACATTATTAATGAAACTGTAGAACAAATTGTAATTCCTAAAATTAAGACGTGATGCATTCACAACAGGATACTATAAATGATATGAAACAAAGCCACTTAGAAATAAAGAATGATTTAAAATCAATTTGTGAAGAAATGAAAAAAGGGAAAGAAAGTTTGGCTAATGTAAATGATGATGTGAATGCACTACAAAGGCAAGATGATGTAGATGTAAGTAATGTACAAGATGAGAGTTACTTGAATAATGTACAAAATGTTGACTCACCATACAGAGAAAGAGGTTCACAACCAAACAATGACACAACACATAACACATGTTACACCAACAGCATATTACATGAAATCACACCACCTACATTTGACGAGGAGAAGGGAGACGATCCAAAACTCTTTGTTAAAGAGATGGAAGAATATTTTAAAGTGAAAAGGATACCAAATGAGCTTAGGATGATGATAGTTAAGAAAAGCTTAAAAAACAAGGCATTAGAATGGCTCAGGTTAACACTAGCTGGTCATGAGTCATATAGTTCATTCAGAAATTTATTTCTATCAAGGTATTGGGGCCCAGCTAAGCAAAACCAAACTAGGGTAGAGCTAGCAACAGGTAGATATGATCCAACCAAAAGGTTATCGCTAGTCGATTATTTTATGAAAGTAGCCAACAAAGGAAAGCTATTAGACCCCAACTTGTCGGAAGCAGAACTAATTACCAGCATAACAAGACATTTCCCAGACACATTGAGAACAGGATTAATTGTTGCGAGGCCAGTAGATTTTGCAGATATGATAGAATTGCTGACAGCCTTCGAAACACAAAATGGTCGGCCTAATGAGCATAGACATAGGAACGGTCACCCAAACTCACCCATCTTAAACCGGAGCACGGCTACGAACAACCAGAGTGAGGGAGAACATAGAAATACTAGGAGCACCCATGAAAGGGGGAGAGGGGCACACCATTTCCCACAACCACATAATCATGGCGAGAGGATGGAGAACACAAGACAGCGGTACCACGACACAATACCGAGGGGTGAATCGAGATACAGAACATATACATATGATCGTGGAAGACCAGGAGACCGTACCCATCAAGTGAATCACATACGATTCTGTAGGGAATACTTTGACAACCAAAGACCGTCATACAACAGAGGTTCACGCCAAAGGGGCAGAGACCAATGGTACACTGACAACATAAGACAGCAGGAAGTAGATGAAAACGTGCCAAATAGGGCAGATGCTGCACAGAATACAGAAACAACCACCACCACCAACACTCAGGGAAATTACAACAACTAAGTTCATCCCAACTGGCTGGATGACAAACAACAAAATCTCAGCAACTTACAATTGACATCGACACCATGATGGCTACACAGAGAGAAAGATGGGACCACTGGTCATAACAAAACAGCTGGGTGACCACACGTATGAGCTACAGAATACAAATGGCAAGTTGGTAGGAAGATACCATAAAAATAAATTAAAGCCATACAAAGAAAGGACCAAATAGTCTTTGCCAACAAATATGTAAGGCAGGAGTAGTAGAGATGATGGAAGATAACAATCTTTAATGGGTTACTTATAGAAAATTATGTTCAAATTAGGAATTACAACAAGGAAGAAAACCAACACAGTCATTGGCTATATTGACCACAAAGAGCGTTGTCAACAAAGACAGATGAGGACACTGATTGTCATTAAATAAATGAATTATAGCGACGGAAGATAATATGTTTTTGACATAAGGATGTCAGGAACAAAAATAAAAAGGAATCAATTATGATGACAAAGATATAATATTTCGACACAAAGATGTCGAGGGTAAATGGAGAAGAAAAATAATACAATTACAGAATAATTATAAGTATAGAAGTTTTCTCTTATAGAAATAAGAGACAAAGAAGTGACAATTAGTGAAGTAAGGAAAACTATAATCAGAAAAACAATGCCCATGAATTAAGATGGATATAGCCAATGCTAAGCTCGAAGAAATGTTGAACCAAACAACAATGAATAATAACCCAATTAAGAAAAATAGTACCATTAGTAACATCAGAGTTTAAGAACCGACTCAATGACCTGCCTATACATAATAAGCTTACAAGACAAAGAACTAAATAAAATATTGCCATAAACATGATCATAATCATTAGCTCAAAATTTGTATCCTGTTTTTCTCTCCTCATAGCAATGAATACAAGTCAAAAACCACATAATAAACCATGATACACTTAAATTATATTTGTGTCAATGTCAAATGTACAATAACTGAGTATGTGTTATATAAGAAATGAATATGTGTTGTACAATAACTGAATATGTATTGCATGATAACTGGATATATTGTATAATAACTGGATATGTTGAGTAATAACTAAATGTGTTGTACAAAAACTGAATATGTATTGTGTAATAACTGAATATGTATTGTATAATAACAGAACATATGTGGTATGATAGCTGGATATATCGTACAATAACTGAATATGTGTTGTATAATAATTGGACATGTTGTGTAATAACTAAATGTGTTGTACAATAACTGAATATGTATTGTATAATAACTGAATGTATTGTGTAGTAATTGAATATGTGAAATTTATAAGGACATGCTGTATCATGCCAAAACAAAAGACAAAGGCAAACAGTGAAGAAGACTGTAAAGAAAAAAAAAAAAAAAAAATATTGTGCAAAGTGATTGAATCAGAGGAGTAGCGAAAAGTATTGTATTGTGTTTCAAGATTGCAAATATAGGTGACAACTTGAAAAACAAAACAAGGGGCATATGAGACAGAATATTAGACCCCAATAGAAAATCGTTCATGTGAATGTTTGTTAAAAGTGTATAAATTTCTAGTTCTTGTTTGGGTGTATTAGGAACTTATTTTTAATATTCAGGATAGCCAATGTTTTCTTGTTACTAGATAGTTTGTTTGTGTTTTAACAATAAAAATTATTTGCGCGGATGAATACCGCGGATGAAAAGAAAAATGGCGGTGTGTCGTACCAAAGCGACGCCAAGAACTAGTTCAGTAGCGTCTATACGCTCAAGATGATAAGACGTGTTTTTGGTAGCGTGTGAACATGGAACTTTCACCAAACTTTTATCCAGTGTAGATTCTACCAAATCATTTAATTGTGAAGGTCTTTGATTATTTAATATGGTGCTGAGAGTGTAAAATAATGAAGTGTTAATGAATAAATATGTTGTGATAAAGGAACATTGATTTATGCATTCCATTCTGTTACCACGACCCTGTAGATAGGAATCGCGTCTGCTATCACAGTATTTCATCTTTCTGAGAAGAACATTATTCATGCTGTTATGTGTTAATAATCATTTTAAAAACCGCACCAGTGTTAAGGCAAGCATGGCATCAATAGGTGTGGATTTAACTGCTCCAGTGATTAGGCGAAGAGCCTGATTTTGTATTTGTTCAAGTTTATTGATGTTAGCATTTGCTGCTGTTATTAAAGCTTCAGAACAGTACAAGAGATTTGGTTTAACATACATTTTGTATGTTGTGTTAAGGACTCTCCTTGAGCAGCCCCATTTAGCACCAGCTAACCTTTTCAGGATTTGCAGTTTCTTTTCAACCTTTTCTGAGATGTTTGTTATATGTTTTTTCCAACTTAGCTTTCTGTCGAAAGTGATGCCTAAGTATTTGGCATCATCAACTCCTTTGAGTGGTTTACTATTATAATTTATGTTAATATTAACTGGTTTGTATTTTAGTGTAAATAATTCATAATTTGTTCTTTCCACATTGATAGTCATGAGGTTTTTGGAGCTCCATTCATGTACTTTGTTTAGGGCTGTTTCTATTCTGTCTTTAATTAATTCAGGTTTTTTTGGAGAGCCTGAAGTCCAAATGACTACATCGTCAGCAAATAAAGCAATTTGGTTTCTAAAAGTTTTTATTATTGATGGAAGGTCATTTATATATATGTTAAAGAGTGTTGTGCTCAGAACAGCACCTTGTGGAAGTCCTCAGTGTGTTTGTTTATATTTGGAAATGTATGTATTATATTTTGTGGCACAAAATCTTTGTGAAATAAACTGAGTTATCCATTTAAGCATATTACTTCTCACACCTATTGATTGCAACTTCTCAATTAATTTGTTTCTCCAGACTGAGTCATATGCTGATTTAAAATCAATGAATACTGCCAAGGTATCCTCCTTTCTATTGAAAGCTTCCTTGATGTCTTGGCTTAGTAGGAGTACATTTTCACTTGTACTATGATTCTGTCTGAAGCCGGTCTGTGAACTATTAATTAAGTTGTAATATTCTAGGAACCAGTTAAGTCTAGATGCCACCATTCTTTCCATCACTTTTGCAATAACACTGGTCAAAGATATTGGTCTGAAACTATTAAAATTGTTTGAGGGTTTGTTTTTCTTTAAAATCGGGATGATAATGGCTTTTTTCCAGTCGGAAGGTACAGTCATTCTCCAACACGTGTTATACAGTTTAAGTAGGATTTGTTTTCCTTTCCTGCCAAGGTGTTTAATAAACTCTGGGTGGATCTTGTCAGGTCCTGAAGATTTTTTGTTCTGTAATTGTTCTATTGCTAAATCCAGTTCTGTTTCATTAAAATCCTGAATAAAAATATCATTTCGTATACCTTTTGGCTTATTAGTTTCTCTGATAGTTTTTTGGATAGCCTTATCTTGTTTTTTATATGCTTGGGGTATTCTTTGCGACTGAGCATAAAACTTGTTAAGGGATTCTGCTATTTCCCTATCTGTAGTTAAGCTTTTGTTATTATGTTTTAATGGTTCAGTTGTATTTTTTGATAATTTTGTTTTATTAAGGAATTTGTATATTTTATTTCCATCTTTCCTATAGTCCATATGTTCTACAAAATTTGTGAAACTGGCCCTCTTTGCTGTAATTAATTCTTTCTTAAAAATGGCTGCTTTTCTTCTCCAGTTTTGTACATCTTCTGGACACTTGGTTCTTTCGGCTTTGACTCTTGCTATATTTCTTTCGTGTTTTAACTTAGATAAAGATGGAGACCAAAAGTAGCTATATTTCTTTAACTTTCCTTTGGGGATATGTGTTTTGGCTGCTGTCAATAATATTTCACAAATTTTTTTATTCATTTCATCTGTTGACTTGAACTCTGATTCTAACAGAATATTACACTTCCCTTCTATCTCATTTTGGAAACTGGACCAATCAGCTTTTTTAAAATTCCAAGAAGTTTTAATTTTTGGTTTGTTACTTTTATTTATTAGACCTCTTATGGAGTTTATGGTGATTCTGTGGCCTGAACCTGGGTCTTCTATTATTTCTCTTTTATAATAGAACAGTAATATTGCCACACATATCTTTATATTAGTAAACCTATTACAGTATGGCAACTATGTTAGCACTTCCACAGAAAGTTCCTTCCATTGTTATGAACATTCACTTATGCGTTGCATTTTACACATGTAAGAACTTTTCTAACTTCTGCTGTGCATTTTTCACATACGGTTTCTTGCAAATATGATAGGAATTGCTTGCTTTGTCCTGTGTGCAGTTATGACCTATTTGACACTGTCATCGGCGATTAGGGGTTGGATGTTCTTCGGTTGGATTAGTCTCTATACAACATTGTCTAGTTCCCAGGTAGGCTTCTCTTTGCTCATCAGCGAGTTGAAGGATGAATCTGCGGCGTGAGAGTTCCTTGCCAGTTATTTCTTGAAATACTACCCAGGTGTTGATGGAGCTAGGTCCAATATGTTGTAAAAAACATGCATGGGCCATCTGCAGATACCAGCACGAACCGAATACAATCGTGCTATCTCATCAATCACATCCACTCCATATTTACTCTTGTAAAACTCAACTGTTTCAGGAAGTTTCTTGGAGACTGCAGATATTGCACATGAACTGTGAAGTGTACTCATTATAATTACATTCTTCTGTGATTTTCTTGGTAGCTGGTTAGCAAAATACCATCGTTTTTCTTCATGAGAATGGTATCATAAAGAGGAGCTCTGGGATTTCTAAGGTGATCAGGAACTTCTCGTCTCGATCTATTCAGTTTCTACAATACTAGTGCCCGACTCCTTCAGTGTTTTAGCTAGTGATAGTGAAGTAAAGTAGTTGTCGGTGGTGATGTTTCGTCCCTTTTTTAGAAAATGATTTTTTAGAGACATCAAAACATATTCTGGAACAGATTCGTTCTGAGGCCGCTGATTATCCTTCCCCAGGTATGGGATATCGTTGCAGAGATACTTTCAGTTCACATCTCCAGGCATCCAGTAGTTTATACCAAATTTATCAGGCTTATTGGCCATGTATTGAATGAATAGACAGTGACATTGTGTAGGATAAAGCTGTTCATCTACTGTAAGGAATGTACCTGGTATGTAGCAAGCTTTACAGTTTTCAATAAATTTGTTCCAAATAGTTGAAACCAGTGCAAACCCATCCATCTTTAGCCTTTCAGAACGGGATGACCTGACATCAAATCGTAAAAATCTCATCAGTTCCACGAATCTGTCCCTTGCCATGGTATCAGAAAATATAGGTGGCCCCCACTTTTTGGACCATAGTTCAGCTAGTTCAAGGCTTCCGTACCCATGTGCACCCCGCAAGTAAATTACGCTGATGAAAGCGTCGAACTCGTCCAAGGAATGAGTTTCTCTTCATTTTTCTTCTCTCTTGCTTCAATCTCTACATGTTTTGATGTGTCGAAGAATCGACTCATCAATGAACAACTTCCGAGCAGATGCATGGCTGCTGTCCCTCACATGTCTCTTACCATAAGCAGCAGGACCTTCTTTTTCTTTCACAACATTATGTTGCTCTGTTCTACCAGGATTGTGACCTGGATCGATGATCTATCACTCAGTACCCTTATCTCTAACAAGTACAGGAAGTTTTTCCTCTTCATGTTGCCTTTTTCTGCCTCTTTCTTATTATTGGTTGTGTTGAAGTGGTTGCGTTACCTGAAGCTGTAGCATTACTAGTAGACATTCCATTTTCACTTGCCACTTGTTACGCACTCAAATTGCATGGAGTACACAGTGCTGCAAGTCATCTTCAAATGATGGTTGTATTGAGCTATGTCCATACCACAGATTATACCAGATGCTCAACTCTGTGTTGTGGGCTGAGGTCACAAATGTCGCTGATGTCAGATGTTTCGACCGGTTCTTTTGCGAACTAACGATTCCGTCGGTAATGCCGTAAGCCTCTATATCGACTGAGCTGCGCTACGTCACCCCCTCCCCTCCCCTCCTCTTTGCCAGCATCGCTTGCCGATTTTCTTTCGTAGTCACAATTCCCGCACTCGTGAATAGTTTACGGCACTTTTCGAATATTAACATCTTAGCCTAATACGCGTTACGTGAGCTACGTGGAAGCCATATGCGGTAAACGATTCTTATCCACGTAGTTGATGTAACGCGTATTACGCTAATATGTGATATGTACTGTAAACAATTCATGAGTGCGCGAGATGTGACTTCGAAAGAAGTTCAATTAATTCCTGAATATAAGATCGGCAAGAAGAAGCCACTTCTAAACTTGCCATTTTTTTCTATGTATGAATAGTTATGTGTATGTATGAATAGTTATGTGTCCAATTAATCATAACTTTAGTAAGCCGATGGAATGTGTCAGAGCACACAAATTGTTGAGCTTATGCAATATATTTTCTTTCTGTCAAGAATTTCAAAGCTTACAGCAGTTATAACTACACATTGAGTTAATGGCGGAGGAAAACAGGAAAGGATATCACAAAGTTATGTGTAATGCAACTTTTTTTGTACACAGTAAATTAGTAATAATGTTAAAACAAACTTCTGAAAGATAACCTTAGTGACCAAGAAATAAACAACTAAATAGATTCTAAATGAACATACACCAACAACTATGTACAAAAAAACCAGCACTGTTTCAAAAAGAAAACAAAGAAGTCATGTTAATGCCTATGTTTAATGAGATTTTGAAAAGCAATTACACTTTAATATATACATTATTTTCAGCACAAGTTTACAAAAGAATGTATTAAGAGAAAGACCTGAAATTTGAGATTGCCTCATATGGCATTCATAGTTTATTTGAACGCTTAAAATTAGTACATGAGACAGTGTCGGCAACCGAGCAGTATGCAAAATATACAAAATACATATAACACTATCCAAGGTAGGTGCTGCCAAATCCAATTATGCTCTCCTGAAACAAACAACAGGAAACAGTGCAAATAATTCATCAGTATTTCATAACGATATCAAGTCCCATCTTAATCAAAATTTAGTTTGGTACAATTTCCTACTCTTTGTGTGTATTCTATGGTACTACTGACACATTTTACATCCTTTGCTATCCTTTTTCCTTGTGGGAGTTGGAATGTCGGAGTAAATCTTATTCTTTTCACAAACCTGATCAGTTCAAAACATATTAAATTCTAGTTTCTAAGCCTGCTTAATACAACACAGATTTGTTTCTATATTGTTGGTGTGATTTGGCTGCACACTGATTGTTAATTTTGTGTATGTGCCCTGGGTGTTTGAATGTGGCTGAGGGCGAGGATTTTCAGGCATAAAATTTTCTAGCACAACTTCCTTCAGAAGGGAAGTATCCTGTGTTGTAGATATGCAGCACAAAAAAGAGCTCAAGCCTAATTAAGGAGGCCTCTGAGCAAAATTAAGCAATCTGTCATTCTCAACATAGTATGGGACGCTGAGAACTATATTAGTTAAAATGCATCCATAAAAAAGTAATTTTTTCTTATATATATCTCTAACACAAGAATAGCATTGTTGTAAATGATCTAGACCAACAACAAACTGTCAAACAGCTATTATACTTCACCTAGTGCAATGTCAAAAAGTATATTTACATTTAAATGAACATAACCTAACACAATGACAAGCATTCTGAATAAATTGAGCAATTAATGACTGAGTAAGAGTATATCTAAGATCATTAATTACAGTTTTGTGGCTAAAATTCTGTTTCTGGGCCACGTCAAAACTCTGTTTACACCTGTGCTGCAAATATACTTCTAATGCAACACAGAACCAAATACAATTATTGTAACAACAGCTCTATGAATATTGAAAAGAAAACTGTTTTCATTGGTCCAATTATATTTCAACATGTTTATATGAATGGCTAAACCGAATGACATTTGGTTTTTTCAGGATATTATAATTTAGCTGGTCCATCACTAACTATGAAATATCCTGACACTTATAACACATTCTCTCTTCATTTTCAGCAACTATTGTATGTTCATTGCTCAGCAACACAGATCAAAACTTCTCTAATTTTGTAAATGCAACATTGTAGTACCACTTATTTACCATAAACTTGTTTCTTTATTTCAATATTTTTACTTATGCTGAGGTCCACGTTCTAACATTTTGGTCCAAAGCATTGTATACAACTACAGACCATTGTAGGACATCGAGAGTTGGATACAATTTTGTTGCATACAATTTCTATCCTATTTTTTGTATCCAATCTGTTTGTATACAATGTGATATAGTTGCATCTAATTTTTTCATCAAACAACTTGAAAATAGCCAATCAGCGTCAGTAACAAAGCAATATGGCAGACTACACAAGCAACATGTAGTCAGCTGTTTTATACGTATGGCTCATGGTTCTTTTAATGTGATGGGTATTTTAATAAAACGTTTTAAACTTTTTCTGCCAGATTCAATAACAATTTTTCATGACCATTAACATATATTACTAAGGTGGTCATTACATAGCTAAATTTCATAAATAATAAGAAACCCAGTTAACAGTATGTTCAAATTTTACATTATGAAATGAGTTCAAATCTCCTGTCCATGTATACTAAGATTAAAACCATTACAATTGTACCTTATCTCTTTCGCACAGTAATAGTTTGTCTCATATTTGTGTCCTGGTGTGTAATATTGCCTTCTACAGGATGTAAAAGGTTGAGAAATAAAGCTTTGCCAATTTGTAGAAAACTGCCATAATTTTCCAATTCCTCTAACCTCAATTCGTTCTGTAGCAGACCCAATATACCCTGGCCTGTGTCCTGCTCTCATGACCGTGCCCACTATCTTTTACTTGTAATTACATATTTTCTTCCTACATAGACATGTGGAAATATATCGCAAACCTATACTTAATATAGTAATCGCTAAATTAATATTTGCTTCTGCCATGTTTATTTTTCACACCTGCTACGTGAACTGTCATTTGTGTTGGACCAAAATTCATCAGTATGACAGACACTGTTTCTTTTGTGTACAATTCCATTGGATACAAAAAGTTTGGACCGTGGGACCCCCGCTTTAATCTCATACCACTGGTTCTTCAAAGAAATGATACCATAAGCTATGTACCAGCAACATCACAACAATATTAAGATAGTGCTGCAGACTGAAACATTGCTACAACTTATGAAGTATGAATACCACACATTTTACCACATCTTTCTTTACCGAAGTTTGAAATTTAAATGATTTCCTTGATAAAACGGCAATATAATATTACAAAGAACTTTATCTTAGCATGTGATCCTAAGCCATGTCATAATGCTGTACCCACAATATTCAGATTGTATGCACTAATCTCTCACGGTAATAAAATTAGAGAAAAGATAATTTACTAAAGATGTAGCAATGAGTCTGCCATTGGGTTATTGCAGCAAAGTGGAAATGTATTAAATATAACTTACTTCAAATGATAAATGAAGGAAATGTGTGCCACAGTTCTGAAGATGCACTTCTGGAGATGTCGAGCACTGCAGTAGTTCATTTTGTAATATGCACCATTCTGAAATTCAAAGAATGCAAAAGTGAATTTAATATTAAAATGGGAAAGCAAAAAACTTTCAATTCCAATCTTCTAACAACTACATGCTTAAATAGGTTTTCGAGTGGACTTTTCTTGCTGACTCATAATTCATAAACTATCAAGCTACTGTTACTTATTATTAATGTTATCATTCTAAGCAGAGTAGATTCGAACTACAGCTGATTCGCAAAAAGCAATATTAGTCAATTCCATACCAACACAGTTCTATATTGAAAATAAGTACTGCAGATACATTACAATTCAGGTTATGTCCTGGTATTTAACATTTATGTATTTAATACATGCATCATACTTACCAACGACCTTTTGACAATATATTCATTTCATCTTGCTGCCCATACGCTCTAGCACATATTTAAAATCTTGCGAGTTTTACAAATACAAGAATATTCTTCCAGATTTATTTTCGCTTCGCTGCCGTTAATGATATCACAAAACGTTAACCATATTTCGAATCAAAAATCACTTTTAAATTACGTCACTGCGTGTCGCATCACCAACTTACACTCCATTAAATTACGAAACTAGGTCTGTAATTTATGCATATTTGGGATTGACTCAGTTCGGTCATTCGGTAATTCCTTTTGTTGTATGATTTATTCCTTCGTTTTGTTGTTTTATTCAGAATTTTCTATTAAATTGCTTCACAGTGCGATACTCCCATAATACGGAATATTGGCATCACTGATACTCGCTCTACCTCCATTGACATCCGGTACAAAGAGACGTGCAGCGCTCAAAATGTTTGGTTCTCCTCGGAATTTTTTGGAAGCTCGATGCAGGACCGGAAGTGGCTATTCCAGTTGACAGACCATGGTCCATACCTTCTTACCTCCCTCGTAACACGAGAATTACAGGAAATGTTATCCTGAATTTGATTTTCTGAAAATAAATAAGTAAAGCAAATATATGTGTCGTATACTGTGTATAAACAAGGAAATGAATAACTACATAAATGCACCTATTAGGAATACAGTTTCATGTTATGCAATATCTAAAGAAAGCAGAATAAAACTTACCATTCAAGTAATCTTCACTGAACGACTCATCTTCCGATTGTTCTCATTCAGCTGGAGGTTGATAATCATCTTCACCACGACCACCTTCTGATACATCGTCTGGTATATCATGAAATATAGCTAGCTATCATCTGGTTTCAAACCATGAGATCTTGAAGGCATAGATTCACAATGTACACTACTATAATGAACAGTTGGTATGAAGACGGACAAAGCAGATTAATGACAATGAGAAATCCAACGACAGTGCGAGCGAAAACCTAACAAAATAATTGTAATGGTCAAAAATGACCGTCTCCGTGGTTCATGGTCATACATGAAAAAACGCCCACGTCAATAATGACATGCCGAAAATTATTATGCTATATAAAATTAGAGGCTATATCAGGAAAATTCATGAAAGGCCAAGCTTCATTTTTAAAAATCGGCGGAACTAAACTTATTTAAATATCAAGAACGGTCAAAATGACCACTACTGGGGTTCTAGTGTTAGAAAGTACAAGTCACCAGTAAGTATAATCTAAAATTTATTAGCAGAACATCAGCATATCCAGTCTTTTTATTGCTTGTTTCCCTTTGTAGTGCAAGAAGTAAAAAGTAATACATACCAACAGTAAAAAAAAGAATAACTGAATATGCAGCAATAGGTTCATACTCCATTCTTGCTTGATCAATAGTCTTTTCTGTTGCTTCAGCAACACTCTGTTTTTGTAATATGTCATTGGACAGCACTTTAGATGAGCTTAAGGTTTGCACAGCTGTCTCATCTTCCAATATATTTCCTTCAGATGTTGATAGTATCATTAAAATTTTGTCCTCTAGTACTTTCAACATCCTACAATTTAAATATGAAAACAAAAGCAGTTAAATATACTCCATATTACTGTATTTGCCGTTTCACAAAGATTTGCACAAAGCTTAAATGTTACTAGAAGTATGTTAAAACTGAACTACAGAAAATGGTTATCTACAGCATGTGTATATATGTAAAGTATGTCAATCTATATACATTGGCACTGACTTGGGGGGGGGGGGGGGGGGAAGGGAGCAAAACACTTTCTGCTCCTTAATTTACAAAGCCAGGGGAAAGATCTCTGAAACAATTTACTGAAGTTGCCTGGCCTCCCAAAATTTCAAGACAGATTTTTCATAAAAAGAAAGAAAATTATTTCAATAGATTGATTGGAGCTGTACAGGAATACCTCTTTCTCAAATGAAAAGAGAGTTCAACTGTTAAACAAAAGCAAGTCATGATGGTATAACCTAGATTCCAGATAATACTTGGTTACAATCCAAGTACACATGCAGTGTGATACTTCCCTGAAAATGTCATCTCAATCTCTTTGTTTCCTGCAATGCAATGATGACCTCGCCTTTCAGTTCAACTCTATCATGGCTGGGTCAATCAATAGTAATATCAAGTTGAATATTTCATTTAGTTAGATGATTTTGAAACACCAATATAATAATGAACCATATTTGTGAAATTGCTTTCAGCTTCTTCTGTTTATTTCACTATTTCTAACACAGGCCTGCAAATTTAAACTTTTTTTCGGCGACTTGGGATTTTTTAGCTCTCTAAACTAATTATGGTATACTGAATTCAAATCTGCCTTCCATTTGTTCATACCATGTACCATTTTTTTGTCATGCAGAAATGAAATATGTAATATTAGATAGGTAGAATTGGAACTGAAAAATTCAATGCCATAGCTGGGATTTGAACCACAGGTGCTCTGCTTACCAGGCAGGTGCTCTAACCATTAAGCTACTGTGACAATCTGCCAGAATGACATTGAATTCTCCAACCAATCTGTATTTCTCCCAGTAAACCACAAAGGCAGTCTCACATCGGAGACAATTACCCCAATGGTGAATTACTATTGTAACTACTTTATGTCCCGGGATTAAATAATCTACAGATGGTAATTATTATTTATTTATGCTAACAAACTTACTGTTGGTGTTTTTAAACACACAAGCCGTATGTGGGCAATGTTTGAGAGGTAGAATTGGAACTGAAAAATTCAATGCTACAGCTGGGATTTGTACCACAAACCCTCCGCTTACTAGGTGGGTGCTCTAACCATTGGTTGGAGAATTCAGTGTCATTCTGGCAGGTTGTTACAGTAGCTTAATGGTGTTGCCTAGATGAAGCAACTCTGTTGTACCATTGTCTTAGATTTTCTACACAACTTTTACACACAATATGAGGAGCAAAATTCTTGTCTTCATCTCCTAATTTCATTTTAAAATAGACCAGATATAAACTCTTGGTAAATGCAGTAATGTTCTTTTTCTGTTGCTTTATCACATAACCACAGACATAACAGAAATTGTTAGGATGGCTCACACAGTCCCTCCTAGATATACCACTCAAGCTTGCCATTTCTTTCACAATACAACACGGTTTCAAAAGAGACCAGCTGAGAAGTTTAAAACTGGACTGCAGATTTCAAGATAGGTTCCTATTTATGTATTACGCAATACATATTTATGAGATAGGTTCAACATTACCTGTAAACAGAGGTACACATTGGTTCAATATGACATCATATGATTTAGCTTGTTTGCATGTTTTAATCAACCATGCTCTAAGTCGAATATTCAGTGATGCAAATACTAGTGTACTGAACATTTAATATTCTGTAGAATCAGAACTGTTCAAAATCTGCAAGTGATACACAAAAAATATTATTGTATTCGAAATCACAGTATCCAAATTGACCATTATGACGTAAAATATTCCATGACACAAAATCTTCACAGGTTGGTGTATTTTATTATAAATCCTGTATGTGCAAGTGACTGTTGCCATGGGATGGAATATTAGGGATTGAGATCTCATACTAAAAAGGGATATTACTATGTTTGTTATAATTGCTTAAATATGTGCAATATTTAAAAGGTAGAATCAGAAGTGGAAAATTCATGACCTGAACCATGGATTTTTTGCTCAACACATGGCTGCTGTTAATCATTAAGCTACCATGGTAACATGCCAGCACAGCTTTAAATTCTCCAATTGATTTACAGTTCCTGTGGTCTACTGAGAAAATGGTCATTCTGCAAATCCATACCTACTCAGTGATAAAGTACCTATATGTGAAATGTGTAAGGAGGTCAACAAATGAAGATAATTTTTAAGTCACTCTCTGTTATTTTAGGACATTTTTACTACATTTTAGGGTCATAAGGTCATCATTTTAAGGCAATTTTTTCAAATTCATCAAAATCTGGGCCCTAGTAATCAGGCACTTTTTTGATTTACTCATTCTCATTAGAGTTTTTTTCTAGAATGGATTGTTTCATTAACCTAATTTTTAGGAATGACTTTTTATTGCCTGTAACTTAAATGACTTATAAGATGATACCTTTTGTTCTCAGCACTAGATAAAAGCAGTTGATTCTTCTGCTCTTCCATTTCAGGTTTCTCCTTTGCAACAACAATCCCCAGCAACTGATCTTTTAAACCTGCTGGAGTAGTCATAAAATTGATGAGCGTTACCTTCACTGCTGTTTCAGGCAGATAGTGAGGATTACGTAATTTGGTAGTAATATAAAGCCTACAAAAAAGAAAAATATAAGTACAATATATAATATATTATTTATTACACTCTATCAAACTATATGAAATTATATGCAGTTGAGTTTTTCAATAGAAATGTTTTTAACTTGCTTTAAATCAAAATATCTCCTTAAGAGCCTCAATATATAATTTATCTGCTTTAATTTGCTCTGCTTAACTGTAAAAGCTATCTAGCTTGCAACTGTATAGCAATTGGCAATATTTATTTACTTGATTCGTTTTTCTCTATAGCACATTCAGGGCTAATGATTTTACTTTCTCTACCTTCTTTTGACATAGAGAATCATGCCAAGCTTTCAAGCTGTATCCTAATATTGTCACCAAATACTGAAAATCAAGGAGGAGAATGACTTGATTGTCAATTCCTGAAGGTTTGTCACACACACAAGCGCACGCGCACGCACGCGCGCGCGCACACACACACACACACACACTATTTACCTTGAGTAAGTAAAGGAAGTATTGTATTCCACCCAAAAATTTGGTACCAAGATTTCACTGTAAATACATGTTTTGAGGCCCCTGAATCCAAGAAAAGCATTTCTAGAAAAATGATCACATGTGTGTGTGCATGTGTGCGTGTGTGCACGTGTGCCCGCGTGTGCGTGTGCGTGTGTGTGTGTGTGTAACAGCATAACTCAAAAAAGACAAGTTGGTTAAATACCAAATTTGCATTTAAGTTCAACATCTTTCAAATAGCAGCACAGAGATTTTCAAGAAAATCTCCCCATTCCAAACTATTTTTCACATGGAATATTTTCTCAAGAGTAACTGTAATGATTTTGATTAAAATTTGATTTGATTGATTTGATTTGGTTTAAGGGCGCTCAACTTCTAGGTCATCAACACCCTTAAAAGATTCATGGCAATGGCCAGATATAAATTTCACTCGAAAAATAAAAATACTAGCAACAAGAAAAGTTTACAAAGGTAAAAAGCAGTGGCAATAGCCAGATATGAAGCAAGGTGATAAATATGTCCAAAAGCAGAAACAGATAATTAAAATTTTAAATCCTCAAATTGATATTGCACTCCACTAAAAAATTAAAAACTCTATCAACCGCTGTTTTGTCGTCCGCTAGGACCTCTGCAAGTCTGGCAGGCAGTTGCAGAGAATCCCGAAGGTGCGCTAGAGAACAACATTCTAGCAGCAAGTGCAGAACTGACAAAAGGTTGTCACACAGCGGACATAGAGGCGCAGGGCCCCTTTTAAATAGGTAACCATGCGAAAAATTGCAGTGCCCTATTCTTAATCGAGCCAAACTAACCTCCTCGCGACAAGATGTGCGACAGGAAGTTACCCAGTTTATCGGAAGTTCTTTCACTTCTCTAAGCTTATTACCGCGGAGAGCTGACCACTCGTCGTGCCAGGACGACAGCACCGCTCTCCGCACTTCAAGCCTAAAGTCTTCTGAAGTAACACGTGAGATGGTAATACTGGGTTCTGTAGTTGCCGTCTTTGCTGCTAAATCTGCCATTTCATTCCCCGGCAAACCTACGTGACCAGGAATCCATGCACACGCCACGTCAACGCCAGAAGCGTGTAAAACATGGAGGGCATCCTGGATACGTTGTACAATAGGGTGGGGGTTGCACAACTGACAAAGGCTCTGCAGTGCACTAAGGGAATCGCTCACAATCAGGCAGTCACCTAATTTACGACGGCGAACATACAAAACGGCTCGATAAATTGCATAAAGCTCTGCAGTAAAAATGGAGGTGCTATTTGGAAAACCGAATGTATATGGTTCGGTTTCATAAACATAAGCACATTCAACACCGTTGGTGCCCTTTGACCCATCGGTGTAAATATATCGACGGTCAGTGTAGCCTGACAAAACTTCTAAGAAACACGTGTGGATACTTGAAATAGGCATCGTGGACTTCTGGTGTACGGTCATCCCAAGATCTACATGGGGCGTGCCAGACAGCCAAGGGGGGTAAAGCCTCTCGCCCTTGGCGAACATCATAGGCAGTTCCACTCCAAGCTTCACTAGAAGGTCTTGGAAACGGAACCCCGCAGGCTTAGGACTAAGGGTGCTATTCCTATATCGTTCTCTTAGCGTGGTGGTGAAAAAAGAAGCGAACGTTGGGTGCTTAGGCATACATCTAAGCGCACAACCATAATTTGCCAACAGAATCTCACGCCGGTATTGCAGAGGAGGTTCTGCGGACTCGGCGTAAAGGCTCACCACTGGGCTTGTTGGGAAAGCTCCTGTTGCAATGCGGATGCCCCTATTGTGGACCACGTCTAATCTTCTCAGCACAGTTGGTCGTGCTGAGGAATAAACAATACACCCATAGTCTAGCTTGGATCGGACAATGCGCGATATATTCGCAACAAAATTGTCCGATCCGCTCCCCACTATTTGCCATTTAGTACTCGCATAATATTTAGGGAACGGTCACACCTCGCTCTTAGCTGTGCAATATACGACGACCAGCTAAGCTTCCTGTCCAAGATCAAACCCAGGAAGCGCGTCTCTTCTGCGAAGGGAAGTACATCTGGACCAAAACGGAGCGAAGGTGGTAATCGTCTCCTATGGCGCCAGAAATTAACGCAGATTGACTTCTCAGTTGAGAAACGGAAGCCGTTTTTCACGCTCCATTCTCTGAGGTTGTCCAAACATTGTTGCAGGCGCCGTTGTAAGAACGCCGTGCGCTGAGAAGTGCAATAGACAGCGAAGTCGTCTACGAATAGGCATGACGAAACTCCAGGTGGAACACATTTCCAGATGGAGTTAATTGCTATAGCAAAGAGCGTGACACTTAGCACCGAACCCTGAGGTACTCCCTCCTCCTGAACAAAAGAATTAGAAAAAACCGAGCCGACCCTTACTCGGAAAAAGCGGTCCTTCATAAACTCCTGAATGAAAAGTGGTAGGCGTCCACGTATGTTCCAGGCATACAGGGAACGTAGAATCCCTGCTCGCCAGCACGTATCATAAGCCTTCTCAAGATCGAAAAATATGCCAACGGTTTGACAGTTCTTCATAAAGTCGTCCATTATCTGTGTCGATATTGACACAAGATGGTCAACAGTGGAACGGCGTCGTCGAAAACCACACTGGATGTTAGTAGGTTACGACTTTCTAACCACCATACCAATCGTCCATTGATCATGCGTTCCATCACCTTGCAGACGCATCTGGTGAGGGAAATAGGACGATAGCTGGAGGGAAGATGACGGTCCTTTCCAGCCTTCAAGATGGGAATAATGGTGGCCTCCCGCCAATTTTCTGGGAGTATACTGTCAACCCAAACACGATTATAGACCTCGAGCAGGAATGCTTACCTTCAGGAGAAAGCTGCTGTAACACTTGTACATGAATACCGTCCGGTCCTGGTGCTGATATTCGCGAAGATTTCAGGGAATATTCTAGCTCCGCCATGGTGAAAAGGCGATTGTAATCTTCTACGGTTCTAGAACGAAACGAGAAGCCTTGAGATTCCACCTGAGTTTTAAATGGAAGGAACTCAGGGGAGTAGTTTTCCGAGCTAGACACTTGAGCGAAAGTACTGCCAAACGTATTGGCCACTTCAAATGAATCAACAACAGCTCCTGTGGCTGTTTTTAGTCCCGCTATTGGTAGTTGCGTCGTTTTAGCTGCAACACGCCTTAATCTATCCCACACAACCGAGGAAGGTGTGTGTCGGTTAAATGAAGCTACAAATTTGCTCCAAGATGACTTTTTACTATCCTTAATGACTTGTCTGGACCTGGCGCGCATTTTATTGTATTCGATTAGGTTATCCAACGTAGGGTGACGTTGGAAAAGCCTAAGAGCACGCCTTCGAGCACGTATGGCATTCCGACATTCTTCCGTCCACCAGGGGACGGGAAATCGACGGGGGTGTGAAGTCGACCGCGGAATTGACTGTTCAGCAGCAGAGAGAATTGTCTCCGTGAGATGCTGCGCCAAATCATTAACTGAGTCGTGCTCGTTGTACGTAAAGACAGCCAGCTGGGTGTAAAGGTTCCAGTTGGCATGGTCCAAACGCCATCTGGGCATACGTGGGGAACATGTAGGTTGCGTCAAGAGACTAATAAGACATGGGAAGTGGTCACTAGAGTGTAAATCAGAGATGACATTCCATTGTAAGGAGACTGCCAACTGAGGTGAACAAACTGCAAGATCAAGGTGTGAGAAACTATTGTAAGAGTCAGAAATGAATGTAGGCTCTCCGGTGTTGAGGAGAGCTAGGTTGTAACTGTCCAAGAAATCGGCAATGAGCGTACCCCTCGCACAAGCGCGACTGGAGCCCCAAAGTGGGTGGTGCGCATTGAAGTCTCCCACCAACAGAAACGGTGTTGGCAACTGGGAAACTAGATCTTCTAAATCAATGTGCAAGAAGTCATGGAACGGAGGCAGATATAGATTACAGATGGTGAAATGCATGTTTGGCAGTATAAACCGTACAGCAACTGATTGTATATCAGAGTACAATGGTAGAATTTGCATATATACGTCATCTCTGACAAGCATCATAGCGCCACCATGTGCCGGAACACCTTCTTCTGGTGTGACGTCACACCGTACTGGGGTGTATCGCCTTAGATGGAAAGCGTCTTGAGGACGCAGCTTAGTCTCTTGCAAACATGCAACCAGAGGTTCGTATTCTTTGAGCAAAAGCTCAAGTTCTGAACGTTGACTTCTTATACCACGTATGTTCCATTGTAGTATAGCCATATTGCATTATGTATGGGATAGGTAATTCCGAAGCAACTCATTACTTTGGAGTAGGCGGTTGTCGAATTAATTTTGCCCTTTTCTTCTCTCTTGGGCTTATAGTTTTGTCAGACGCTTTTTCGCGCCTCTTTTCCACTGGGGGTCTCCCAGTGTGGGCAGATTCTAGTTCCATGTCCTCTGCCGAGGACGTCCGTGTTCCCATAGAGAATTTCGGTTCGAGAGCTTCGAACCGATTTGACGCGGAGACCGGCGAAGATGACATTCGCCGGTCTGTAGCCATACCAGAGGATTCCGCTGAAAAGGATCTCCTAGGAGATGGCTTTTTCTTTCCCTTTGATGGCTTGGGAGAAACCTTACTCTCCTTGAGGAAATCGGATCTTTTATACTGGGTCTTAAACTTGATCGGTGAAGCATCGTATACAATCGGTCTACTTGTCGAGGTCGGCTTCTTTGTTGGTGACCCTCCTGGTCTGCTGGATTGAACTGCGGTGCTTGTAGATGCTCTGGCGGACTTAGGTGATGTCTGAGGCTTTGGATGTGACCTAGCTACAAGAATTTTGTCTCAATTGTTGCCCCGTTTATATCGCTAGTTTGAGTTGCGATTTCCCGACATGGTACTGCTTTAGCTGCAACCGAGCTATAGGTACCGGAGTTCGGGATAGTGGGCTGGGGCAAACGTAAGAGCTTTCGGGCTTCTGAGAAGGACACCTTCCCTCTAACCCGGATCTCCTGGATAGCTCTTTCCTCCATATAGCGGGGACATTCTCGGGAGTTTGCTGGATGTTCTCCCCTGCAGTTAATACAACTGGGAGGTGAGGTACAGTCATCGTCATGGGCGATGCCTCCACAGTTTACGCAGGTAGCTCTACCAGTGCACGTGTCACTTGTATGACCAAAGCGCTGGCATTTGTAACATCTAGGCGGGCTTGGAATGTAAGGTCTTACTTCAATGGCCTCGTACCCAGCCGTTATCCTTTGCGGGAGATCTACCCGATTAAAGGTAAGGAAAAGGGTACGGGTAGGCAGATATTCGGCTCCATCTTTTCTCTGAACCCGATAAACAGATATTACACCTTGATCTGCGAGGTTCTCCTTAATTTCATCATTGGACATATCGTCCAATGCGCGTGTGTTGACAACACCGCGAGAGGAGTTCAACGTTTTGTGCATCTCTACACGCACCGGATAGCTGCCTAGCATGTTGGCTTTTAATATAGTAGCTGCCTGTGCTGCTGAAATGGATTCAACCAACAGCGTGCCGTTCCGAGATCTTGTGCAGTTCTTCACGGGGCCAGCTATCTTATCGAGACCCTTCTGTATAGCGAATGGATTCACCGACCTAAATGTTTTACCTTCCTCATTTCTTGTAATAACTAAGTAGCGAGGACCACTCATCTCTGCTACTTCCTTTTCACTTACTTTACAATGTTTTTTTTTTTTGAGTTTTGAAGGTACTCATTGCGATTATATCCTCCACCATTGCAAATGTCTCCGATGGCATGCTCACATCCTGGGCGCCACCACGGCTTAGGTGAGAGTCCTGGCCTGGACCTTGCTCACCCTAGGGTCTCACCTCCCAATGTATAGACAAAGGGACCCAATCACCTTCAGGAGTGCATCAGCTCATGCAATGGCCCCTCCCCCTGACTGACCTTTATCAGTGGATACGCACACAGATCCTACATGATAACCAGGGTCTGGGACTTACACGATTACCCAGTCACCCCTTGCGTCACCCCATCCTCCTACAACCCGCGCATAGGTTATCCATCAGACTGTGTACAGGGAGGTATCAGGAGGGAGGTCAAACACTAAAGCGGACCTAAGTTGATTGGGCGTTTGGCAGGTGCCCTCCCACCTCTTGCAGGAACCCAATCGAGAGTATGGCTCGGGGCCCCGGGTACCCCAAACCCGTCTCTACCGTAGTAGGAGCCCCTGGGGGAGTTTGATTTCGGAGTCCTCTTCTCCTAGATGAGTCGTCGACCAAGACTAACGAGCCTCATCTACCCGTTTGGAATGTTCTTTGCTTCCCCTCACCTCTTGCCTGCCTACCAGTAGTCAAAATGACACTTAGTAGGCCGTCTGGATCAGGTACTAAGCCCCTCTGCCACGGCAAGGCGACACTCCTTCGGAGGGGTTGATTAAAATGCCAGATGTTTCAAATATATCCAATGTGCATCTGTAATTTTTACTTTCTCTACTGGTAAGTAGAGGAAGTATTGTATTCCATCCAAAAATTTGATTATGAGATTTCACCAGAAATATATATTTTGAGAGCCCCTGAATCCAAAAATACATTTTTAGAAAAAGGTCCATGTGTGCGTGTCTGTGTGTCTGTCTGTCAGACTGTGGACAGCATAACTCAAAAACAAAAAGTCGGTTAAAAACCAAAGTTAGTACTTAAGTTTACTGTCTTTCAAGGACATGACACAAAGATTTTGAAGAAAATAGCCCCTTTACAGGGCTACCCTTTACGTGGAAAACTTTTTGAAAATTATGATTTTCTTGAAAATGGCTCTAATGATTTTTATTAAAATATTCATATGAAAAATGAAATGTATATTTTGAATTTTCTGGCTATAGCCTGTGTAGTTCTGTTTACTCTGGATGACTTTAGGATAACTTGTAAACTGTAAGGGATAGACAAAATCTTACTATACAAAAAATGTAGATATCACTAAAACACACAATTTATGTCTACATTTTTTTGTAGAGTGAATCAAGCTTTAAAAGATTTGACTATCGCTCGAAGCCTACTGTATTCTAATATTCCCCTTGCACCTACAAGGAAATAAGCAATAAGATAATTTGCACAAATCTTTATCTCAACTAACATGAGAATATATAGGAATAAGAGTTTGTAAGAATGATTAGTACAAGAGTAGAGAAAGTCATGTTGCGGATAAGCAATAACACATGGGTATAGCAAAGGGAGGCAAGGGGGCCATGGCCCCCTTGGAAGCTAATGCACTCAATGTTTATTAGACTATTATTTTAATTTGGATGTAAAGAACAATTTTTATTTAGCACAAATGAATACGGTTATCAACAACAAATATTATAGCTTTTGACAATGAAATAATGAATTAATATTGTTTAATTACAAACTTCCAACACGCCCCCCCCCCCCCCCCCCCCATGGAAAAAGGTCTGCCGATGCCCATGCTATAACAACACAGCAGTTGGCACTAAAATCTCATCTAATACTGACAACAGCATGCTAAATAAACTCGATAAGATAGACTCTCTTTTGTCTATTCTACAACCATTAATACAAACCTTACAGCGCTTCCACTAATTCTCAACAAAAAATCTGATATGCTACACTCACAGGACTTTCTCTACTCCTTTACTAACCATTCTTACAAAACCTTATTCCTGTATCTTCTTGTGTTAGTTGAGATAAACATTTGCAGAAATTATCTTATTGTTTATTTTCTTGTAGGTGCAATCGGAATATGGGAATATAGTAGGCTTTGAGCAATAGTCAAATCTTTTAAAGTTTTCAAATTCCATTCTCTTTGCACTGTAAACATATAAAAAAATGAATAGTTATATTCCTTTTGACAGAAGTATAAGTTCCCCAAAACTTACACAAATAACAAGGAATATCTCCAAAATGGTTTACTCCACAAAGAAATTTTTTTGGACATAAATTGTGTGTTTTAGCAAGATCTATATTTTTTGTAGACTAAGATTTGGTCTCTCTTACAGTTTCAGTTATGCAAAAGTCATCCAGAGTAAATAGGAGCTCATGGGCTATAGCCAGAAAATTCAAGACATACATTTCTTTTGTCATAAAAATATCTCAAACATATGGAATTTTAATGAAAATTGTTAGAGCCATATTCAAGAAAATAAAAATTTAGAAAAATTTTCCATGTAAAGGGTAGTTTAGGGTGGAGTAATTTTCTTCAAAATCTTTGTGAAACATCCTTGAAAGATATTAAACTTAATTACCAACTTGGTTTCTAGCCGAATTTTCGCTTTTCAGCTATGCTCTCCACAGACTGACATACAGAAACACAGGTGGTTTTAGGTTTAAGGGTGCCCAACTTCGTGGTCATCAGTGCCCTTAAAGAACAGTTCATGGCAATAGCCAGATACAAACTTCAATAAAAATAAAATTACTACTAAAGAAGGAAAATATATAAATATATAAAACAGTGGCAAAAGCTAAAATTAAAACAAAGTTATAAATTTAATACGTCAATAGAGTATTAAAAGGTATATGAATTTAAAATCCTCAAATACATGTTGCATTCCACTAAAAACCTAAAAACTCTTTTGATTGCTATTTTGTCATCCGCCAAGGCCTCTGCAAGTCTGGCAGACAGCTTCAGAGAGCCTCAAAGGTGTGCTAGAGAGGAACACTCTAGCAGCATGTGACAGACTGACAAAAGGACATAGAGGTGCAGGGTCCCTTTTAAATAGGTAATCAGGCAAAAAATTGCAGTGGCCAATTTGCAACTGAGCCAAGTGAACCTCCTCACGATGACATATGCGACAAGAAGTTACCCAATTTATTGGAAGTTCTTTCACTTCTCTAAGCTTATTACCGCGGAGAGCTGACCACTCTTCGACCCAGCACACCACTGCTCTCCTCACTTCAAGCCTTCTGAAGGAACACGAGAGATGGTAATACTGGGTTCTGTGGTTGCCATCTTTACTGCTAAATCTGCCATTTCATTCCCCGGAAAACTTACATGACCAGGAATCCAAGCACACACCAGGCTAATGCCAGAAGCGTGTAAAACATGGAGGGCATCCTGGATACGTTTTACAATAGGGGTTGTACAACTCATGAAGGCTCTGAAGTGCACTAGGGAATCACTCAATATCAGGCAGTCACCTAACTTACGATGGCACACATATAAAACAGCTCGGTATATTGCATACAGCTCTGCAGTATAAATGGAAGTGCTATTATGCAAACTGAATGTATATGGTTCGGTTCCATAAACATAAGCACAACCAACATTGCTGGTACTCTTTGATCCATCGGTGTAAATATAATGACTTTCAGGTTAGCCTGACAAAAATTTTAAAAAATATGTGCAGATACTTGAAAAAGGCATCGTGCACTTCTGGTGTATGGCCATCCCTAGATCTACATGGGGCGTGCCAGGTAATCAAGGGGGATAGAGCTTCTCACCTTTGGGAAACATTTTTGGCATCTCAATTCCAAGCTTCCTTAGAAGCTCCTCGAAATGAAAACCCGCTGACTTAGGACTAAGTGTGCTTTTCCTATACCATTCTCTTAGCATGATGGTGAAAAATGTGAACGTTGGGTGCTTAGGTATACATCTAAGCGCACAACCATAATTTGCCAAGAGAATCTCACACTGATATTGCAGAGGAGGTTCTGCGACCTCGGCCTAAAGGTTCACGACTGGGCTTGTTGGAAAAGCTCCTGTTGCCATGTGGATGCTCCTATTGTGAACCGTGTCTAATTATCTCACAGATGATCATGCTGAGAAATAAACAATAAAAGCTTGCCTCTTGTACAAGTGCGACTTGATTTGAACTGTCCTTCAAGACTGCTATACCAGGCTCTACAACATGTTCAGCAACCACTCCAATCCACTACTCAACATGATTCCTCAATACCTGCCAGCAGCTGGAAGAGACAGAAGATTAAAAATAAAGCATCATTCAGACCTGACAATGTAATAATTATATAAGGCCTATCATTGGGTAAGGTCCTTATTATGTTTCAAGTCGTGTTATTACCATGTTTATGAGCATAATTGTAAAGTACTAACTGTACAATAAAGTTATCATCAATTAAAAAATAAACGTCTGGATGAAGAGACAGCTTGGAAATGCATATTTCACAAAAGTATATTGTTTTCTTGGTTTGTTTTTTGGTCCTACATACCGCACAAGAATATGTCCAACTTCCTTGTTCTCTTCTCCCGATGAAGTAGGAAACCCATTTAGTCTTCCTGAAGTTGGGCCCTGAGTAATATGACCCCTACTTGATAAAGCATAGGTTTGCTGTGTTCCCATGTGCTCAGCTACCAAAGAACTGACCAGAGCCTTATGAAATTTTCTGTGCGATGGAGGCTTTTTATTTTGTGTTTTCATATGCATTTTGTATAAGAGATATGAATTCATTATGCACACTTCCAACAGCCAGAAAAACATTTTCCTATACTACCTACACATTCTCCTACAAAACTGATACTGCACAATATAATTATCAATTCTATCAACACCACCCCGTGCTAATTATAATCCAAAATAATATTTGGTTTCAACATTGCTGCTTGGTTAGGAAATTTTGAAGGAACTTCTGTTATTTCATTTTTATGACTCTCATGGCTGGTACTGAGGACAGTTACAATTCTTCTGTCATTCCAGGATACAACCAGCTCTTTTTTATTTTGAAAGCCTTTTATTTCACCACTTTCCATTTTCTTTATGTTACCTGGCTTCAGTTGATGTGGCATATTTTTTCTGTTGCCTATAACTGTACCAGTAGTCACCATATTCATTTACCACAACTCTTCACGCAATTCAAATGATGTATAATGCCTATATATGTTAATATAGTAACCCCTAGGTGGGTCTGTAGGACCTTTTAGAAGGGAAGAACATGTGTTTTTACAACAAGGGTAGTTTTCAGGAGGCTAGAATTGAACTAAACTTTCCCCACATAAAGCTGAAAATTGCATAGGTGTCCATTGGAAGCATCAGATAAGGAGAAAATTTTGATTCCAAATTTCGTAGGTTTGTTTGGGTTATATACTTTGAACTTTACACTTCCCTTGCAGCTGATTGTGCTCTCATCTATTGATACAAAAGGGCCTGTCCTGTCCTGTGGCACTATGGTCCTTTGAGTGCAGCCTTGGCCTACTGTCTGGCCACTGGATCCCCCAACTCTGCCCACTACCGATGTCATGAGCAGGATGTGGTCAGTGCCCAGAGCCCTCTCAGCCAGTATATGTGGTCTTTGTAACTGGAGTTGATCATACAGAGGAACCAGGACAGGTGATCAGTCCAAAGCTTGATGTGAGAGCGAGAAAGTGGATTGATAACAAAAGATGATAAGAAAGGTTATGATGGAGCAATTAGTGGAATGATGGTGGGGGGAAATGGAGAACCTGGAGAAAACTGGCTGCTGTGCCGGTAGTATCACACATCCCATGGACACATACCTGGAATTGAATCCGTGTCATTTTGGTGAGATTCAAGCAGTCTAACTACTCGGCCACTGCACGGGCCTACAAAAGAGCCTGGGGAGCACAATAAACTACATTTTTGCCTTACTTTTGCATTACATCTTGAATAAGTTCTTCTTTTGATAGTTTTCTGTTTCCCTCAGCATGAACAAAATAGATTCCAAAACAAAGGTAGAAATTCATCACATGCAAATATATCACCACAAAAAGGAAATTTATCTACCCAACTTGTAGAAAAATAGTCTGTGACATCAGAAGTACGGGATAACCACACCAATTAATGCTTTTATATCTGCAATTGTTGGGGGATTCCAGGATGCAATCCTGGCTTTTGTGCTTTTTGTGTTCCCTTAATACAGGTCTCCTCAGTAATTATTTGCATGATGTTGTCATAAAAAAATAGGCCAATAAATTCTACTCAAAGTGTAATCTCATTAAAATGAGAAGGAAGTATTGGTCCCTACTGGAAATTGTGCACTGGTGTAGTAGATGTGGGACCAGGGTCAAAATTACTCTCACTCTGCCCAGCTAGGTGTACTGTTGTCTGCAGCGCCACTTGTCACACTCGTTCTCACTTGCATTTACGAATTCTTGCATATATCACTCATTATCATTGAGCACAAAATCTGATAACTCACTATCCCTTTTGTTCAACAAAGTTGCAATTTCTTCCTCCGTCAACCCTTTATTTCCTGCCATCACATAAAAAAAAAAAAAAAACCCTGTGCAATCACCGTACTGTTTATTCCTATACTGCTGAGAACTACAAGGGAAATTGCTGACCAGTGGTGTGTATTGTGGGCTATCAAAACTGTCTAGTTTATCTAAAGTAAACTAGAAATTAATAAGTAATATTAATAGTAATTGCAATAGTAGCCAGTTTCCTGCATGAAGAATTAGCGCATCTGATGCAATATGCCTCATTCTCTACCACTGAACAGAGGGGAGAATAGGGCTTTGGATGTAGCCTTTGCTATGTCTTCACTATGATACTGGAAAGGAGGGGTGAAGTGGGAAATGCAGGAATAAGTGTGCCAAGGCTTCGGAATCCCATGTCACTATACTTGCATGAGTGTCTCCAAAATGTGCTAAGGGAACCCAACTGGCTTTGAGCTAGCAAGAACACTATTTTTAATACTGTGCAGTTGTTACAGTCCTCAACAGCTGCATTAGCATTAGTACTATTTATTTCATAGGGTACAATATACCAAGACAATTGCTAATACTAATTCATCAAAATTAATGAACAAAGTGTAATAACATAATTAGTACATAAAATGACCATACTCATAGCTAAAATACAAGGATAAGTTAGTGAGTAAAACAGGGAAGGTGTATAGCAGCTCTTACATGCTTGCAGTGTGAGCAGAAGGAAAAAATAATCCTTAGAAAGGATATTTTAATATAAACAATTATGATAAGTATGTGTAGCTGCCTTGTTCATGCGAATTGAACAAACTTTATTGCTGGCCATGCCTGTTGTTTGCAAATGAGAAAACACGCTGAAATATGACAAGTTTGCAATTTTAGCATATTTAATCACAGCTTTGGATAAACATAACAGATGAACAATTAGAAATGTAGGATTTGAAGAAATATGCTCAGAAACTATGAACACTGCTAATGAAGAAGATAAAGAAAGGCCTAGAAAGAATAATTGTCATGAAAATGAAACTCATTCTTTGTACTTAAGGATTTTCTGTGAAGTCCTAGACACATTAATAACTCAAACTAAATTAAGAGGTGAATCACAGAAACAGTTGAAATTCCTGATCTTACTAGACTAAACATTTTATGAGTTATCATAAAAGTTTTCCAATAGATGTATTACATGAACTGAGACAACCATATGTTTCCTATTTCGATATACTGAGTTGGAAAAACAAACTGAAGGTGTTGCAGAGGTAGAATTGAACCTGAAAAATTCAATGCCACAGCTGGAATTTGAACCACAGACCTTCCGCTTACCAGGTAGGTGCTCTAACTATTAAGCTACTGTGACAACCTGCTGGAATGCCATTGAATTCTCCAACCAATTCGTATTTTTCCCAGTGAACCACAAAGGCAGTCTCACATCAGAGACAATTATCACAATGGTGACTTACTATTGTAAGTACTTTATGTCCTGTGGTTAAATAATCTTCAGATGGTAATTATTATTTATTTAGCCAACAAACCTACTGGTGGTGTTTTTAAACACACAAACCGTGTATGGGCAATGTATGAGAGGCATAATTGTAACCATCTGAAGGTTATTTAATCCCGGGACATAAACTACTTACGATAGTAAGTCACCATTGCGGTAATTGCCTCTGATGTGAGACTGCCTTTGTGGTTTACAGGGAAAAATAGAATTGGTTGGAGAATTCAATGGCATTCTGGCAGGTTGTCTGTAGTTCAAATTCTAACTGTGGCATTGAATTTTTCAGTTCCAATTCTACCTCTCAAACATTGCCCACACACGGTTTGTGTGTTCAAAAACACCAACAGTAGATTTGTTGACATAAATAAACAATAATTACCATCTGAAAGTGTTATATTCAATTCAAAAATTTTCTAACAAACCTGTTCAAACCATTGCAAATTATATGACATCAAATGGACTTGATGTTGTCTACAGTGAAGTTTATAAACTATGTGAAATGATTTTAACATTTTGTTCCACTGCTGCAGGTGCATAAAGCAGTTTTTCAGCCTTGAAATAAATAAAATCTTATTTACAGGCAACACAAGGACAAACTGGTCTGAGCAACTTGGCTCTTCTATCGGTGGAAAAATACATATTTGTTTTAATGAGAAGATACTACAGGAAATTGTTTTCTGATAGTGTGGCAATGCAGTTTACCGGTAAAGAAAGAAAGATGGCTGGAATGCATGTACATATAAGCAGGTATGGTAAAATTGTTCATTTCATAATTGTTGTTTAGTTTGTTTCAAGTAAAAATTATTTAAATGTGCTGTTCAAACATTTGATCAAAAACTACTTACTGTCCAGATCTGCTAGGCCTAGTTGAAAAGTTGAAAAGTTTATTTTCTTTTTTAGTGCTTAATGCTCCCTTTTACTACAAATGGCACCACAGGTGGTGACACTGGAGATACATGGAATGAAGATTGAGCACTGGTGGAATGAGATGGTGAAGGAAACTGGAGAACCCAGAGGAAATTCCCCCCTTGCCTTTTGTTCATAACAAATCCCACATGCAGTTGCCTGGGATCGAACCTGGGTGAATGGTTAGAGGCGAGAGGTGAGAGGCAAATTGTCTATCCACTCAGCCCAAGGCACGTTGATGGTAGGCCTAGTGATAGCCCAAGACACAATACCAGTATATCCCATTGTTGCTGACTATGAAAAATCAGGGATTTACCGACCACTAACATCTGAAAGAACATTTCCTGCCATCTTTTGGCAGCATATATGAATTATTTGAGAAAAAGGAGCTGACCACAATAGCTCCATGACTCCAAACCCTTATATGGGTTTTCATTCGCAAAGAGCTAAATAACAATTTTTCATACTTATATGAAATCAACCATACTTACATGAAGCTCTTATTATATTCAATTACTGTATCTCCTAGTTTGATGTTCAGTGCACCACCAACTTTGAAGGTTTGTTTTTGAAGCAATGGCTCTAACATTGGATCCAGGTCCTCAAGAACATTTTCCAGCAATACCTAGAAGGGAGACAAAATCCTGATTATAAAAATACATGAACCAAAAATAAGTAATTGAAACTATAGCTGCTAAATGTAAAATATATCAGATATAGCTAAGGAAACCAAATGACAAGTTGTTAAAATAATTTTTCTGTTTTTTGTTTCTACCAATACAGAATTCAATTTTAAACATTTTAAAAAATGTGTATTTCTCTGGCTGTAAACTTACACATTTTATAACATCTCAAAACAGTGACATGAATTTGTAAGGCAATGTTTAATTCAATATATTTTGATTTCATGCACATAAACATTAAGTTTGTCACCCTTCATGTATGACAGTTTAAATGCTCTGTGCTCCCTAGAGATTACCTAGTATGCACTTAAACCTTGACTATGATTTGAAACCACATGAGGAAAATAAATATTTCTGTTACTCTCCTTTATATTAAGATAAACAGCTGAAATAGATGAGGAAAACTATCAAAATATTGAACTTCATTGCAGATTTAATCTTATAAGTTTGAATACAAGGAATGTTCAAGCAGTTTTCTCTAGCACTCCCGTAATTATTTTTCTCTGTGGAAGGAAAAGCAATGTAACTTCTTTCCCTTTTTTTTTTTTTTGGTTTTTGTTGTGTTTTAAGGTTTCATGTCCCTTAGCTGGTTAGGTCATATTGGACAATGAATAAAATGTGTGAAATTATGCTCAAATCAGCCAGAGATCTATAGAGTTTAGAGCTACCCAACATTCATCTTTCAGGATAAGGGAAAACACCAGAAAAAACCTTATCAGGTAACTGACGTTAATTCATATTCAAACTTGGGACCTCTTGAATGTAAGGAGAGACACTACCCTCACAACACAGAAGCGAGAAACTTCCTTTTGGTATGATTTTTGGCATACACAGTGTATTACATAGTTTTATATCCACAGGTCATGAAACTATTTATTGTTGCCTTGGAGCTGTAGGCAACAGCTTTTATCCCAAAATTCTCTGGTTATATTAAGGGAAAGAAAAAGGTTTGTTTCTATTCCTCTATAAAACTGGGCAGAGCAAGTTGAGATGCTTGTCCTTGCATATTGCAATGTATAAGTAATGTCGTATTTTTACTTTCTCTACTGGTAAGTAGGGGAGGTATTGTATTCCTCTCAAAAATTCAATGTTGAGATTTCACTGAAAATATGTTTTGAGACCCCCTGAATCAAAAAAAAAGCATTTTTAGAAAAAGGTTCATGTGTGTGTGTGTCTGCCTGTCTGTCTGTCTGTCTGTCTGTCTGTTTGTCTGTCTGTCTGTCTGTCTGTCTGTCTGTCTGTCTGTGTGTCTGTGCGTCTGTCAGTCTGTGGACATAGAACACCTGCTCGGCCTTCGCTGTAATTTACGCTGTACCATGCTGCAATCAGTGATGCACATTCTGCTAGTCAGCTTGCTTGTGCATGTACAGGAAGCACCCTTGCTAAATAAAACTCATGGAAATGAATTCAGTGGACTCTGTTAAAGAATTCATTTTCAACTCGGTCTTTTGAAGAAAAAATTCATGTTAAAACACTTGGAAGGTCTACTCCTGATATTAGCATTATTCAGACAGTCAAGGGAAGAAAAGCTACTGGTACTTACATAAAACGTTTTCATAGTGACATTTTTGCGAAATATTCATGGATGTGCAGTTGTGAAATTCGAGATGCCCTTTTCTGCTTTCCTTACCTGTTGTTCGGAAGCAATGATTCCTACTCAAAAAGTAACATAAAGGACCTGAACCATTTAAATGAATACACAAATAAGCATATATAGAGTAAGAAACACTTGAGTAAGTTCTGAATCTCACTACTCTTGGTGTAGTAAACATTGGTGTACAGTTCAGTTCTGCATATAGCAGTCTCTTAAACTAAAAAAGGAGGAAATCAAAAGAAACAGGTATATTTTATCGAAAATAATAGACTGCATTAAGCTGTGTGGTGCAAGTGAATTACCATTAAGGGCACATGATGAAACAAAAGAATCTGAAAATTCTGGAATATTTTAGGACTTATCATCTTACTAGCTAGTGTCGACAGTGCTATGAAAAATCACATGGAGACAAGCACCATGGCTAAATGGACGTCAAAAACAATACAAAACGAACTGTTACAATATATGCTGCACATCTGCCACAACAAAATAAAGGAAGAACTGAAGGAGACAAAATTTGTAGCCTTAAAGGCAGATGAGACTGCAGATGTGTCAGAGTGTCGGCAATTAGTTCTCGTATATCAATACGAGATTAACAGTGATATCTACGAAAGGTTTTTGGGTGTTTTTTTTTTAAGCCTAATGGATAGACTGCCATAAAGTTATCCGAGTGTCTGCTTACAGAGTTAAACAATCATTTCAAGTCAACACCAAACAAAATCATTGCACAAACATCTGATGGCGCTGCTGCCATGAGGGGAATAACAAATGGTGTACGATCTAAAATAAGAGAACATTATCCTCTGGCACACTATGTACACTGTTATGGCGATCAGTTAAATCTCGTAATGGAGAAAGCTGCTTTGCAAAACAAATCAGCAGGAGTGTTTTTCTCCATCCTGTCAGAATTTCCTGCTTTCTTCTTACACTCGCCTAAATGTATGTCAGTTCTCAAAAGAATCTGTGAATGTTGTATTGCTGCCAGTTCTGCCACTAGATAGAATATGTGTCCCAACCAGTAAGTTGTATTTTTGAAAATATAGAAGCACTTATTGAAAGTTTTCTTGAACTTGAGGCTTCAGTTTCAAAAGACACGGGAAGAGAAGCAAGAGGCTAAGACAGCAAATTTCTGTTGTGGTTAGACTTCTTTCACCATTTAATACATGTTAATATCCTCTACAACCAACTGCAGATGAGGAAAACTGATTGCATTAAAGTTAGCCATTAAGTGAAAAACTTCGTGCAGATGATCGATGGTATGCAAGAACTTGAATACTGCCTCTACCAAAGAAGATCAACATGGAAATAAGTGGAAGCAATGGGACTGCAACATAATTGCTAATGTAAAAGAGGCCTGTGATCACATCACAATGGAGACAAAATACCGGTTTGAGTCAATATCCCATCTTGATGCTTGTAAGCTCTTAGACACAGAAATTTCCTCAAATATTCTTCGAAATTTTCCAGAGCATATTCTAAACTTGACTGTAATGACATCCCATGTTAAAGAGGAACAAATTAAAATCAGAGCTTTCAGTTATTTATGAAAGGCCAGAATTTCATCATGGGAGTGAGGCATTACCACTACTTAAGATGCTCTATTCCAACAATCTGATTGAAACTTTTGGTGAAATAGCAAATCACAATATCTATCATTACAGCAGAATCAGAGCATTGCTCCTCTTCATTAAAGCAGATCAAGTACTTCCTAAGGAACACAACGAACAGGACCGACTCTTGGCACTCATCATGCTCTCTATAGAAAAGAATCTTGTTTCCAGCACCAAGGTTTCGAGCACTTCAACACCAAGGTCATCAACATGTTTGCCGGCATGAAAAATCATTGGGTCAATTTGCTACTATAATCAGAAACAGGTGAGTAGAATTCCATTGCCTCTGTATGAGCATGCAGCATCCATTAAATCCACTAGCTGCCACTGCAATTTATAGTATATTTTCTTGGTTGCACTATAAGGAATAAATAGCATAAGCATAAATTAAAGCTATTAATTATCTCTGAATTAAAATGTTTTATTTGCATGCTTGTATATTGTTTTTTCCTCATGAACCTTCAATTCTGCATGAAAATCCGGTACAACCTTGAATGAACTTCTCTCACAAATGTGCTGGCATAGCACAAAGCAGTTTTGACAATGCTCCATAATGATACTGAAGTTCTCCAAGATACTGGTTGAAAATTTCTACACATGGCATGACACAACGAATAATCTCCTATGCATGAAAGTAATTTCAAAATCTTGTACTTTCAGTATTTGATAAAAGTAAATTCCATTGTTTAGTCAATAAGGTGATGTTTTTATTTGTTTTCTAGCCAAAACTTACAAAATAATAATGCTTTAAGTTATGAAACTACTGTCAAAAGATCCTACACTATTTCAGAACTTACCGGCATTCCAAGCTGAATTGCATTTTCTAATGTACGGCTGTAGTCAGTACTAGTAGTTCTAATCACACTCACTCTGTTCTTACTCTCCATATTTTTTATCCATTTGTTTGCCTGTCCCTGAGGATCAATAATTAATGGGAAACGCCTAGAATTTCTGGAAGCAAAGAAAGAAATCATTGATTTGGTTAAAGGGTTTCAGTTTAAAAAACTAAGAACATTGTTTTAATTTAATCCAAAAGGTGAGTGAATTAATAACACATTTATAATTTTCTGGAACGCATTTTGGAAGTTAACTTTCCTCCATGGGCCTTTGATAAATTCAAAAAGATGTTCAAGGAACACAACATTCAGCTAGCACCAGTAAACCATTACTTCATAAAAAACCTGCTGAATTCAGACATCAACATCATCCACCTAACAAAAAATCTAGCATATAGCAAATTGAGTGCAGTGATTGTAATGAAGTATACATAGGAAAACCAAAAGAAATTTAGAAATTAGATCCAAGGAACACGTTAGGAACATCAAGAGCAAACAGTTGGAAAAATCAGCAGTTGCCTTTCAATTTTGGACAAAAAAATCACAACATAAAGCCATAACCGAAACTCTTCAAACACATAACTGGAAAACAAGAGCTGTCCACATGGGAACAAATCTTCATTTTAAAAAATAGAAACCGAGTAATTATTATTTATTTATGCCAACAAACTTACTGTTGGTGTTTTTAAACACACAAACCGTGTATGGGCAATGTTTGAGAGGTAGAACTATAACTTAAAAAATTCAATGCCACAGCTGGGATTTGACCACAGACCCTCCGTCATTCTGGTAGGTTGTCACAGTAGCTTAATGGTTGGAGCACCCACCTAGTAAGTGGAGGGTCTGTGATTCAAATCCCAGCTGTGGCACTGAATTTTTAAGTTCCAGTTCTACCTCTCATAGAAACCGAGTATTTAATTTCAGTATTCCCCAGCACGATATTTTCAGCAAGTTCCTTGAACCATCACCAGAGGAAACATTAGAAGACGCATCGCCGTCCACACCATGGAAACCCAGTCATTGTCCGGTTGATAATGGAGGAAAGTTAACCTCCGAAACACGTTACAGAAAATTATAAATGTAAGTGCTGTTTAGTGTTATTAATTGGCTCACGTTTTAGATTAAATTGATGATAACAACACTGTTTTGAAACTTCTAAGAAAGTAAGATTGTTTTAATTATTTCCTGTAGTACTCTGTAAAGCACTCTGTAAATGCTTGCAGCAGTTGGGTCAGTTATTTAGTACCTTTGTAATACAGAGTTTAAGCAGCAGGAAGAGTTTTACAGAAATTACTTATAACCAGAGACTATTAAACATTTGGGTCAATATGAACTCTTAAAAGAGGCAACCACTGACAGAAAACTCTGTTCTATATTCAGAAGTCTTTTTCTAGCCACTAATGTTTTTTTTTTACATAGCTTTTGCAAATTGGTCTTACAAAGGCCCTTTTTTCATCTACTTCATGTTAATCAAGATGTTTGCAGAAATAGTTAAATTACATTATTTATTTATGCCAACAAACTTACTGTTGGTGTTTTTAAACACACAAGCCGTGTGTGGGCAAAGTTTAAGAGGTAGAACCGGAAGTTAAAAATTCAATGCCACAACTGGGATTTGAACCACACACCTTCCGCTTGCCGGGCGGACGCTCTAACCACTGAGCTATTGTGACAAACTGCCAGAATGGCATTAAATTCTCAAGCCAGTTTGTATTTCTCCTGGTAAACCACAAAGGCAGTCTCACATCAGAAACAATTACCCCAATGGTGACTTACTATTGTAAGTACTTTATATCCCAGGATTAAATAACCTTCACATGGTAATTATTATTTATTTATCCCAACAAACTTACTGTTGGTGTTTTTAAACACACAAGCCGTGTGTGGGTAAAGTTTAAGAGGTAGAACCGGAACTTAAAAATTCAATGCCACAACTGGGATTTGAACCACTGACCTTCCGCTTGCTGGGCGGACGCTCTAACCACTGAGCTATTGTGACAAACTGCCAGAATGGCATTAAATTCTCAAGCCAGTTCGTATTTCTCCTGGTAAACCACAAAGGCAGTCTCACATCAGAAACAATTACCCCAATGGTGACTTACTATTGTAAGTACTTTATATCCCAGGTTTAAATAACCTTCACATGGTAATTATTATTTATTTATCCCAACAAACTTACTGTTGGTGTTTTTAAACACACAAGCCGTGTGTGAGCAAAGTTTAAGAGGTAGAACCGGAACTAAAAAAATTCAATGCCACAACTGGGATTTGAACCACAGACCTTCCGCTTGCTGGGCGAACGCTCTAACCACTGAGCTATTGTGACAAACTGCCAGAATGGCATTAAATTCTCAAGCCAGTTCGTATTTCTCCTAGTAAACCACAAAGGCAGTCTCACATCAGAAACAATTACCCCAATGGTGACGCTCAGTGGTTAGAGCGTCCGCCCGGCAAGCGGAAGGTCTGTGGTTCAAATCCCAGTTGTGGCATTGAATTTTTAAGTTCCGGTTCTACCTCTTAAACTTTGCCCACACACGGCTTGTGTGTTTAAAAACACCAACAGTAAGTTTGCTGGCATAAATAAATAATAATTACCATGTGAAGGTTATTTAATCCTGGGATGTAAAGTACTTACAATAGTAAGTCACCATTGGGGTAATTGTTTCTGATGTGAGACTGCCTTTGTGGTTTACCAGGAGAAATACAAACTGGCTTGAGAATTTAATGCCATTCTGGCAGTTTGTCACAATAGCTCAGTGGTTAGAGCGTCCGCCCGGCAAGCGGAAGGTCTGTGGTTCAAATCCCAGTTGTGGCATTGAATTTTTAACTTCCGGTTCTACCTCTTAAACTTTGCCCACACACGGCTTGTGTGTTTAAAAACACCAACAGTAAGTTTGTTGGCATAAATAAATAATAATTACCATGTGAAGGTTATTTAATCCTGGGATATAAAGTACTTACAATAGTAAGTCACCATTGGGGTAATTGTTTCTGATGTGAGACTGCCTTTGTGGTTTACCAGGAGAAATACGAACTGGCTTGAGAATTTAATGCCATTCTGGCAGTTTGTCACAATAGCTCAGTGGTTAGAGCGTCCGCCCGGCAAGCGGAAGGTCTGTGGTTCAAATCCCAGTTGTGGCATTGAATTTTTAAGTTCCGGTTCTACCTCTTAAAGTTAAATTACAGTTTCATTATGGGGTAAAAAGCAGATACATAATAATGATACCTATCTGTAAAAAGTGGGTTGCTATATGTTGGGTTTGAAACTTCATCTCTTTCCAAGACAGCAAGCTACAACTAAATGGTATCAGTACTTCAGAAAATGATGAATACCATTGATTTATTTGAAGCATCTGTATAGGAAATAGAAAGACTTTTCTAATGACCATGAATAATACAGCACAACTGAACTGTTACCAGATGTAGCACCATGGGAAGAAAATTAGGCAAACAAGCCAAGCTTGCCATAGCCTGACCTAATCAGGAATGTAGCAGCCTGCTCAGGTGTGATTGGGTGCTTCTACACCCAAGGCTGGGTTACCAATGACAGAAGAATGCAATGTTAGTTTACCTTGTTGTAGAAACCTTGAAGTCATGCTTAAGAGGCAAAACTGAAGATGAAACAAAACAAGCACAGTTATATAATTATACTTCCCACTGAAAATGAAGGCGGTAAATGCCAGTTACAGGCATGGGCAGTTTGATGAAAATTGTATGTTACATTATTTTATTATGAAATGTTAATGCACTTCATATTGGCTTATTTTATTCTTCTCTCCCTGAAGGAATATGTATAATGGAATCAATTTATTACTCAAAACTATCAAGGAGTAAGGAGATTTCAATGCTTGGCACCCAAAGTTTTTTTTTGTTTTTGTTAATGTCCTCCAACATGGTATAATATCAGACAGTGAATGAATGAAATGGGTGAAATGATGCTCAAATGAGTCCGAGGTCCATAGAGCTTTAAGTTACCCAACATTTGTCTTCTCAGGATAAGGGAAAACCTTGGAAAAAGTCTTATCCAGATAACTCACCCTAAGTGAGATTTGAAGTCACGACCTCTTGGACATGAGGCAGACTTGCTGCCACCATACTACAGAGGTTGACTTGGCACCCATTGTGGCACTTTCCTATAACTTCATTGTGTATCACAGCATAGACTCTGACCATCTTCCTGTGCATTTTGACATCTATGGTGCCATTACAGCCTGTATTTCTGACCCCCTTAAGTGCATTGGCACAAACTGGGACACTTTATTTTTAGTAAAGTGCATCATAATATGCAGTGGATAGAGGGGATGGTGTTTCTTATTATGAGGTATTTACACTTTGAGAACAATTTGTTATTTCCATTGGTGATACAAAAGTCCCCAACAGTGCTTTAAGAGCAGTTGAAAGCAATTGTACTAATCTCCTGCATATAACATGGTCCTCTAAAGCAAGGATATGTTCAAGGTCTCATATGAAGTACGGGGAGTTGGGAGGCCAATGGAGTACTACAAGCATCCTCGATCATTCCAGGCAGCAGTTGACTGCAGGCACTCATTTGAAGTGACTGTGGTGTGAGGTGGCAATGAAAATGGAAAAAATCGAGTATCATGCTGTGCCAGGGTCATTCCTGCCATCCCAGTTTGCAGTACTGACCCGCTTTGTGGCTTAACCTATGAGGTGAGGTAGATAGGATGTTCTGCAGGAAAATATTTTTGCATGTGAATGATTGCTTTGATAGGATTTACCCACAGCTGGTTAAAATTGTTCGTAATAAAGTTCATGGATGAATCCATGTTTCATCCATTGTAATATATCAAGGCAAAAAGTCACTTTTGGTTTTCTTAAAATGCACCAAGAACTTTTCAGAAAGTGTCAGTGCTAATGTATTTGTGATCCACAGTGAGCACACGCCGCACCCATTTTGCACAAACCTTTTTCATGTTCAATTCCTGGTGCAAGATATGACCAACACATTCTTTCGATATCCCTAGAGCATTAGCAATTTAATTTCATACACCTTTGTACGCCGATTTCCAAAATCATATTATGCACCTTTTTGATGACTTCCAAAGTGGTTGCAGTTTTTGGAAAACCTTCACGTGGACCATGCTGGATAATTTCACAGCCATGCTCAAATTCGGCTGCCCATTTCTTCATGGTGGAAATTGAAGTTGAATAGTTGCCATACACACTTACAAGCCACAAAAGAATCTTGGTCAGTGTTAAACCTTCTTTTAGAAAGAATTTTATCACTGCAAGATACTAGGTTTTTTCCATTTTCAACACCATGCACACCACAACTGCTTCAAATGAGTGCTTACAGTCAACTGCTGCCTGGAATGACTTGCAATTTTACATGATATCTATTAGCATGCATACCAATGTAAAGGGGAAAAAATCCCACAAGTAGTGCTATGGTCTCTGAGCAAGACCGAGAATATATCCGACCACACGCACATCATATTTTTAAGGTATGTAACTATAAAGTTTTCAACAAAATGCTAATTTTACTTGACAGAAAAATGAAAATGTTTCTTTGTTAAATTAAAAATTCATTTATATTCCTCAAATATGTAAATACATGCCCATTATATTAGAAGGAAAAAGCAAATAAGTATGATCCCCCTTAGTATGAGAGTCTTTCAATAAATAACTGAACTAATTTTTTAATTAACACATAATGGCTTTATTTCACTAACATTTACCTACACACTTTCGAAGTATTCTCCATCTGATGAAATACAATTATTCCAACAATTTACCCATTGTTCAAAACACTCATTGAACCCATTTATGGACAGTCTGTTCAGGATACCCATGACAACATTGTTCAACTCCTTATCACTTTGAAAATGGCGACCATGAAGCTCCTGTTTCACTTTAGGGAAGAGGTGAAAATTCCATGGTGCGAGATCCGGAGAATAAGGTGAATGAGGCATGATCTCAATGCCCATTTCTGTGATGACATCTTGAGTTGCATGAGCTCGATGAGCAGGGGCCGTTAAAGATGCCCTATCTCGCCTATAAACACAATAACCGGGAAGAGTAAATCTTTCACTGGGAAGAAAGTGTGTTTCCGTGATACAGGCGATATCAATGTTATGAAGTGTGAGGAAAGATATAAAAGAAGCACGTTTACATTGGAGGCCATTAGCGTTCCAGTTGAGGAGAGTGATGCTATTAAGAGAACGATGATTAGGGAGCACCATTGTTATTAATACTTGTTATGTATGTATGTATGAAAAAAGTTAAGAAACTGTGGTAAATGGGGTAAAAGAAAAGAACGAAGGACACCAAAGAGTTGTGTTATCAGATCAGTAAACCAGGTCCAGGAAGACGTATTATCTGTATTCTCCATAGTAGGTACAGAGGCGTTAGAATTTGAAGCAGTAGAACGTACGACATCAGCCAAAGATCGACTTGCAATAGGAATTGAAGTCTGATCAGGATTCAATGATGTTTGTTGTTGTTGCTGATGTGGTTGATGTTGTTGCTGCTGCTGTTGCTGCTTCTGTTGCTGCTGCTGTTGTGCTTGTGCTTGTGGTGAAGAGAGCTGACTCAACGAAGTAGATACAACACGAGGTTGACGAGTCGTTGCTAATGGTGTAGTTTGCGGCAGACGTTGTGATTGAAGAGCACCTTGAGTGGTACGCTGCTTGAGTTTTAAATAGTGAAGACAACCACGAAAATTTGCTGGGTGATCTTGATGACAATTGACGCATTGCGCTGGTGTAGTTTTAGGTATGGTGCATTGAGAGTAGTGATGTTCACCCAGGCAACGAACACAGCGAGGTCCTAGTTTGCAATAGTTTTTAGTGTGACCATAATTTTGGCATCGAGTGCATTGCGGCAAGTCTGCATTACGGCGACGAGGCTCTACGGTTACTACACTATAAAGTAAACAGGTGAGGTTGAGAATACCTCTGCCCGAATCATCATTCAATAACTCAATAGCACAAAGAGGAATAGGCTGTTTTAATTTATTTAGTAAACGTGTGACTTTTTGAACGGGGTATTGTAAAGCAGTGAGTTCAGCATATATTTCTTGGTCGGTGAGAGAACAAGGTATATTTCTAATGATCACTGAGAAAAGTTTATCGGTCGGGTTTCTGTATGTAAAGTATTGCTGGTTAATGCTTGTAAAATACCTGGTGAGATTACGAAAGTCAGAAGATGTGGAAGAATATAATTTTATAATAGGCCCACGCATCTCAGTACGAAACTCAGATGTAGCATGTTGCTTGATATCATGTAAAAGCAATTGATAATTCTGAACATCTTTTAGACAAATGGGTGGAATGCGCTCTTTGGAGGCTGAACTAATCGGGTTAGCAGTTTCCCTTCCAGCGTTATCTTCTAACGGCTGAAAACGATTATGCGTAGGAATAGCATAACGTGGGACTATTGGAATATTTGATGGAGGTGCTGCAACACAACACGCTTGTGTTGTTCTTCCGATGCTGAAGAGGGTGGAGAATGCACCAGGCTAGTAGATGTGGTAGATGCTAGTAGATTGTGTTCAGTAGATGAACCGTCTTCAACCATTGTAGCAGCTCTTGATAACACTTCAAGTGCTGATTCTGTTGGTTCCATTATATATAAGATATAATTCAGTCAAAATGGTGTCCACTCTGTACTCAATGGTTTTCACCAAACACTATTACGGCACACAAAGTAATGACTATAATACACTAATGAATCTGAATGTTTTATATATATATACTCTTTAGCCTATAAAGAACAAATATTAAATATATTAACAGCTAAATAACTTAATTTGGTGGAGTACTTATCAAAACAAAACTTTCGTATTGCTGATCATGGCCTCCTTCACTCTTTTATTGGGTGATCTGAACAGTAAACACATATCATGGGGCTGCAGAAATACTAACCCCAATGGTCGTCGTCTTCAACACTTTCTCAGCAATTCTCTTTGCAATATTCTAGCTCCTCCTGACCCCACTTATTATTCAAATAATCCTAAAGTATCTCCAGATATTCTTGATATTGGCATTTCTAGAAACTTGAATTTGCCAATTTTTATGACTTCTTTAGCTGAACTAGATTCTGACCACTGTCCAGTCATGGCTACTTTCTCCCATTCTCTCGCTTTCGTTCCTCCACCACCAAGACTTATTAATGGCTTCGTGCAGTGGAACGTTTTTCAAGAACGGTTGGATTCGGCTCTAACAACTTCGTATCACATAATTACTAAAGAAGATCTAGATGCAGCAGTTCACCATTTTACGGACACCATCTGCTCCTGTGTTCGCCAGTCCACGGTTTCTTCTAACCATCCGTTTACTTACCATCTACATCTCTTTATTTCTGCTCTCATCCAAGAGAAGAATTATATTCGACGTCGCTGGCAATGAGAAAGGAGACCTTGGATGCGCCGAAGATTAAATGAGGTGATACGTCGTGTAAAACTTGAACTAGAGCAACATCGATTTCAAACCTTTCAACAACAGTTAGCCAGCATTTCATCAGATGACCACATGTTATGGCACACGCCTAAACGTATTCTTCGGAGACCTACTGTTGTTCCTAGTCTACATTATAATAATAATGTTGTAACGTCTACTTCTGATAAATGTGATATTCTGGCCTCTCATTTCGAACAAACATTTACTTCTCATCCTAATTTCGATGTTCTTATTTCGCAATCTCTTCGGAAAGAACTTGATGCATTCCAATCACAATGCACTGTTCCTATTCGACCATCTTTTACCAGTCCTGGAGAATTATCGTTTTTTATTTCTCGCCTTCGGAATAAAAAATCTCCCAGACACGATTTGGTACCAAACATTGTATTAAAGAAACTCACGAAAAAGGCCCTAGCTTACCTTTCTTCTATTATGAACTCTGCATTACGCCTTGGCCATTTTCCCACCTCTTGGAAACTTGCTCAAATTATTGTCTTTCACAAACCCAATAAGCCTCAGCATTTACCATCAAGTTACCATCCAATTAGTTTACTACCAACTCTTTCAAAGCTTTTAGAGAAGGTTCTTCATCGTCGTTTATCTAAATTTATCTTTAGTAATAATGTCATACCTCCATTTCAATTTGGCTTTAGATCACATCACTCTGTTACTCACCAACTGCTTCGATTCACTCAAGCTATTGCTAATGGCTTTGAAAATCGACAATACACACCGTCTGTGTTTTTGGATATCGCTCAGGCTTTTGATAAAGTGTGGCATGATGGACTTATACTGAAACTGTTTCGTATAGGTCTTCCACAATACTTACTAAATATTATTTCTAGTTATCTTTCAAATCGAAAGTTTATGGTCTGCATAGGTGGCACCTCTTCTTCACTGAAATCCATTCAGGCTGGTGTCCCTCAGGGCTCCATCTTAGCTCCACTTCTATTTAACGTTTTTACTTCGGATCTTCCAATCTTCGAACATACTGAAGTGGCTTTATATGCTGACGACACAGTTCTTTATTACTCCAATCATGACCTTCATATTGCTATTTCTACCTTACAAGAATCCTTGAACTCACTTATACAGTGGTGTTCCACCTGGTGCCTTTCTTTAAACCCTAATAAAACAGAGGCAAAAATTTTCTCTCTTCGTATTATTCGTACACCCCCACCTTTGTATATTCATAACACATGTATTCCTTGGTTACCTTCTAATGTTCCAGTGAAGTATCTTGGGGTGTTATTTGACACTAGCCTTACCTGGCATCCGCATATCAATCGTACTGTTAACCTTGCTTCAGCCCGGCTTTCTCAACTTTATCCACTACTCAATAGACGCAGTTCTCTTGGACTTGATTCCAGTTTATTACTCTATCGTTCCCTTATTCGCCCTATTCTCACTTATGCTGCTCCTATTTGGGGTGGTGCTTGTAAATCACACCTACATCGATTACAGGTAATTCAAAACAAGGTGATACGACTCGCTACTAATGCTCCCTGGTTTGTGCGCAACCAACAGCTACATCAAGAACTAGGCCTTTTCCCCATATCACAGTTCATACGCCAAACAGCACGCCGCTTTTTCATACGCCTACAAGAGGTTCCTGGAGCTGTAAAATACCATCTCGGCGTCAGAACACGCCGGCCAACACGCCTTCGTAAACGCTTGCCTCAAGATATCCTGCTCAGTTCGACCTCAAGCTCAGAAGACTCCGACCTTTAGTTTTTTTTTTTTTTTTTTTTTTTTTTTTTTTCACAAAATGTTTAAAATGTTCTCCTACACATTTGCCTTGTATATGCGATCTATTATATTACTTCCTCCTTTATGAGACAAATTATGTTCGAGGAGCTACATTGATGTAGCCAACCTTAACAACTTTATAATGTTCTGTATTTTATGTTATTCTGTAAAAGCATTATTGCTGATCGATCTCAAAAAAAATTTAAAAAAAAAAAAAAAAAGAAAAAAAAAAGAAAGATGAGCAGGGGCGTTATCCTGATGCAAGATCCATCCTCTCACAATTAAGGAAATAGAGGAAGAAGCAACAAAGTTGAGAGAAATTAAATGTTGTTGTTGTTGTTTTCTAGTGCCTTGCATCTGGCAATGAAGCCATTAGCATTCGTGCTTTCCAATACTTTTGAACTGTAGTTTCTTCTGATCTTAATGCTTCACAGGTCTTCAAGTGGTCTTCATTCATTTCTGCTGGATCGTTACACAGGACACATATTGGTGAGGCTGAGATACCTATTCTGTAGAGATGACTTGCTAAGCAGTCGTGATTTGTCAATAGTCGGAAGGCTGCAACCGCTGTTTTCCGTGGTCTCTGGGGGATTATATCTGGGTTGGAAAGTAGTTTAATCCATTTTTTATCTTTGGCATTTGTTTCTATTTCTTGTAGGTATGAATGAGAAAATTTTTTAACGATCAAGCGTTTTATTCAGGAATATGAGAAATTGAATTTAGACTTTTGTTTCACTGTTGTGCCTTTCTTTGCAAGTGAGTCTGCAGCTTCATTCCCCATGACTCCACAGTGTGCTGGAATCCATTGGAGCTGAACAGTCTTATTAACTTTTTGGAGTTGTGTTAACATTTTGTAGCATTCTCTAATTTTTGTTGACTTCTTTGTAGTATTTGAACATATTCCCTGAATTGCAGCTTTAGAATCCGAAAGAATTACTGCCTTGTTAAATTTATTTAAGGGAAGATTTAATAATTGTCGGAGAGCAATGTATATAGCCTCCATTTCTCCATCATAATTTGTTGTGTCTCTGCCAACAGAATGATAAAAGGAAAAATGTGAACACGTAACTCCAGCTCCAGTAAGGTTTTCCTTGGAGGATCCATCAGTGTATATGTGCAGCCATTCTTCTGTGGGATACCTAGTATTGATTGTTTCCAGAGCTAGAAGCTTTTGTATTTCTTTTGGTGTGTCTGATTTACTTATTTCCTCTATTAATTCCAAATTGAAGGTAGGTTGCAATAATTCCAATGGATTTTCTCTTATAAGTAGATTTTCTCTGGTGTTAGGAATGTTCAATTTGGATTTAATCTGTGTTACCTTTTCTAGGAAACTATTATGAGTTTTAAGGATTGAAGGGGGGAGGTTCTCTTCTGTCCATTTAGAGTTTGGCAGTCGTAACATTTTCTCGTGTTGGAGCAATGCTTGTTCTTCTATTTTTGTTGTTATTGATGGGGTCCGTGTTAAGGCAAGCATGGCATCAATAGGTGTGGATTTAACTGCTCCAGTGATTAGGCGAAGAGCCTGATTTTGTATTTGTTCAAGTTTATTGATGTTAGCATTTGCTGCCGTTATTAAAGCTTCAGAACAGTACAAGAGGTTTGGTTTAACATACATTTTGTATGCTGTGTTAAGGACTCTCCTTGAGCAGCCCCATTTAGCACCAGCTAACCTTTTCAGGATTTGCAGTTTCTTTTCAACCTTTTCTGAGATGTTTGATATATGTTTTTTCCAACTTAGCTTTCTGTCGAAAGTGATGCCTAAGTATTTGGCATCATCAACTGCTTTGAGTGGTTTACCATTATAATTTATGTTTGTATTTTAGTGTAAATAATTCATAATTTGTTTTTTCCACATTGATAGTCATGAGGTTTTTGGAGCTCCGTTCACGTACTTTGTTTAGGGCTGTTTCTATTCTGTCTTTAATTAATTCGGTTTTTTTTGGAGAGCCTGAAGTCCAAATGACTACATCATCAGCAAATAAAGCAATTTTGGTTTCTAAAGTTGTTATTATTGATGGAAGGTCATTTATATATATGTTAAAGAGTGTTGTGCTCAGAACAGCACCTTGTGGAAGTCCTCGGTGTGTTTGTTTATATTTGGAAATGTATGTATTATATTTTGTGGCACAAAATCTTTGTGAAATAAACTGAGTTATCCATTTAAGCATATTACTTCTCACACCTATTGATTGCAACTTCTCAATTAATTTGTTTCTCCAGACTGAGTCATATGCTGATATAAAATCAATGAATACTGCTAAGGTATCCTCCTTTCTATTGAAAGCTTTCTTGATGTCTTGGCTTAGTAGGAGTACATTTTCACTTGTACTATGATTCTGTCTGAAGCCGGTCTGTGAACTATTAATTAAGTTGTAATATTCTAGGAGCCTGTGGGGTAGTAAGGGGTAGTGATGCACCTCCTATAGCCTCTCCTACCCAATTCCCATCCTCATCCTGCCCGTGGTGCACCCTGCTTTTAACAGATGAGGCTCTGGGGACCGAATCACAGCAGTATAACTGTTTCATCTAAAATGGAGGAAATGCCATTTACATATGTGCTGGCCTATCACAGCACAACAGCGTCCCTCAGAGGCACATGAGGGGAAGGTCGGTAGATCTAAATACCACCTATTTAGTCCTCCCGGCTAGGTCCGATGGACCCGTTGACCAACGATAGGTGTGGTCCCCCTTGCAAAATGGGGGTTTAAGTCGGGTGATGTAACTGCCACATTGTAAAACTGGTGCCCGTTAAGAAAACAGTTACATGAAAGCCACATACATGAAATTAAATGTTATATCATTAAAAATGCCTTCTATTCTTAGCAGCAACAAATAGATTGATTTATAATAAAACATTATGCATTAACATTATATACAGGTAGTAAACAATCTACAAGTTGATGTAATGTAAACTGTATATATTTATATATTAATTGTATTTAATTGTGTGTTTAATGTAAGATTTGAAGCTTTCACGGCGAACGTTAGTGATCAGAGTTTCACGGGTGATCAGCCGTGTTAAATTTAAGAAGGTCGAGCTTTCGGCCATTATACACTCCATGGCCATCTTCAGGACTAAAAAGATGAAAAAGTCTCCTCAGTTTTCCAAATATATACTATGGTTAGGTTGTATTGTCCTAGCCAATGCGCGGGTGATGGTTTTTTTTTTTTTTTTTTTTTTTTTTTTTTTTTTTTTTTTTTTTTTTTTTTTTTTTTTTTTTTGAAAGGGGAGACAGAAAGAGAGTTGGACTGGAGAAAGAGTTGGCTTATTACGCCGGGGTGGGAAAAGGGTTATGGGATGGAGTTTTTCTCGGGGAGGATAAGGGAGAAGTGTAACGTAAGTGGGGAGGTACCGCCGAAGCACCCTCGCAGTACGTTGGGGTACAGCCGGTAAAATTACCGGCATCGCATGAGGATTGCCGGGTGACAGTCATGAACATGATTGGGACTGCTGTAGGCTCGGCTGCAGTGTTTTCCCGCGGGTACGAACTTTGTGTAGTGTCGCCGGTTGGAGTGTCTTCCTGAGGGGAGGGAAGCGAGCGGAGAGAGAACTTCGAGATCGTCTGCAGCTGCTTTGAAGAGCCCTTCAAGCTTTGGTAAAGCGAGAAGCAGGGAATCCGAGCGAACTTCAGAGAACGCAGTGCGCAGGCCGCCACTCGCGCTCAAAGCCGCCCGGGGATCACCGCTTCAACTGCCGCTTGCCGGAAGCTGCAACGACGCTACAAGACAGGTAGCTATAAATAAGCAGGATAGACGAGGGATAGCACGGCCACAGCCAACAGTCTCTGACTGGTATCTAGGCGCCTTAACCGGTTCAGGTCCTCTGCTAGCCACGCTTTTTAGCACTCGCTAGCTGCCTCTTTCTCTCCGACTATCTATATTTTCCTCTTTTTCTAGTAGTTTTTTAAGCTCCCCGGTTAGGCCCCCCACTAGACTTTCCACACTCTTCTCTTTTCCTCTTAAAACCACTTCCCCTTACTAAAGTTCCTCCAGGTAGACCCACGTTAGGTTCCCATACTCACTACACGTTAGGTTCTTTAAACTCAGCCCCATCAACTGAACACTAAAAACACTAGGACGGAAGATATCTGGCAATGGTGAAGAAGACTGTTAGACTCTCCCCCTCATCCCTATCAACTACCAAAAAGCCGGTAACGGCTAAGGCACTGAAAATGACTAAAGACAAACCATCAACACCCACGCCCACATCATCATCATCATCATCATCATCATCATCATCATCATCCACAAACACACGACCATGCACGCGATCACAGCGTAGCAGAACTCCTGAGTTGGACATCATGAACATGCCCACACAAGACACAACACCAACACTCAACCCCACACTTCCACTCATACCTACACCAACTCAGGCAACAACTCACAATCAACCCCCTCTCACCGATGCCAACACACCCAATCGAACACTTACACGGACACGCATACCCACACCCACTCATACACAGGCGTCAACCACACACGCGCAAACACACTCACACAAACAACCTACACTCACTCAGACACACCCTACACACACACAAACACAGCCTACACTCACGCCAACACAGACCACACCCATACACACACAAACACAGCCTACTCACACACAAACACAGTCTACACGCTCACGCACACAAACAAAGCCTACACGCGCACAAACACAAACTACACCTTCACACACACAAACACAAACTACACCCATGCACACACCAACACTACCTACACACACATGTACACAAGCACAGACAACACACACACGCACACATACACAACCATCTCCACACACACCACCTCAAGACCTCATCGACCTTTCAGACATGAGACCATCCCCCACCCCTAATGTACACTCTCCGATCCCTGAGACCTACGCCCAAGCGGCACAGGCACAGGCACAGGCTAGCGCAAATTCCACCCACACCAACACATACACGGAGTTCAGGTCCGATTTGGCACCAATCTTCGTGCACAAGCGCCAGACAACACCAATACACACGATTACACATAGTTTCGACACCACACACAAATATTTATACAAATACACAGTTAGATTCGCGCCGCGCTCCGGAGACTATGAAGTCAAGCTGTTCTCGAGGAGGGACTACAATGCTTTTGTAGAACACCTCAAAGCCAGGCATATACATTTCCACCTAAAGTCCGAGCCCACAGAAAAGACCCTTAGATTTGTAATAAAAGGAGTATATGCCGAAGTCTCCGGAGAACACATAAAATTAGAACTGGCCACCCACAACCTTGAGGTCATCAGGGCTGTCCAAATGCACAAGCGTGACAGGACACGTGCCCTCCTCCCCATGTACTTAGTAGAACTAGCAGACACCCCAGCTAACAGAAAGATTAAAGACCTCAAGTACCTTGCGCATTTTAGGGTTAAAGTCGAGGACTATAGGACGACTCCAGCACCAAAACAATGCAGAAAGTGCCAGCAACTATTCCATACCCACTTAGAGTGTCAGGCCCCAGTTAACGTATGCGCCAAATGCAAAGGCCCTCACCCCTCTTATCAATGTAGAGTTCCTCCTCAGGAACGACTGTGCGCACTGTGCAACCACACAGGCCACGGGGCAACATGGCGCGGTTGCCCAGTCTACCAGCTGGCACTTAATTCAAGGCCAAGGGAACAGCCAAATAGGGCCCCCCGTCCCCAACCTCAGAGACAGCAAAACACTACTCAGGCTGTTCCCACTAATAACGAAGGGTGGTTCATCCAGGACCGTCGCGGCCGCAACAGGCCAGCCCCCGAAACCCACCCTTCTACTGCCAGGGATGACCGAGTCACCGCCGGGCAGACCCTGGCCACACCAGAGCGCACCCCAATCACTAGGAACCGCAACAACACAAAACAACCAACACACACGCAAACACACACACAAGCACCCCCAACACCGCTGGAGAATTCAATTTTCTCTCCAGTAGCGCTCACCACTCGCGAGGCTTTTGTAAATGGAATGGCCTTGAGGGAGCTTCTGGCTTCACTAGGAGTCTCCAGGGAAGTAAGCTACGAAAACTTCCTTAAACACACAAAATGGCTGCTGGAGTTAATCACACACCAAGACGCAGACCCACTTTACCTCTTTAACTATCTTGCCAGATATCTCCTTGTACTTTCATCCCACAACCAGTAATGGATAGTACATCTACACTAAACGTATTATACTGGAACTGCAACAATATCAGACGAAAACGTCAGGAATTAACGGACTTCCTGATAAGAAACTCGATCCAAATTGCGCTTCTAAACGAAACACATTTAGGACCATTGGACCGCTTCTCCATTCCGGGTTACAGTATATACCGCAATGACCGAAATAGAAGAGGCGGAGGCACGGCAGTAATAATACTGAACACTATCAAGCACCACCAGAAACAAGTGCCAGAATTAAACCGGTTGGAGGCCACAGCGGTAAATGTGCAATTGCACCGCGCCGCGGTAACGGTAGTAGCCGTATACAACCCTCCACTGAATATTGATATTGAAGATGTCGACAAAATAATGCGAATGGACACCAAGGTAATTGCGGCTGGCGACTTCAATGCCAAGCATTACCTTTGGAACTGTCGAACAGCGAATCCGCAGGGTACCCAACTACTAAATTTTATCAACCGGGAAAACATCCTACTAACGGGTCCAGAAGAGCCAACCTTTATCCCACGAGCGGCCAATCAAATGCCCGACATCCTCGATATCGCCCTACTAAAGGGAATACCATATGACACCGAAACTACGGTACTAAACGACCTCACATCAGACCATTTACCGGTAATAATGGAGGTCGCGGCGCCCGTAATGTTCAAACCAGAGCAGCCTAGGCGCAACTACAAACACGCCAACTGGCCCGAGTTCGAAGCGTTAGTTGAAACGCAACTCGAACAAAACAACCCTGTCATTAGCTCACAAGATACTCAAGAGCAAGCCGTAGAAATAATTACCAGAACTATTCACCATGCGACCGAAAAACATGTTCCCTTAACTAGGCCAACGAATAGGGCAACCACACAGTTCCCTCGGGCTGTAAGACAGGCAATGCAGGACCGAAACAGGGCCAGGCGCAAATGGCAGCGAACGCGAAACCAAATACATCGCGACGAATATGACAACCTCAAAGTCGCGGCCGATATACTAATGGCCGAACACATAAGGGAGCAATGGAACGCCACACTGGAGGACGTTGATCCTCATAACAGAACAGTGTGGCGAATAGCGAAGTGCCTGACACGTACTCGCACAAACATTCCGCCCCTACATATTGACGGACAAATAGCCGAAACACCGGCAGAAAAAGCAGAAGCTTTCGCGACCACACTAGAGCAGGTATTCCAACCGAATGCTGAACCATGCGACAGACAGTTCGCAACAGCAACGGAAGACCAAATTGCTGAAATAGGGAATATTCCAACGCACAACAAAATTCGAAAGACCAGTGCAAGCGAAATTAAATGGCTAATAGCACACTTGCCTACTCGCAAGGCTCCAGGACCAGACAACATTCCCAATATAGTCCTGAAACATCTACCGCCCAAAGCCTTAAAAGTGCTGGCGGATATATTCAACTACGCGCTGGAACACGGAAAATTCCCAAAGCGCTGGAAGGAAGCACGAATCCTTATGTTTCCTAAGCAACATAAAGATAGGTCCATTCCTACTAATCACAGGCCAATTAGCCTCTTAAGCACACTAAGTAAACTGCTAGAGAAAATAATACTTAAACGCCTCAACTCATTCCTAATCAAAAACAACGTGATAACTGACGACCAGTACGGCTTCAGGGCCAATCACTCTACAACCCTACAGATACTTAGGCTTACTGAAAGTATCACCAGGGGATTTAACACTAAACGATCGACAGGCGTGGTCCTATTGGACATAGAACGCGCTTTCGATAAAGTGTGGCATGCAGGATTACTCCACAAACTCATTCACATAGGGGTACAAGATTCAATGGTCGCCCTAATAAAAGATTACCTCAGTGGAAGGAGTTTCAGAATCTCAATTGAGAATACCGAATCCTCATTGCACCCCATAAACGCGGGAGTCCCACAAGGAAGTTTACTCGGACCTACACTATTTAACATATATATCAATGATCTACCACCACTAGTACGAGTAGATAAATACATATACGCGGACGACACGGCACTGGCCACGCAATCTACTCAGCCACGCATCATACACCTGCGGCTCCAGAATGCTCTAAACACATTGGAGCCCTGGTTCACGAAATGGCGGTTAAAACTAAATGCAAGAAAAAGCCAAGCAATCATTTTTACCAGGCGAAAATTACACAGGCAAAGGAGGCGAGCCCTCCCACCCCTCACCCTAAATCAGGAACCTATCGGGTGGGAGACATCCGTCACGTACCTAGGGGTTAAGATGGACGAATATCTCACATGGAGAGAGCATATTAACTCAGCCAGAGCAAAGGCCAATGGCCAACTCAACAGACTGTACCCGCTCATAAATCTTAACAGCAGCCTTAAGCTACGCATGGGACTTACGCTCTATAAGACGCTGATCCGACCCATCTTAACTTACGCCGCCCCGGTATGGGGATATGCGGCAAAAATGCACATAAAACGCCTCCAAACGATGCAAAATAGAATACTGCGAATTATTGCTAAACTACCGCCAGAGGCTCCGACGTACCAGTTACATGAAGAGCTGAAAATGCTCACAATCGAGCAGTTTATTAAACACCTGGCATGCAACCTATACGCCAAAAAGAATAAGAACCACAATGAGCAAATACGAATGCTCGGGGAGTATGATATGACTCGCGACAAACACCTCCGCCCTCTATCATTGTTCGATCGCACTATAAGTATAGGCGAACCCGAACTCAACATACAGGAATACCTGAATAATTTAGTACCATGAAATTACTGGTTAGGGGATGAAGGGAAGCACACAACAAACACACAACACTATAAAAACATACACTTACACTCAAGCCCTCAGAAGTCCTTGTGCTACCTAGCCAAGGCGGACCCCGGGAGACGAGGGCCTCCCCGGTAGTGGCACAGGCTCGCTCCTGCACTTCAGGCAGACAGCCCGCCATGTGTGCACTTATACGACCAGGCAAGATCAGGCACACGATTAATGACGAAGCCTCCGGCTTAATCACACCCTAGTAACTAAGATTAAATGACACAGTAGAAGTTATCTCTACAAGTTGTAAATCTTATAAATATCACCATAACTGCACCTAGTTATATAAGCATTTCTTAAAATACTACTAGCATAGATTATAGGACGCAATATAAATTAAAAAAAAAAAATAAATAAATAAAAAAAAAAAAAAAATACGCTAAGGACAAGAAACGAAACCTTCGGGTGGATTTTTAAAGCAAAACATGCTCATTCACTCATCCCTCACATCCATCTACACCTAACGATGCCAAATGGCTGAAACACAAAAAGAACACCATCAACTATCCTACACATCACCATTAGTTACTACCAGGGGGCACTCAGGGCTTATGTCATGTTTGCCCTCCGGCACATCAGTAATACTCGCTGTTACTGCCACTGGCAGGCAGCTTCCATCTCTCACCACAGAATGCGCAGGTGCTTTATGCGGTACTGCAGCATAGAGGCCTTGACCTCAAGACTTCCGGTGGGGTTTTTTAGTGAGTAGGCTGCCCGGGTTCGAAGCCAGGGTAGGAGTCTTACACTCGCATGCATGCATGCGGTTAGGGCGTAAGTAGCCTTTTTCCCCACCACAAAAAAAAAAAAAAAAAAAAAAAAATTCCTGAGGGTGAAGCAGCAAGAAGCAGGCCGCTTCACGCTGAAAAATTTCGCGTGGCAGGAAGCGGAGATGGGGAAGAAGAAGCATCGCAGAAAATCGCCGACTTCGCCGGTTTCTGGAGCCATATCGGCCCCAAAACCGAATAATACCAACGCCGACAAGAACGCCGAGACACGCGACAAGAGCGCCAAGACAGCCAACGCAGCTCCACTCGCCAAGAGCGCCGAGACAGACACCGCAGTTTCTGCAGTTCCGGCCGGTCCCGCACCGAGCGCCACTAGCGCTCCCACTGGGCCACGCACCACACCGCAGCAAGCCAGCCTGCCAGTCGAGCGGCCACGGTCGCCACGGCAGGAGGCCGACTCTCTGGGAAAGGCAGTGGCAGGGCCAATCCCGGAGTTTCCGGCAGGACCAGCGCAGGCCACCGACAACCTTCCTCGAAGAAAACCGCCCACATCGCCGGGTTTTGGAGCCATATCGGGTCCAAAACCAGATAATACCAACGCCGAGACATCCAACGCAGCATCACGCGTCATGAGCGCCGAGACAGCCAACGCAGCTCCACTCGCCAAGAGCGCCGAGACAGACACCGCAGTTTCTGCAGTTCCGGCCGGTCCCGCACCAAGCGCCACTAGCGCTCCCACTGGACCACACGCCACACCGCAGCCAGCACGCCAGCCAGTCGAGCGACCGCCGCCATCCAGGCAGGAGGTCAGCTCCCCGGGAGCGGCAGTGGCAGTGCCTATCCCGGAGTTGCCGGCCCCTCCACCGCCGTCTACGAAGCATCACCCTGCCATCACACCAGCGCCGCCTGCACACACTGGCCCCATTTCGGGGATTAGTGTCATATTCAGTGGAGTGCCTCGCGATTTTCCAGCGAGGCACATACTGACAGCAGCACAACACGAGTGGCCGTCAGCTTTGAGGGCCACTCGAATCGTCACCTCACGCGGACCCACAAGTCTGATGAGGATAATCTTCGCCGACACTGCAGACCAGGAAGCCGCCTTGAGGACGGGCTTGCCCTTACTTGGGCGGCGACTGCCTGCTGAGCCCAGCCGAACTACTCGCCGAGTGCCATGCCGCAGATGCTGCCGCTATGGGCACGACGCCACTGCCTGCACCGCGGCACCAAGGTGCCACTACTGTGGAGCCTCATGCCTCACACTACAGTGCACCAACCACGACCTCCGCCGCCGACGCCGGTACTGCGCCACATGTAATGGACATGGTCATTTTACAGGACAGGCGCAGTGCCCACTTTACCCCAGGCAGTCAACACCAGCCACCGCAGCTAGACAGATACAACAATGCATCTCCGCCGACGCATCCACACCACGTGGAATAACTTCCTACGCCGCAGCAGCAACACATGGAGAGCTTCACAGCACCGATGCCCAGAAACTTCACTCTATGGTCTCTGGCCTCGATCACCGTCTTCGATGCATCGAAGACGCTTGCAAACAACTCACAAACGCCGTCTCCACATTAACTACAGCAGTCACCACTCAACCACAACCCGTGACCAACGAACTACAAGACACCACAACTGCAATAGAAGAGGTTCGACATATCGCCGCAGAGAGCGTCCCAGCCCTCACTCACTCCATATCATCACTTAACGCCAAGATCAACAAGCAGATACGGACAAGCCGCCAGCGCCACGCAGCGATTGCCCGCCAACTAACTCACCACACGACAGGTTTCAACGCCGCAGCCAGACTTCTCCATCAACTACGAACAGCAACCATCGAACTCGACAATAGTGATGTTCTCAACTCCATACAGCGTAAGCTGTATCGGCTAGAGACTACCATCATGTCAACATCAACAGACGCTTCAACACAGTATCACTACACAGACACACTCCAACCAGAACAACCAACACAGAAGATTCCAGCGGCAACTTCAACTCCATTCACTCTTCCAACACTACAGCAGAAACATCCACCCACTAACTACGAGCTACCAGACAGAACACGGAGAAGACGAACACCACAACACGCATACTACGACAGACTGCACGACTCCACCACCTGTCAACATCCAACATGTGTAGACCTGCGTAGAAACAGCAACTACCAATGACAACATCAACCCTACATCATTACACCGTGTGTGGCAGCCAGGGCTCAGGTCATGGTTGTCACCCGGGCAAGTCAGCGCCATATCCACAAGATACCCGTGGATTTCTCACTTTACAATAAATAACCGAGGTGCTTACTGCGGTACTCGGCAACCATCACCTACACTCACCTTTCAAGGATAGCTACATTTATCCTCCTTAGTTTAGGTTTTTCCCGTCCCCTATATTCCCTACCCGGCGAGATAAGCCAAGTCTTTATCCTTCCAACTCTACTTCTGTCTCCCCTTTCCAAAAAAAAAAAAAAAAAAAAAAAAAAAAAAAAAAAAAAAAAAAATCTTCCTGAGGGTCCAGATCATGGCAAGGAAGAATCGTCGCAACACGCAGACTACGCCGGGAGATGGAGCCACATCGGCCGCCACTTCCGAGCCGACGCCGAACGCCGGTTCTGACCACGCGACACCTCAAAACAACACCGCCATCAGTGTTCCTCCTGGGAATACGCAAACTACGCCGGAAAATGGAGCCACATCGGCCGCCAATACCGACCCAACGCTGAATGCTACTCCTAGCATTGCACCACCTCAACACATCCCCGCCGCCTCCGAACCTCCTGTAACCAACCCACGGTACGGCCGCTTCGGCGCAGTTGCTGTTGGAGTCAATCGACACCTGCATCCTCAGATCATACTACAGGAGGGTCAGCGTAAATGGAGCTCACTAGTCGGTGCCTCTAGGATCAGGGGAATATACGGAGCGACACCCCTAGTGCGACTTGTCTTCCAAGACAGGACGCACTTCACCGCCGCCATCACCTCAGGACTCACCCTCTTCGGCCGACACATTCGCATAGAGTGTAGTCGGAACGAATGGATCCAGCCGTGCCGGAGATGCTGCTCTTTTGGACATGAAACCCAGTCCTGTGTCGCCCGAGCCAAGTGTCACTACTGTGGAGCAGCAGTACTGACATCCTCCTGTCAGCACCACGACCTCACCAGACGTCGTAGGTATTGCGCCACCTGCGACAGGAGAGACCACTTCACCGGGCAGGTCTGCTGTCCGCTATACCCCAGGCACCGCAACAACGCCGCATCACAACGTGAGCAGTCTCAACCTGCTCAGCCTCCACATCATGCGCCTCGCCAAGTTCCTCAGCCTACACAACCACCAACGCAGACAACGCAGCAAGAACCAACTACCCAAGGGCCGAACTCCACTCTCACCGCCGCGTCCACTAGCACACAATCGCCCAGTAAGGAAGTAGAGTACCTCTGCTCTGAGGTTCGCAGCCTCAAACAACGACTGGGTAGTATTGAAGACGCCCTACATCAACTCACCAACGCCGTCACCACCTTAATCAACACCGCCGACAACACATTCTCCGGACTTCACCTTACGGAACCAGTCGAAGCTCTACGAACTGATGTCAGAACTCTTTATGAATACGTCGCACTCAACGGTGAAACTCTCAAATCAGCCCATCTGAAGCTGACACTACTTGAGAGCAGGACCACTCCAACAACACAAGTGGCCACCACACAAACCGAAGGACTTCACCTCCCGACACCATCTCCGCAGGAAATTGAACTACGACGGCGACAAGTTCGACTTCAGCAGCTTCTAGCCAAAGAAAACGTCACTCCCCAATCATGGTGGCCACAACAACTCGACCACCCAGACTTCGCACACACTGGCTATTACGATCACCATCGCAACAATTGCGATGATCGTTGCAAGCTCATGATATGCAGTGGCGTCACTGGCAAACGATCATGGAACTGGAACCGACATACATGAAGATCCCGGAACTCATCATCCTATTCCTAATTCCCCGTGTGTGACAGTCAGGGCCTCGTCATGTCTGTCACCCGGAACATCCTTCCCGATGCCGGTAATTTGCCGGCTGTATCCTTCCGCACTGCGAGGGTGCTACGGCGGTACCTCGACAGCTACGACACACTTCTCCCTAAACCCCCTCTTGAAACCTTAGTCTTAGTTTTTCTTCCCCTCCCTTGTTCCCTTTCTTCCCGGCGAAATAAGCCAACTCTTTCTCATCCAACTCTCTTTCTGTCTCCCCTTTCAAAAAAAAAAAAAAAAAAAAAAAAAAATAAAAATAAAAAAAAAAATAAAAAAAAAAAAATTCCTGAGGGTACGTTTGTCGCTGCGAGGAGGACGCCATGGGAAAGAAGAAGTCACAACGCCGAACTTCAGCGCCAATCTCCGCCGCAACCGAGGCACCTCTGGGGGAGGCAGTGAGAGTGCCGGCCTCGGAGACCTCAACGCTACGGCAACCTGCAACAGCACAATCCACCGTCACCGAGGCACCTCTTGGGGAGGCAGTGAGAGTGCCGGCCCCGGAGACCTCAACACCATCGCAACCTTCGCAGAACGCCTCTTCTAAAAACGCGCCACCTCAACAGCGCCGGAAATCGCCGCGTTCACCGGGCAATGGAGTTCCATCGGCCCGGGAACCAACAAACATCGCCGCAACTGTGAACACTGATGCAGTCAGCACAGCCACCTCATCTTCGTTGGGAACCACACCTTGCGCCGCTACTACCACTCCGCAGCTAGAGAACCGGCCAGTCGAGCGTCTCCGCTCCCCGGTAATGGCAGTGGCAGTGCCAACACCGGAGTTGCCGGCCTCATCACCGCGGAGTTCAGCCTGTCTTCCAGACAACTCACCATCACCGCCTGCACACAGTGGCCCCACTCATGGGGTCAGTGTCATCTTGCGTGGTGTACCACGGGATATCCCCGAGAGACACATTCAACATGCAGCACGTCAGAAGTGGCCCTCAGCAATGAGAGCCATTCGCATCATCACCTCTCGGGGACCCACACCACTAGTCAGAATCGTCTTCGCCGACATCACGGACAGTGAAGCCGCCCAGAGAACGGGTTTGACCCTACTCGGACGGCACTTACTCGTCGAACCAGCACGAACTTCCAGACATGTGCCATGCCGCCGCTGCTGCCGCTTTGGCCACGACAACACCATTTGCAACGCTGCTCCTAGGTGCCACTACTGTGGGGCTTACTGCCTCACACAGGACTGCACCAGGCACGATCTACGCCGCAGACGTCGGTACTGCGCCACCTGCAATGGCTTTGGCCACTTTACGGGTCAGGCGCAGTGCCCTCTCTACCCAAAGGCCAACACTATGCAAACTACACCAGCCATCGCAGACTCACAACCTCGCCGCAGACCAGCTCCTATTTCGCAACGACGCTCATCGTCACAACAGTCCGCTCCATCATCCGCCACCGCCACTATCACTGCACCACTGCCCCGGAACGACACCGAAGACATCCAGCAAGACCTACAAAACCTCCAACAAAGACTGAAAAGACTGGAAGAAGCCACACTTCAACTCACCGCCGCAGTATCCACCATAGCCAACTCCACAGCCACCATCACGACTCAACTCCAAACCATCATAGACGAAGGACGTCAACTACGCAACTCCACAACAGGCCGCCTTACATCTCTCAGCACCGACGTCCAGAAAATCAACAAGAAGACGAACTGTCTCCGCCGGACCTACCACAACGGACTCACAACAATCCACCAACAACTTCTCCACAACACCACCGGCTTCAACTCCGCAGCAGAACTTCTGGCAGAACTACGCGAAACTACCACTGCACTGGACAACACAGCCACCCTAGACTCCATTCTGCGCAAACTTCACCGAATCGAGGACCGAACTCCAACCCCGACCCATGAAGCCAGCACACAAGTCTCTCTACCACCAACAGCACATGACCGAGACCAACACAGTCCACCCCGAACTACCCTGTCACAACCTGCAGTGCAACATCGCCAACCCAGGACTACGTCGCTACCTCCTGCAACGCAACATAGCCAACCCTGGTCACAACCCACAACGCCAAACGCACTACCAGAAGGACGCAGGATACCGACAACAGAAGAACGCGCACTCTTCAACAGATACGGGTTCAACGCCCACCACAACTCCCCGTGCAGCTATCGGTGCAGAGGTAAGCTCTGCAGTGCCTCCGGACTTGACCCAACCGATTTCTTCTGACCACTTGAATAACGAGTGCCACCACAGTCGTCGCCGTTCACCGGAACCCACATCGCAGTCTTCGCCGATTCACGACCAACTACCCTCCACACGAAGAACTACCCGTGTGTGTCAGTCAGGGCCTGGTCATGGCTGCCACCCGGCCACCACAAATTAAAGTCGACTCCGGTCGGCCAGCATACCCGTACTACCGAGGGTGCTAAGCGGGACCTCGTGACAACGCTACACTCCTCCCCAATAAAGCTATATCCCGGCGTAATAAGCCAACTCTATCTCCCTTCCAACTCTCTTTCTGTCACCCCTTTAAAAAAAAAAAAAGGGTACGTATTTTGCTCAGGGTCCATGGTGTTGCTGTTCCTGTAGGTGTTTCTGATGGCTATAGTCCATGCGGAACTTAGTTTAAGTCTGCCCTCTCTGTTGAAATTGTGGGGGTGTAATTTGATGTGGATGGCCTCCTTGATGAGTCTGTCCCAGTAATTTTCTGCGTGTTCTAGCACTTTTGTGTCTTGTATGTTTACTTTTGACAAACCTTGTAAAATTGTTATTACAACTGGTGAATAAAGCTGAATCTGAATCTGAATCAGATCTGGTTGCTTTACGGCAATTTTTTTCTTCAGTGGCCCCTTCAGTACGTCACAATAGTAAGCAGCAGTTACTGTGCGTTGATTAGTTACAACATGATCATACAGAATGCCCTGTTTGTCAAAGAATACAAGATGCATGACCTTTCCTGCACTTTCCTGAACTTTTGCTTTCTTAGGCGTAGGGCTCAATGAATGTTTCCACTGCAAACTCTCCTGTTTTGTTAATGGGTCGTAATGATGGAACCAACTCATTTATACCACTCAAAGACTTGTGTTTTGCCTAAAGCTTGGTCCTTGTATGCTTGCTGCACCATTTCAAAGGTGTCTGTAGGAGTTTTGTCTAACAGAGCACAAAACTTTATTGATGCGTGTTGCTGCAATTTCAGTTCCATGGTGGGTGCAGTAAACACAACCTCACGTATCGGGCTCTAACTCCCAACACTCTGCATGACTGGCATTCACAGCACTACTAGAAGGATTCACCTTTCCACCACTAGCAGCTATGGCACTCCAGGGTGGTTTATTTAAATACAATTAAATTAGTTTGGTTATTTATGGAAGGACCCTCGTACATGTCTGTTTGATAAATGTTTTATAAAGACTTCACCTTTATAAGGGCTCACCTGAACATCTAAAAACATATGAGGACTTCCGAAGTTGAAATACACTGTAAAAAGTTTTTGTTAAGAGGTTGTTTTTATAGTTTAGGGGAACTTTTTGAACATTTAAACTAATGTCATATGTATTGTAACATCATTGTACACATAACTTATGAAACTTTTGCATCTAAGATATTTTTGCATATGAATTCTAGATGTATTTGACGTGTTCTATATCATATACTGTGAGCAAAGGGATGAATAAACAATATTACTATTACTATTATGAAAGCCTATGCATTACAGTGCCTTATTGGCTTATTGGTTGCACATGATACCAAATGTTTTTTTAAATTTTCTCGAGTAATGTTGAGTCCCCTGTAAGATAATGCATGTTTCATCTCTGAGAAGGCCACCTGTTGACATCTACAGAGGAATTGGAGCAAATCTTAAACAATGAACTACTTTGCTAGCTGATGAACTCCATTCCCCTGGCACACTCTCCAGTCTTTGCACTGTATCATCCACAATTTTCACTGACTTCATCAAAGGCTGCCCTGTTTTTTGAAATTGACAGATCACTTGTGGCTGGAAGTCAAACTCAGCCAAAATGAAAGTTAAGTCATTTCTCAATTCTGAAGATGGCTACTACATAGTAGGTATTCTGTAAAATAATATCAACAGCTGAGTTTCCTAAAATTATTCCTGTTAATCATCCTTGAAAAGATTTCTTTCTGCTGCAGTTGAAGATACTTCATCCTCCTGAAAGATTATCTCCTTTGTTATACTCAGGAAATTTGAAGCATAGTAAACTGCTGCTGAAATCCTTGTCCCCCATCTCATTATGATAGGTTGAGGGAGCAAATGTGGTGCAATGTCTTTAAACGTGTGGATCCTTGATGGGAATTTCATAAAGATCTTCTTAATACTGGAAATCAACTTGTCAACATCTAGAGCAAGCTTTGTATCTTTTCTGACACCTTATGGAAATTATGTGCTAACGCAGGTCATGTGAAGCATGTTTGGAAATAGCACTTTAAAGGTTGTCCCAACCTTTTTATCTGAAATGAAAGGTAATATATTGTATTGAATTTCTTCAGGCCTCAGCAACTGTAATGAATTATGTGAATTTTCAATTTTCTCCAGACACTGTTGTAAACAAAAATGCTTTTATTGATTCACCTTCTGAAGAATCTAATGGTCCAACAATGACATTGGCAGTAAAACAACCCATCGAATCAGTTGACTCAGTGAGTGAAATCCAGATCCTTTTCATTTTTTAGTTCATCTTGAATGATTTTCATTATTCTTTTGTAATGTTAACGTATGTAACATTTTTTATGTGACAGTTAATTCTGAATTTCAGTAGAAAATATGTGGCTAGAAAACATATCATATGAAGTGAAAGATTGTTATGCATGACCTTTCATCTGTTCATTAAATGCACCCTATTTTAATTCCTAAACATTATGTGTAGTTAGAGAGGTAGAACTGGAACTTAAAAATCGCAGCTGTGGCATTGAATTTTTAAGTTTCAGTTCTACATTTCAAACATTGCCAACAAACTTACGGTTGGTGTTTTTAAACACACAAGCTCTAACAATACTGAGACAACCTCCCAGAATAACATTGAACTCTCCAATCAATTCGTATTTCTCCTGGTAAACAACAAAGGCAGTCTCACATCAGAGACAATTACCCCAATGGTGACTTACTATCATAAGTACTTTATATCCCCGGATTAAATAACCTTCAAATGGTAATTATTTATTTATGCTGACAAACTTACTGTTGGTGGTTTTAAACATACAAGCCGTGTGGCGGTGGCGGTGCCGGGGCGGTGACGGTGGCGATGGTGGTGGGGGTGGCGGTGGCGGTGGCAGTGGCAGTGGCAGTGGCGGTGGCGGGGTTGGTGGCAGTGGCGGTGGCGGTGGTGGTGGCAGTGGCGGTGGTAGTGGTGGTGACCCACTATTTTAAGATTTGACTGTTGCTTCAGCCTCCTGTATTCCACTCATGTGTTCTATGAAATGAGTAATGGAACCTTTATCTCAATTAACTTGAAGGTTTTGTGTGAATGTTTTGGAAATAATAAAAAATAGCAGCTAGAAACTCATGTGAATATAAAACATCTGATTTGTATAAATGTGTTCATCTATAATTGAAATGTAAATATATTTTACTCACTTTATTATAATTGCATTTTCAGTAGAGAATAAGTCACTTGGAAGTCCATCTAAGTTCCACTGTCGAATAGCCACAGGATCTCCCAAGACAGCTGTAAGATTGAAATCTAAAGAGCAACTTACTCCTAAGTCATTCAGTTGTCTCACCCAAGCAGCTGTTTTCTCTTCTCTGAATTGCATAGTAAACGCTCCATGGTATGCAACTACTGCAGAAGCAATTAGTACATCCCCTTAAAGAAAGAAAACAAATAAAATTGTGTTACCTACAAAATAATACTTTACTTAGTAGAAATTATGGCCTTAAGTTGCTATCCCAACTTTATGTGCACATCATAGGTTAAAAATATAGCTTTAAGTCGTGGTACCTCCTCTGGGTATTACGTCATGTGTCTATGTCCAAAGCAAGAAGAAGAAGAAGGAAAAGACAAAAAGAAAAAGATTTGTTTTTTCCTATTTTCATGGCAGATTTACAATTAAGGCAGACAACAGTTGTGGTGAGGTAGTTGGTGAAGGATGTCATTGGCAATACCTTGGCTGCACCCTAGACTCAGATCCTGCATGCATTTCATTCCTTCCATCTTGTTCTTACAGGAGGCAACATTTCAGATTCAATAAGCTAATTATGTGGCAACGTTGCCTGGTGTTTCCCCTCTGCTTTTTGCAATTAAAATTGTAGGGGATTCAGATTTTTATAATGGCTAATGAAACTGTAATTGAGAAACTACAGTGGAGTCTCACTAACCAGAACTACTTGGGACCGAACCCTGCTTGGATTAGCAAAAATTCGGATTAGGTGGATTTTCGTCAAATATGGTAACATATTTACTTTAGGCATTTATGTGTTAAGTACTAAAATGATTGAAAGTAGCAAATTAGTGCAGTATGCTGTAATTTATTTTATAACTACATTCTGAGGCTTGAAAATGTAAAAAGTTGCATTCAAACATTGTTATGTGCATTGTTAGTAGGTCTGGTCCTTCTGGTTTTTAGTTTTTGTGTATAACATAATCTACAGATTCACTGCTTACTCCTGAAGCATTTCTTTCATGTTTTTTTATTTTAATAAATTTACATTTTCTCTTTAAAAAATTAGTTTATTCTTAATCTTTATTTTTTCCTGTTTTAAAATTCAAAACAAATTTGGTAGATATTTTTTCTTAGCCCTATTTGGATTAGGTGGATTTTTGGGTCAGCGGGGTTTGAATTAGCAGAACTCTACTGTGTTAGAAACTTCTTTCTCATTTCTTTCTTATACTGAGAAAAACAAGATGTCCACAATGGTCGACCATGTCCTAATCAACTAATTTAAAAGGGTATTGCTGGGCATATGTATCATAGCTGAGATTAGACTAGCAGCCTATAGAGCCATCCAGACAGAAATATGGAGAACTGTTGCAGAACAGGCCATTCTTAGAAAAATGGATGATTACATACTATCAATGAAATCTGATTTTATGATAGAAAAACCTTCATTTCCTCAACTCTTCAAAGTAAGTATTTCTAATAGAAATAAATTTCAAGAAGAACCCCATTTAGTGCATAAGAACCATCTAGTAACTTCTACTGATGGCTCATGCATAAATGGAAAAACTGGAGCAGGTATCTATTACGAGTCTACGGGTGAATGCAAAAGTATAAGCCATGGTAGATATGCCATTGTCTTTCAGGCAGAGGTACTTGCTATACTTGAAAGTCACACCATTGCTAGAAAAGCAACTTGTAGGGAAAAATATCCTTATAAAGTACGACAGTCAGGCTGCACTTAAAGTTCTCAGTTCCCATCACTTTAGGCCTTAACTAGTGTGGGAATGCTATCACAACATATTAAATCTTTCTTTTTATAACAATGTAGAGTTACTGTGGATACCTGGTGATACGAGTATTGCAGGAAATGAAAAGGCTGATATCCTAGCAAAGAAAGGACCATCTCTCCCCTTCAAAGGACCAGAACCTTTCTGTGGAATAAGCACCTTAGAAGACAAAAATGCAATACATAATTGAAACCCAAAACAAGTGAGAAATAATACCACAAACTTTACAGGCAGATAATTTAATAAGCCTGAGGGTACGCTAAGTAACTCACTCATTAGACTAACCAAGCTGCAACTTAGAAAAATTATTAGTTATACAGGCTGAAAGTGAACTACTTTTTTCTAGAAAACTATAAACTTTTAGGCCTTTTGATATTATACTTTCTTGTTATTCATAAGAGAAATTGACTGTTAAAGTCTGGTGGATTATTTCACTTCCATCCTCTACTAACTGGACGTGGAACATTCAGAAAACATCTAAGGATAATGGAGCTATACCAAATGGAAGCCATTTTTTGCTTATGTTTAAAAGCCAACGAAATGGTGAAGCAACTCTTATTAAAATGTGAAGCTACAGAACGGAGAAGATACCACATTTTTGAAGCTCCAAAAAATTAGAGAAAGTCTCCTTAATATTTTCAAATTGTTTTTTACTTAATCAAAGCATTTTTAATACTTGCCGAAGTACTGCAGAACACTAGAAGTATGTGAATGTTCTTTTTATGTGGAACTGAACTCTTCACTTGCAATAAGGAATTTCATGTCATTTTCTGTATTTACAGAGTCTACCTGATCATGAAAGCTGAATGGTATCTTCTACTATACTGGCAGGTGGCATTAATCAGTCTCAACTTTTTCAATGTCCAGCTTAATTTCAATTGAGAATTCAAAGGAGCATTGATTCTTACTGGGGTTGCAATAAAAGAATTACATTAAAAAAAAAAAAGATGCATTTCAGACTTTGCATGCTTCTTCAGTGAAATATTAAGATGGCTCAAAATGTTTCTATCCTTGATGAGCCCAAACACTGTTTTTAGTTGAGAATAACAAATATGTCTAATAGTACGAGTAAAATCTGTTCACCGCACTGCAGCTGCAGAGCCAATCTGAAATTTATATAGCACCACTCGAAAAGGTCTCTCAAAAGTGTAACCCCCTTTCCCTTTTAAATTGACTATGACTATGATTATGACTATATTTGGAAGTAGTCAGCACTGCAATTAATAATGGATTCAACAAACAAATCCTTGATAAGAAAATAGCACAATTCAAAAAACAGAAACACTTAAAAGAGATCACTAAACTCTCAAAAAAAAAAGCAATGTGATTTTCAAAAAACTTTAGTTACCATCCAAGTAAGCACTACAAATTCCACATCTTCAAAAATTACAACATTATCTTGGCTCCACAAAATAATTTCAGCATATAGGAATTACTGAGCAACAAATCAAAGGACCAGATACCACAGAACAAAAAAGCAGAAACCTATCAAATCAGTTGCCCAGATTGTGACCAGATTTATGTAGGGAAAACCAAGAGGAATAAAACCAGTTAAAAGGACATTTGAGATGGATCAAATACAAAATCTGCAGTCGCACAACATTTTTGGATATCCAACCACAACATTATGCCAAACATAAAACTTTTAAGAGCTGCAAAACACGCTACAGAGTTGGATACCTGGGAAAAAATTAATATAATAAAAAACAAGCTCCACATAATGAACTTTGATTTGCCTCCACAAAACCCTTTATGGAAGTTTATCGGCTCACCACTAGATGTCAACCCAACCAACCACATATCAAACAATATCAACAAGAACCTGTTGGTTAATTCTGATGATGGGAGCAAGTTAAGCTCTTGAAACCAGTCAAGACTAATTAAATGTAAGTGATATTATGTGTTTCAATCCAACATAGTCGTCGTTACCATTTAGATTCAAATCATTGTTACTACCTTATAAAAAGATAGGTAATCAGTTTTGTTTATTTCTTGAATGACCTCATCATTATATACTGGTACTTGTAGCATGAATTCTTAATTCTGTATGATTTTAGATGTTCCTTTAAATGCAATGGAAGATGATAACTATAAATTCAATTCCCTTTCCAGCTCAGCTCTGAACTGGATTAATTCTGGGAATGTGCCTCTGTTATTCAAGTCCTCTGAATCATTGTGTCCACGTAATGCTAATCTAACTTTTTACAGGATCTTATGCAATTGGTTACTAAATGTAGCATATACCTGTTTCTGTCTACTTGCTGGTTAGTCTTTAGGATGACTTGTTGATACTGGCAGTCAAGTTTAGCTTGTATATCTGTGCTGCCATATACAGCTAGGTTCATCACATTCTTTATATGCTGCTTGGACTTCTTGTGGGTCTTAATTTTTTCTCAAATGTGAACTGAAACCACCACACCTTTTTTTGACCAATTGTTATCGCCACCAAATAGAATGCATGAAAAGCAGAATAAAGCATTTTTCACCTCACATCCACAGATCCATTTGTTTTTTTGTGTAAATGTTTGAATTTTCTAATGCGGTTAACCCTTGGATATTTTTTTCTGTGTTTATATGCAGGTCAGGAGTAGGCCTTCCCATGGATTTTACTTTCACCTTGTCTTCTAATGATAATATAGATAATGAGCTACTTAGTAAAGAACTCACTTTATTCATTTCACTTAAACGAAGCAAACTGCACACTGCACATGTAATTACTCATGCACACGACAGTGTTTACTGTTCCTACAACCTAGCACACTTCTCTTTCAAATGTATGAGATTACTGGCAATGCAGCTAACTATATTGAAAACATTTATTTACATAATTTTAAGTATAAAAAATGAAAAATTAATGATATAATAAGACACGATTTTCTACTTTTACTCAGTAGTAGTGATTGGTGGCTTATTTCCCATTTTGCAATATAGCACATTCTGTTAAGTGTGCAATAAAGTTGGTACAAATGATTTGTATGTGCTGGCAATGGTAGCCATGACAGTTACTAACTGGCATGAATATGAGCTATTCCCCTTCCCTTGCAAACCCCGCTAGCACCCAGACTTGACATCCAGGACACTGTAAATCCAAGCCAGATTTGAAGTGGCACAGATCCATGGAATAGTAATTTAATAAGGTTGCAAACTTGTAACTTGCTGTCACTTCCTTCAACTTCTATGGTTTTCCATTGTCAGACAAGCCACAACAATTTGACTGCAATGACCGCTTTAGGATTTGCTAATTTCCTAAGTAATCTCAAAAATATATTTTTAATAAAAGTTTTATCTATCTTGCTTTCCTTCTCTGATGTACTATTCAATATACTTCAGCTTAGAAATGTTAGTATTGTATAGGTACCACAATAATAAAATTACTGAATTTCAAAATCAGCTGCCAAAGGAAAAGGATGTTTTTTAAATACTATGATCTAATAATATACAAAATTTGTATCGAAGTGAAGAAACACTAATATTTTTGCACAAAAAATAAAAAGAGATTGATAAATCAGCTGTGGTAGATGATTTTTGGTTGTTTAATCATGAAATAAATCCAGAGATGAAAGCATTAACCCTTCATGAGTGAAAGCCCATATATGGGTGGCCTATCCAGACGGTGATGAGCAAAAACCCATACATGGGTTTGGAGTCATAGAGCTATTGTGGTCGGCTCCTCTTGCTCAAATAATTCATCTCCCAACAGATGACAGGAAATGTTCTTTCAGATGTTGGTGGTCGGTAAATTCCCGATTTTCTATAGTCAGCAATTTCTGTTATAGTTCTCAGTAGTGAAGGTATAAACAGTGCAGTGATTGCAACTAGAAAGCGAGAGTTTGTTTTGTTTTTTGACATAATGGCAGGAAAGAAAAGGTTGACAGAGCGCAAGAAATTGCAGATTTATTGAACAAAAGTGATAGTGAGTTATCAGATTTTGTACTCAGTGGTGATGAGAGTGATATATGTGAGTACTCATAAGTGCAAGTGAGAGCAAAGGTGACATAAGTGACTCTGCAGACAGCAGTACACCTAGCTGGGCAGACGTGAGTAACTGTGACCCTAGCCCCACATCTGCTATCCTGGTGCACAATAGCCAGCAGGGACCAATACTTCCTTCTCATTTTGATGACAACACTCTTCTAGTAGAATTTTTTGGCCTATTTTTTTATGATGAAATTATGCAAATAATTACTGAGGGGACCTGTATTCAGGGAAACACAAAAAAACAACAGGTGACACCACCAACGAAAAAAGTTGTTTTCTGGAATCCCCCAACAATTGTAGATATAAGAGCACTGGTTGGCATGATTATCAACATGGAGCTTCACCCTACTTGTAGCATCACAGACTATTTTTCTACAAGTTGGGTAAATAAATTTCCTTATTTTGATGTATTTGCGGTGATGAATTTTTTGTCCTGGAATCTTCATGCTGAGGGAAACAGAAAACTATCCAAAGAAGAACTTATTCAACATATTATGCAAAAAACAAAACAAAAATGTAGTTTATTCTACTCCCCAGGCCCTTTTATAACAGTAGATGAGAGCACCATCAACTATAAGGGAAGAGTAAAATTCAAAGTGTATAACCCAAACAAACCTACAAAATTTGGAATAAAAATTTTCTCCTTATCTGATACTTCCAATGGACACCTATACAATTTTCAGCCTTATACAGGAAAAGTTTAATCCAATTCAAACCTCATGAAAGTCAGCCTTGTTGTAAAAAACCTACATTCTTCCCTTCTAAAAGATCCTATAGACCCTCCTAGAGGTTTCCATATTTACACAGACAGGTGTTATACCTCACCTGAATTAGGTGATGAGCTGTGGAAAATGAATATAATGACTACTGGTACAGTTATGGGCAACAGAAAAAACATGCCTAATCAACTGAAGCCAGGCAACATAAAGAAAATGAAAAGGGGTTAAATAGAAAGCTTCCAAAATCAAAAAAAGCTGGCTCTATCCTGGAAAAACAGAAGAATTGTAACTGTCCTCAGTACCAGTCATAAGGGTGATAAAAATGAAATGACAGAGGTTCCTTCAAAATTCCCCAACCAAGCAGCAATGTTGAAACCAAATATTATCTTGGATTATACTCAACACATGGGTGGTGTTGACAGAATTGATAATTATATTGCGCAGTATCAGCTTAATAGGAGAACTCACAAGTAGTGTAGGAAAATGTTTTTATGGCTGCTGGAAGTGTGCATAATGAATTCATATCTCTTACACAAAATGCACATGAAAACACAAAATAAAAAGCCTTTGTCACACAGAAAATTTCGTAAGGATCTTGTCAGATCTCTGGTAGCCAACACATGGGAACACAGCAAACCTCTGCCTTATCAAGCAGGGATCATATTACATTTATTATTATCATTACCATTATGATTGTAAATGGAAATATTACATATCATAATGTGACACTATTTAGTTCCTGAAGCACTATTGCTTTATTTGTGAATATATGTATGAACTACGCTATACAAAATGGAGAAGTGCTGCTTATGTCACTTTTGTAACATGTTTACACGGATGGACAAAATTTCACTCCTGGAAGACAATAATGGTTCAACTCAACAAAAAGCAAGGTGCACTATGTGTTTTAGTATATTTTAGTATGTTTGTATAGTTTTAATTGTATTTAATACAGTTTAATACTTTTGCAAAATTACCTCCTCAGAGCCATAAAACACGTCCGCTCGGGAAGGGTTAAAGCATTTAATTATCTTGTATTTTGGTTACATTTTCACTGCATTCTAATCTTTGTGTATTCACAGCTTGAACTTCATTGACATCTTCCACCTCATTTAACACTGTACATTTATTTTTGCTGACAAAATTTTGCACTTCTTGTACCATGTAGCATGGGCTATGATCTTTTGCAGACACATAACTGGCATCCTTCCACTGTCTACCATGATCATGTTGTTTCATAGCTACTGTTTTGGAATCCTTCAGCAGCTCTCTGCTGAATTTGCTTTTCAAAGCGTATTTCCTTCCTCAAGGGCAATAATTTTTATAATGACTGTCTGGAGATCCCTGCTTACTAGTATGTTGATCACAACATGTAGCTATGCTATTGTTTCATTATCCTGTAGCATCCTGTCTGCAGAGTCTGTAGAGCTGGAGCCACAATTTCTCCAGCAGAATTTTGGTGCATACATTTGCCTCAAATGTAGTACTTTTAGGGTCTTTCATGCTGATGTTTACATAGGGGAAAAAAACATCCTCACATGAAGGAAGGAAGAGAGGAAGGGAGCAAGGAAGGAAGGGAACAAGGAAGGAAGGGAGGGAGGGGAGGAATGGAGGAAGGGAGAAAGGGTGGAAGGGAGGAAGAAATCACATCACCTACAATTCAGTAGTGAGTACCAATATATGTGAAAAACCTAATATTGTCTTTCATTTGGTATAATGGGACTAAAATAGTTTAAATCTTTTTGTAGCTCTTTCATAGCTATATCAATTATACACTATTATGTTGTTGTTAGCTAATGCTGGATTTCTGACAGTAAAGTCATTAATCCTCTTGCTCTCCAATATTTTTCACAATGATATTGAAGAGAGCAATAGCAGAAATAGTAACTGTTTTTTAGGGAGCACCATATTTTTATGTTTTGGCGGTCACATCGCTCTCTCACAACCCCCAGAATGTCTGGAGGACCACACCTGTCATTGGTTTACGGGTCTCACCAACCTGACTGGGAGAGTTATCAAAATAAATTCACCGACCATATCCTCTGATTACCAATCAGAGGATGTATTACATGCCATGACAGGTCAGCATGTTGGGGTTAAGATTTTATAGAGAAATTAGAGAAATGGAGAGGTTGGAAAAATAAAGACTCCATAGCCCTCGGGAACCCTAATAGCATCGGGGTCGGAAGAGAACAAGAGATGACCAAGGTAAGGTCAGATAGAAAAGTTACAGTGAGGAGCAAAACACCAGTAAGTGGAAGTAATGTTCTGCTCAGCTTGGGTACCTTGTGGTTGCTATTCACATATCCCCTAGACGGAGACCCCTGAGGCACTATTATGTATGGTAGCATACCTGTTACTGAGTAGTACTTTTCTCCAAGGGTTTTGGCAATTTGTGTCCAGCGAGTTCTTTCTCCTCCTAGTCCACCAATCAGTTCTTCTGCTCTTTGAAGTTTCTTTTGGCAGAGGTCAACATCACCTTGTAGTGTTGCAAAATGGTCATTCTGTTCATCTAATAAAATCTGTAGCTTTGCTAACCTATCTTGCACTTCCTTCAATTTAGCTCTCTTTTCTTCTAAAGAAGCCATTGCTGTTTCAAATTCTTCCTGTGCTGCAGCCAAAGCTTTCTTTTTTGGGGCCACTAACTTTGCCACCACATCATATTTTGACATTGCAATAACCCACTTGCACAATCCTGTGAATTAAAAAACAAAATTTACTCTGTGGAACTTAAAAATAAATTACAGACTGACAATAATTTTCTTCTTTAGTCTATATGAATATTACATTTTTATCAGAAATAGACATTTTCTGCTTTTAGTAAAAATATTCTATGCTAAAAATTTTAAAAAAACAGCTAATTATATCAGAAAACAAATAATGCCATAATGAACCTAAGAATATAAATTATTACTATTGGAAACTCATATTCAAATGATCCTGGGTTCAAATCTCAATTATGATGAGTTACCCAGATAAGGTTCTTTCTTTTCTGTTTTTTCCCATAGGCTTTTCTTTTATCCTGAGAATATTGGATAACTTTAGGCTCATTTGGTTAGGGGATAACCCTGGGCTCATTTGAGCCTCATTTCACCCATTCATTCATCATCTGGTATGACCTACCAGATTAAGGGATGCTAAACTTGAAAAGGAAGAAAAAAAGGAAGTTGGAATCATTGGTATGTTTCAGTATCAAAGCAAATGTTTTCTTATCTTACTGTTGTAAACTATCATTTTGTTGCATAATGAAGGAAAATCTTTTCATTTCTGTGTGCATTACTGAGAAACTCAAAAATATAACTCTCTGAACAAAAGCTTCATGGGTCCCATACTGAAATACTTGTTTTTTGTCTGTAAATTAATGCGCTTATAAATGGGTGCTTAGATTGTGAAGAGTACACAGAAAAGTTTACCAAAAACAAATGTATGACATCATTACACATTTGACTTGTCCCATAGGTACAAGAAGCCTGATCCACATTTATACTGGGATGCATTCAAACAAAATGTGTTATCAACATTCAAAATATTTCAGAGGTAAAACTGGAACTTAAAAATTCAATGCACAGCTGCGATTTGAACCACAGACCCTCCGTTTACCAGGCAGGTGCTCTAGCCAATAAGCTACTGTGACAACCTGCCAGAATGACATTGAATTCTCAAATCAGTTTGTATTTCTCCTGGTAAACCACAATGGCAGTCTCACATCAGAGACGATTACCCCAATGGTAACTTACTATTGCAAGTACTTTATGTCCTGGGATTAAATAACCTTCAGATGGTAATTATTATTTATTTATGCCAACAAACTTATTGTTGGTGTTTTTAAACACACTAGCTATGTGTGGTTCAAAATTCTTCTTAATCAATCCTCTCTCAACCATTCCTATCTCCACATCTATCAGCAGCTTTTAATAATTGCATCTTTTATTTAATTCCATAGTTCTTGTTTCAGAGATGTGCTATAACTGCAGGTTTATCTATGTGGTTATATTTTATATTTCTCCAATTTTCTTTCAATGCTGTGTCCAAGTCACACATAGGTTTTGCTGGTTTCCACATTTTATTTTTTAGATGTCTAATTTATTTTCCTCTATGGTATTTATCTTCACTGGTGGATCTGATGAGATTCCTAGCACAATATATGTTGAGGGTACAATGGTATGCCAGATTCTTAAAGAATGTTTACACGTTTGTGGTGTGTCCATGGTATAAAAATATTTTATTGAATTTCTTATGTTCAGTTGTGAAGTCAAAGTAGTGATCTATTTGAGATACTGCTGACTTTTAATTTATGTATTTTCCTGTCAAAACACAAAGTTGCTGTGTTCTGCTGCTTTGATTATTTGCTCATATTCTTTGGAAAATTTGTCCTATTTAAGGGCACATTGACTAACTTCTGTACCACATTAGGTATTAAAGGCAGCTTCATTGTGGGTTTTAGATTGAAGGTCATAGTTTTGATCAATGGTGTAGCGTGATGTGTGGACTTGGATATGTAGTTTGAACTCGTGTTGAGGTGAAATTCCTATATGCTAGCAGATTTTTTTCAAACTCATATCAGACATAATACATGTAAGGAATAATGTACATTCAAATTTTCAATGCAATATCTTTAAGACATATAAATTTTATATCTTTTCTAGCTAATTTTGGCAGCATACCTGAAATGCTCTACACAATGAAGATTTCAAAATTTTGATAATTTTAAATATTATTCTGTTATAGGTAAGTACTCTCAAAAGAATGTTGCAAACAGACAATTTTGTGATGCTTTGGCTTATTAAATAAAAATTATTAACTTTGAAAAAATAATTTTTTCACAATTTTCATACCTTCCATAGAACTTTATGATTCACCAACTAGTAAATATTAAAATTACAGAAAAATCAGTCACACTATTTTTCTTCTGAATTTTCAGTTTGTTGACTGCAAGCACTCAGATTCCATATTCAGAGCAGTAGGTTTCCAGGAAATGCAGTGTTCTCTCTACATGTGTTTTGCACATAGTGAACTACGATGGTTGCACATAGACAATGTGTATACCCAGCCTCTAGTTTCCTGGCATATTTTTCTCTTACATGTTCACATACATTGCTTTTCAAAATGGTGCTTGTACTCTGATATGTATAGAAGAAGTTAAAAATACGAAATTGACCTTCACTGCCGAAAAAATACTGAAAAACTTAGCTTTAAACCTCATTAACAGTAACAAGCAAGATGCATTTTTCTGCATTACATCCACTGCACATGCACATCATTTGACATGACCAGTGTGGGGCAAGCACAACCAGTAGCCGCTTTGTTTTAATGCTTGGTATGATATGCTAACAATACTAATTTATAGCATATTGTTGTTTCAAACATACTGCTCAACAAGCATTACACCAATTGGACTAATGTATAGATAATAGAAAAGGTTAACTAAGGAAAACTGACAGGGTATGCAACACATCACCCACATCCATTGATGCTATGCCCCTGGTTTTGATACAGATGTCAGTATGTGTTTCTGTTCTGTAGATGCCAAATTCTATTTTTCTCTTGTTTACCATTTTTAAATTTATAATTTATTTAATTAAATGTAGATTTATGTATCAATATGAGGGTCTCTACAAAAATTTTGAGATGTGAGGAAATGAAAGTTGGTCCACTCAAATTGTACACAAGATGGGATAGCCCCATCCTTTGTTAGTAAACTGGTATCAGATAGTGATTCTCCTACTTCAGAAATTCCAGCAGCACAAGGATTAACAACCCAGCGTGCATGTAATCAGCCCCTGCAATGGAGCTTGAAAGAGAGAATTTTTGCTAAACGATTTTCTATGATCTTAAAAGTGGGCTAAACCAGTGCCAAAGTCTTGAATGTTTGCCACAAGCTGTCAGGGACATTGCTCCTTTGCATGCTCCAGTGTTTCATTGGTTTCAAGAATTTAAAAGGTGTCAAACATCTTTGAAATTTGAGGAGAGAAGTATGCGTACAGCATCAGCAATGACAGAAAAACATTGTAGCATTGAGAAAAATCTAAAATAAGAACAAATTAGATTCTGTTGCTTCACTGTTAATATCCTCAATATTTCCTTAATTGAGAAAAAGGTTTCACAAAGGTAGATGCATAACATGTAAAGAAATTGAAGCAGTATTGCAGATTGGATCACCAGCAGTTTTGGAAATCCTCCATGAATTCCTTTCTGTGAGGTGGTTCACATCCCAATGAGTGTCTCACAGAACAAAAACACGCCCATGTGAATGGTATGAGAACATACTGACAAGATCCGAAGGAGGGGACTCCAGATGAGTTTCTGATGTTGTTGCAAATGAGGAAACCTCAATTTATTAGTTTGATCTAGAGACCAAGTGGCAATCAGAGGTGTGGATCTTTTCTGATGACAATGCATCAACAAAAGTGAAGTGTTGCCAAAGTGTCCACAAGAAAATGGTGCCCTAATTTTTCCTAAAGGTTGGTCTTGTGGCAACCATTTCTCTGGAGGAGCAAAGCATGGTTACTAATAATTGGTACACCACAGTTTGCTTTCCAAAAGCTTTTGTCAAGCTTCAAGAATGGCAGCCATACATGGAACTGCCAGGGATCCTTCTCCATCATGACAACGTGTCCAAACACACGGTCAACATTTGGAGTCTACAGAGGTCAAACTTATGGTTCATCTACCATATGGTCCCAACCTGGACCCATGTAACATTTTTCTGTTCCCAATGATAAAAGGCTGCATGCCTGGAAAGAGCAAAATGCTCTCTTCCAAGCTCTTGGCTACCTATGCGCTGTGGGTTGTTTATCCTTGCACTGCTGGAATTCCTCAAAAAGGATGGAGCTATCCCATCCTGTATCTCAAAACTTTCGTAGTGACCCTTGTATGACAAACACATCACCATTATTCCCACATCAAATATCAAAATGTGGGGTAAGACCAACTTATATGCAGGTCAGCCCCAAACAGTAACAGTGGACTGTTTGGTTACTAATCCAGTCTTTTACAAATAGAAGATACCATTGAATGTGAGAAATAATTCATGGACACAAATATTGGCAAGTGTGAAGTAGTCCTCATTGGGTATGCTAATTAAGTTAATCCAACTCTGGAGATATTACATCTTGTACACTTTATTTTGAGCTCTCAGATGGCATTGCAGTCAAAAATGGTAACAGGAGTTTTCATACCTTTTACACAGTAATACTTTAAATTGTATCGTAGAAGGCCATTTCATAATTGTTTTTCCCAGGTTAGCCAATGGCTGATGCAACAGGCCAAACACATAGCTGCTCCTTTTTCTAATTACAGGAGCTGTCAGTATTGGATCTGCTTCAGGCATTTAATACCTAAAATTACTGTTTAAGTTGATTAAACACAAAAGTAAAATACAAAAGTAAACTGGTATGATAATGCAAGAGAACAGCAGCAAAAATAACACAATACAGTGGAAAGCACAAGTGGTAACACTGGATTACGGACAATGATGCTTGGTTGTTACTTTGGTAAAGCACAGACCTTCTTGGCTCAGACTGTTCATAACAATAGATTCCAGGGCTCAAGATAAAGTGTGCCAGCACATCAGCTTTCCTTGGAAAAGGGTCTTCATTTTTTTAAGCTTAGGCTACTGAACTTCGGGAAGTATTCATTCCATTCCTCAAAGTAGTTCTATTAACAAAGGAGAATTTTCCTTCATTAGTTCTGTGCCTTCTACCTTTAATTTTAAATAAACAATCCTTTCTTACATAAGATGTTGGGATTCTTCAATATTTTACTAATGCCCGTCCAAGCATTTGAACCCCCATAAGCTTTAAATAACGTGCATAAGCTGTACCACTTATGCTGAACTTTTAGAGACTCTCATTTAGTCTCTTCCTCTTTTGTAGGCCCAGAATGTTTGCCTCTTTTTATGATTTTGATAGTCCTTTGTATTTTTTCTAACAAATCAATTCGGCTGATTCTATATGGGTTCCAACATGCTGCTGCATAATCCATAATCAGCCTCACCAAAGACATGTAGGCAGTTTCCCTGAACTTTGCACTCCCCCTTTCTTAGTATTCTCATTAATAAATGTAATGTTCTCCATGCTTTCCTAAATGCAGAATTTACCTGACTGTCCCATCCAACGTTACTTGCCATGTACAGTCCCAAATATTTGCAGCTGTCTACCTGTAGAATTTGTTCTCCACCCAAGTGGTAGTTATAAGAATTTCCTCTTAGATCTGCTAAATACAATGGTCTTACTTTTCATAGGACTAATTGTTATTCTATTTGTAGCAGCCCAATTACTTATTTCATTTAAATCACCCTGAAGCAAAGATTTATCTACATCATTCTGAATTTTATTGCAGCTAATGCAATGGTCTGCAAACAATTTTATTTGGCATTGAATATTTACAGTGATATAACAAACAAAAATAAAGGCCAATCAATGATAACTGATTATTCTAACACACACAAGCTGTGTGTAGGCATACTTTGAAAAACCTTACAGCCCGTAATTTAAGTACTTATGATTGATACTTGCCACTAGAGTACGTGATCTGGAATTTGTGACCATATTCTACCAGGAAAATGTGAATTAGTTGGAGAATTAGTGTTGTACTGGCATGTTGCCATGGTAGCTCCAAGGTTAAGAGCAGCTGTGTGTAGAGTGGAAGGTTCATGGTTCAAATCCTGGCTATAGTTATTGAATTTTCCAGTTCTGATTCTACATTCATAGGAAGTTCATAGTTACAAGTAATAACCACATTCAAATGTTCCTTTCATGGTAACAAGTGCTTCCAATGAAATGAAAGCAAGACAAAAAAGAAACAAAACAGGACTGCTGAACTTCAAGCATGTCCGCTAAGTGATACAATTAGGAAAAGTGTAAAATTGCAACTTGAGATATTTTGAAAATGGCTCATGCTATGAAAAAAAATTATTTAACACTAAATGTATGTTTTAATGGGCTCCACATTTCTTTTGCACTAAATTTTTGTCTGTTGTAGTTAACCAGTTATGGAAATTTACATAAAATTCATTCAAATAAGGGGGACTTCACAAGCTATTTCAAAAAATTCAAGATAAACATTTTATTTGTCATGCAAACATATTAGATAGTAAGTAATATTTTAATAAAAATCATCACAGCCATTTTGGAGAAGAAAAAAATTTCTAAACATTTTTCATATAATAGTTTGGGATAGAGAGATTTTCTTGAAAAGCTTCGTCATATCTATGGAAGACACTGAACCTTCCAAATTTAGCATTTGTGACACAGTTTGCTTTTGAGTTATGCTGTTTGGACACATGGCATCCATATAGATATTTTTGTAAACATGTTCTTTTTTGGGATTCAGGGGGCTTAAAGTATGCATTTCCGTTGAAATCTCAATATCAAACATTTTAAATATTCTTTTATCTTTTTTTTTAGATTAACATCCTCCAACATAAGTCATATTGCAAATTAATGAATGAAATAGATGAAAAAATATTCAAATGGGTCCAAGGTCCATAGAACTTAAAGTTATCCAACATTTGTCCTCTGAAGATAAGGGAAAACCTCAGAAAAACCCTGAATGTGAGTCAAACACACTACACTTTTTTACCTATTGAGTATGCAGTAAAGAAGCTAAAATGAATAAAAAAGGCATTACCACAACATGTGTGAAAAAAATACCAAGTGTGAAAGTGAAGTGTTTTGAGAGAATTCACTCATCTACAGTTGAATAAAAATGATGAATGGAATGCAGAGATAGCAGTAGAGTTCCTCTTTATTTTCTTGATGCCTCCCACCCCAACCCCCAAGTTATGCTCAAGGAATAGCGCATGAAAAGCAATGAAAAGTTACTGCATGTATTGCTTTAAAAAACTGAGAAATATGGTATGAGGGGAAGCTGATTTAGTAGTGAAATACATGTCCTTAGGAACAAAGATATGATTCATTAAGTTATAAAAACTGAAGAAGGATTCACACTTAACACCTGAAGTAATATAACAAAATTCTTTAGTTTCTATTACAATATAATAAATACTTTGTAATACAACTTCACTTATCTCTTGTGAATTTATGTTAAAACAGACTAGATGAAATACAATACTAATCATTGCCCGTAGTATAATGATTTATTCCTATTTATAAAAATACTGCTTAATAGTAGAGATGGAAGCATAATTGTGTTTCATAAAAGAAAGGTGAGCACAGAAAGCAGTATGAATCTAATATGTTGCATTTCTATTTCAAACATATAGAAAATTATATTAATTGTATGCTAAAGGGCGAGTGGATGATGTGTGAACATGCTATGTAAAACAAAACTGAGTAGAGAAAACCATGTGGATGTAATACACTGCATAGTAAAATGGACAGCACACACACCTTCTCTGTGAAAAAATACACATGTGTGCTGAATTTCATGGTGATCGGTCAAGTGGTTTTGGAGATTAGCCATTACATACATATGAGTCATTCCACGTCAAATTGAACAAAATATGGCAAAAAATGACCTTGATCTCTCAGATTTTCTTGAAATTTTTTTTTGGTGTTTTAGAACAAAATATATTTGACCTGTGTTTCTTCGTTTTATATAAAAAAATTTATTTTGGCAGATATTAATTTTTGAAATGTCCCAAAAATCGCGCGCTCCTCACTCTTCGATCAGTCATACTTCCGATTGTAATGAAGCAAATTACTTGATCTTTGGCTCAAATTAAAGATAAATTGCAGTATTTTGTGAGGTATTTATTATAAAATTTTATTAATTATTATTAGTATTATATTTTATACAATTAAAGTTTTAAAGTTAGATAATAACATAAACTCAACCATTTAAAAATCTGGAAAAAAAACTAAAAATACAATGAAGTTTATTCAGTATTCTCAGAAAAAATCAGAATGGAGTCTCTAATAGTTCAGTTGTAATTAACTTACTTGCAAATCAGTGCAGCGGCGACGGCTACCGTAACCTCACACAATCGCCACCTTGCATTGCGGCAACTGTTCATTGCTTGAGGCTCTATGAACTTTACAACAGTACAGTAAGGAGAACACTGCTAGCTGATACTATTATATGTACACTATTAGTATCCTCAAAATGTTTTTAAAATATGCATTTTAAACTGTTGGCGAATCCATAGCTTTTGTCTGTTTCATCAGCTCATGTTATATAATTGTGCGAATGAAACCATGTACATGGGGAGGGAGGGAGAAGGTAGTGATGTCTGCATGATCTGAGACTGTCTTCCTAAAGCATGCAGTTGAAGACATAAATCTTTGCGATAAAGAGTGAATATAGTGAATTCGTGAGACATTGATCATAGCGTAAATCAATTATGCCACCTGTACGTTCTAAATTAGGGACCAAAACATTACACAGTCAGAGTAGAGAAATTATTTCAAATGTATGGACGTACATGAAGGAAGAAGGTAAAAGCAAAGAACTGCTTACATCAGAAGATTTTTTTTCAAAAAAATTCAAAAGTTCAATAGCACGTATCAGATACCACAGGAGTATCAGAAAGATTGTGGAGACATCTTTCTGTATGGACTGTACTACCTTAGTAAGAAGTTATGACTAGCATAGCTGATGCGGCAATTGGCATGCTGTCTGCAGTCACCTTGCTTATTACTCGTCCGTGTGCGCTTGCAGGCCTCCAGGAAAAAAATTGTAGCAAATGCACTAATGCAAGTTCCATAGTTTTGAACACCTTATTTTATAGATAAAATGTCAGGGAATACGTGTGTATTTTTTTAGATTTTTAACACATCGATTTAAATTCTCTTTTTGGTTTTACAAAATATACCATAAAAAAAAACAGTCCAAAATTTATGTGTAATAATGATTGATCAAAAGTTGTTAAAAGTGTTATATTTAACCTTTCCAGTGCGCCAAACCCTAACTCTCAACTCTATATGACCTTAGAGTAACAAGTGATTTTATATCACGGTGCGCGCAGAAATTGCTTAATTTCTAATAGCCATAACTAAGCAAGTAATTTAAAAATACGGAAATAAAGAAATACAGGTCTCCTTATTTGATGCCTATTATTCATAAAAAAATTTTGAACCTCCTACAAAAAAGTCGTGTTTTACGGGTGTTCGATTTGACGTGGATTGACCCATATATACACACATCCATTTTTATATACATATATCAGTGGCTATAGCATGGTGCATGGACTTGAGTATGCACTTTGAACTCATGTTAAGTGTAGCATAGGTGACATTTTTAAATTCTATAATTATTAGCAGACTTTGTTCAGACTCACATCAGACATAACGCATATAAAGAATAATGTAGGTTCAAATTTTCATTGTAATATTTGCAACACCTTCAAATTTATTATCTTTTCTAGCTTTGTTTTGGCAGCATACCTAAAATGCTCCACATGATGAAGATTTTAAAATTTTGATAATTTTAAATATTATTCTGTTATAGATAAGTACTCTCAAAAGAATGTAGGGAACAGAAAATTTTATAATGCCTTGGTTTATTAAATAAAAGTTATTAACTACTATGAATTAGTATATAGATAATAGGAAAAGTTAATTAAGGAAAACTGGCAGAATATGCAATACATCACCCAGATCCATTGACGCTATGCCCCTGATATATAGATGAATTGTGTGTTGAAGGGCAAGTATGTGTCAGGTAAAAGAAAAGTATGCAGAGAAAACCATGTGAATGTAATACACTGCATATTTAAATGGATAGCACACAAACCTTTTCTGTGAAGACATACACATATGTGCTGAATTTTTAGGTGATCGGCCAAAGGGTTTTGGAGATTGGCCATTACATACATATATACACATCCATTTTTATGTATGTTGTTGTTAGCTAATGCTGGATTTCTGACAATGAAGTCATTAATCCTCTTGCTCTCCAATATTTTTCACTGATGAATGGGGCACTAGAAGTGGCCGGGCATATTTGAAGGTGGTCTCGATCCATTTCCTCTTGCAGATCACATAGAGGACAGAGTGGTGAAGAATATATCCCAATTCTGTTTAAATGTTTTGCCAGACAATCATGTCCTGTAATCAACCTGAAGGTTGCAACTGCTGTTTTTCGAGGATACTCAGGAATTACTGTTTGAATGTTTGGTAGTTCCCATCTTTTATTCTTTGATTTTTCATTTTTTATGTATGTTTACTCATAGATAAGTGAAGTTTATGTCACAAAGTATATATTATTTTATAATATTTGTGTTCCTTCCCTGTCAATAGCCTTTATTTTTATGTATTTTATGGTTGCATTTAATTATGAATACATATTCTACTTCAGCACTTCTGATAGATTTAAGAGTTTAAACATTAAAACTGTGTTTCTAAATATTAACATATGTTTCAATTTATTAATATGCTCCACCGTTTTAAACACTTCATTATTATCAGTTTTATATTTTATATTAAAAATTCTGTTGAATTGGTAGAAAAGAACAACAATAGAGTATTTGTCTGTGATAAATTTATTTCTTTTGATGTAACTACTTTATTTCCTGGCATTCCCAGAGAAAATCTTTTGATGTTTCCAAAACACTGATTAAGTTCCATAAGGTTAAATGAATAATGAATAAATGATCACATTAAGCTTATCAATCTTTGTTTGGATCAAAATGTTTTCAATTTTAATGTAAAATTCTGGCTTAGCAATGGGTAGTCTACTTTTGCCATTTCTTGTTGATCTTGTCATGTGCTTTTTCTAAATACAAGTCATTGAAGCATTTCCTTTAATTGTTAAAACTAGGTGTAGATCTGTGGATGATATTTTTTCCTTGTTCCTGATAAACATGATTCTTTGAAATTTTTAAATTTACAAGGTAAAGCTATAAAATTCACATTGGAAATTGAAAACAATGGTTACCTTGCATTCCTAGCTTTAGGGAGAGTAAAACAATAAATTGAATTTTGGCAGTTACAGAAAATCAATTCATACTGATAATTACATACAAAATAAAAGTTTTAATCCTTCTTCACATAAATTTGCTGTTTCGAATAGTTTAATTTATATGTTAATATATACCTCTTAATAAAGAAGAATTTAGTAGAGGATATAAACACATTATCAACACTGCATTAATTAATGTTTTTAGTACAGATTTTATACATAGAAAGATAGAAATACTTAAATATCAAAATATTGTAGAAGAATCTAAAGAAAAACAAATTAGAAACTAAAAGCTTCACTTATCTTATTAATATTGTTAATAATATTAACAGGTTTTCACTGTTAATAGCTTCATTATTTCCTTATTTAACTGTAGAAGTTCTACTCTCAAAAAAATAAGAGGATTCCAATTTTTAGAGAAGTTACTTTACAACAATTTTTAAAGAACATGGAATAATTTTGATTCTTCAATATAAATATAATACAAAAAGCTGTAAGCTTTTCTGAAAAGGATAACATTCTAAGTTATAAAAAATCAGGCATTCATCACTCTAGCTCGGTTTGTGATAGGGTGTAAGACTAAACTTCATTTGCAAACCAGAATAAAAAACACTTTAGATGTTTGTTATAAACAGACTGATAATTCAGCTGTGACAGATCATTTATGGTAATTTAATTATGAAATAAACCCAGGGGCTAAATTATTAATGCAATGAAATGGACCCATAGATTTAATGGTTTTGGAAAATATATTTATTTTGAAGAATAAAGATCGTATACTGAATTTTTGAAATACTGCCATTTGATGAGCCCATAAGTTTGTTTTGCTTCCAGTAGTTGGTAATTCAATAGGAAAGATTCCATCTTCTAGAGGCTGAAAAGATAAGGATGAAAAAAAAAAATTAAAGCCACTGATGCAAATAATTGATTTGCAAAACATGTCTGGAATTGAATTTAATACCAAATTACAAGAGTTTTGGTCACTAATATTTATTTATAATTGCTGATCTACTTAATTTACTTTTAAAATACCTTCTGCAGCTGAAGAAGCAACTTTCACCTTGTCTGGATCAAAATTTTCATCAGGAATAAACTTGTCATTAATTTTTTGCATGATCTTTGGTGGTATGTTATCTTTATCAAAAACCATCAAACTTTCAAGAAACTTCATATCACCAAGAACACGTTTAGAGGGTCCCCACCAGTCTTCCACCATCTTTCCAGAACCTCCAGGGTCTGGTATTCGATCTGGTTTAACATCCTATATTTGAAAAAGAGTATAGTAAATTATAATTCACTAAGGATAGCTACAGTATTCTATTTTATTTATGTATATATGTTTCTCCAGCAGAAGAAAACCGGAGGGTTATACATAAGCAGGTACCCAGTTTGAAGGAGTTCAAGCAATTTAGCGCAACATAGCGTGGCAGCATTTTTTTTTTTTTTTGGGGGGGGGGGAGAGCTATGGGATTGTAAAATATCTGACCAGGTAATTAACATACTCCAATATGCACATATTAATATTTCTTCTCCTCATTTTTGAGCTGTTCTTGCATCAGTTTCAGTTCATTCATGTTCTGCTAAGGTTAAAATGCACCTCTTAAGGTGTAATTCTGATACCAGCAGGAGGAAACTGTTCAAGGTAAAGTTGCATTCAAATTATTTAGCAAGCTGGATACCTGGGATCATCTATTTCAATTTTCACTTCAAATATCACTAAAGGGCGCACAAAATAAGAAGGCACATGAGTATCTCCAATCCCTCATCACCTATAGCGCTGTTGTCGCAGCATGTCACTGTGTGAAAGAGAGGGAAGATATGCATGTGGGACAGCAGCGAAGACGGTGAAGGATTGCAAAGTGCCACATTAAAACCAGTCATAACAATTTCTCTTCCTTTAAAATGAGACGTTAGCTCTGTGATCCTATAATTTGCTTCAAATATAAATTCCTCGTCTAAGCAGGCAATTTTCATTCGCAATCTATTGTTTCAAGGGAGTTTATACTCTTCATGATGAATGTTGGAAAGTGATTAAACTTACAATTCTGGCTTTTTAATTTTTATTATATGTGATTTTCTAGGAACGTTTTCATGTAAATATTTTTGTTATTGGAGCGAATATGAAAGAGTTACGTGATGATTTAAATCAATTTAAGTGGAGGACATGGTTGTGCATTTCAGCCATTTTCTGATATTTCTCATAATTTTTCTAACATTGTTAAGCAAAATTTCTGCTTATATGCTAATCAGTTTCTAAATTGTGTATTCTAAACAAAAATGTACATTATTTATTAGCAAATGCCTAAGCACAATTTCAGACCAGTTTTATGATAATTTTTCCACTGCAGCTTTCTGAGTTGTGTATAAATATTTTAGACATTTCTCAGCATTTAAAATGTTCCTTATGATCCAATTTGTAAGTTATCAGAGTGAAACTATGAAAATAGTTTCCCCCAATAAGTGATAACTAAAAGTTGTTCTGCAGTTATTAATGTAAGGCAAGAGTGTTACAACAACATGCTCATCATCATTTTTGGTATATATACACTCTTTTTTTCAAAGCAAAATGCACAAAATAGAATACCACAATTGAGCAAATTAATTTTTCTAAAACCCAATTGTATTAAAACTCTATTTCTTAGTAAATTTATTGTACAACTCAAACAGAAACATAAACATGCAGTATTTTTAAAAATTGTGAACATTACATTGTGAGGAGAATCGCTTATAAAATAGCTTACATTTGTGATTTAAAACATGTAATCCAGTAATGACTTAACATACATGCATCAAACTTTGCAGCAATGCTTCTTTATAACAGATACAACATGCGCTATAATTTTAGAACACCCAGGAAAGCACTTGGAATTTTCTAAAATTCACCCAGCATTCCCCATAAAATACAATACCTAAAACTATATACTTTAAAGAACAATAAGGTACTTGAAATACAAAGTTCACTGAACACTTATATTGCATGCCTTAGCTGTTGGCAGCTGATTCTTTTTAAATGCCATGTTCACGCATTTCTTCTAAGGTCAACTCCTTTAGAAAAGTGTAAACACTGAAAACACATGTGAATGCAACACTTTCCCTTTCGATCTACTCGTCTGTCAGCCACTAACTAAACTAAGCCTCAGCACTACAGCCCATGAAGAGTCAAGCCTTACCACCCAACCGCTGCATTCCACCTCTGCCCACTACAGGCATTATTGGTGGGGTGCAGTACTGCAGGGTGCCACGTGGTCAGCATCCTGATCCCTCCCGGCCAGTTATACTGTCTTCACAACCTGGGGCCACTACTTTTCCATCAAGTAGCTCCTCCATTGGTCCCCCCGGGACTAACAAGGCTGAGTACATCCCGTGCTAGACCTCCCAGTGGGGATAAAATTCCCATGCTGGTACTGGGAATAGAACCCAGGTCCTCCACATCAGAGGCCTGTAAGCCACTGGGTTTCGATAATACCATGTTTGTTAACAGCAAAACGAACTACAGTAACTGTAAGGCACACATCACTGTACATATATGTCTTGAATATGACTTCGAAGAACCATAACAATCAACTGAAATCCTTCTTGTTTTCTGCAGGCATGTTGCCCCTTGAAAAGAAAATTATTTGGGACGATAAATAAACAAGCATGATGCAGGGCAAGTGTCCTTTGCTATTGCTGGTGACAGTGTTTATTTAATTACTGATATCTTGGGCTACAGATCACCTAAATATTGTTTCTTGGACAGCCAGCTTCAAAATTACCAGCTATTTTCAATGGAATACTTTATAATAGTAAGGTGTTACTGCATTTGTTGAGTGCAAAGAAGAAAGTGAAAAGCAAATATTGTGCTAGACAGTGTGTTACTGAAATGGGCAACGTCGCCTCTCTAGTATAGGCTACTTGCTCTCGCCCACCTTCATCGAGCTCCGCCTCATGTACCTTCTTATTCTGTAAATCCTTTAGTTGTAATAGTTTTACAATGAAATAGTTTATAAATGTCATTTCCAATATTTTAGATCCAACTTGGCTGGCAGTCACACGGCCCATCTCCCAATCACGCCCTGCACAACTTTGCTGGCAGTCACACAGCCCATTTTCCAATCACGCACTGCACAACTTGGCTGGCAGTCACATGGCACATCTCCTGATCATATACTGCACAACTTGGCTAGTAGTCAGACGGCCCATTTCCTGGTCATGTACTGCACAACTTGGCTGGTAGTCACACGGCCCATCTCCTGGTCATGTACTGCACAACTTTGCTGGCAGTCACATGGCCCATCTCCCAATCACGTACTGCACAACTTGGCTGGCAGTCACACGGCCCAACTCCTCCTCATGTACTGCACAACTTTGCTGGCAGTCACATGGCCCATATCCTGCTCATGTACTGCACAACTTTGCTGGCAGTCACACGACCCATCTCCTGGTCATATACTGCACAACTTGGCTGGCAGTCACACAGCCCATCTCCTGCTCATGTACTGCACAACTTCGCTGGTAGTCACACGGCGCATCTCCTGGTTATGTACTGCACAAGTTGGCTGGCAGTCACACGGCCCATCTCCTGGTTATGTGCTGCACAACTTGGCTGGCAGTCACATGGCCCATCTCCTGGTTATGTACTGCACAACTTGGCTGCCAGTCGGCGGCGCCGTGGCCGAGCGGTTAGCGTGCTCGCCTACCACCTAGGCGGCCCGGGTTCGATCCCAGGGACCCGCATGTGGTATTCGTGGTGGACGAAGCGGCGTCAGGGCGGGTTTTCTCCAGGTACTCCGGTTTCCCCCGCCATTTCATTCCACCGGTGCTCCATCTTCATGTATCAACAGTGTCACCGCCTGCGGTGCCGTAGTAGTAAAAGCGGGCGTTAAATACTACAACAACAACGGCTGCCAGTAACACGGCCCATCTCCTGGTCATGCACTGCACAACTTGGCTGGCAGTCACATGGCCCATCTCCTGGTCATGTACTGCACAACTTGGCTGGCAGTCACATGGCCCATCTCCCAATCATGCCCTGCACAACTTTGCTGGCAGTCACACAGCCCATTTTCCAATCACGCACTGCACAACTTGGCTGGTAGTCACACGGCCCATCTCCTGGTCATGTACTGCACAACTTTGCTGGCAGTCGCACGGCCCATCTCCCAATCACGTACTGCACAACTTGGCTGGCAGTCACACGGTCCATCTCCTCCTCATGTACTGCACAACTTTGCTGGCAGTCACACGGCCCATCTCCTGCTCATGTACTGCACAACTTTGCTGGCAGTCACACGACCCATCTCTTGGTCATATACTGCACAACTTGGCTGGCAGTCACACAGCCCATCTCCTGCTCATGTACTGCACAACTTCGCTGGTAGTCACACGGCACATCTCCTGGTTATGTACTGCACAACTTGGCTGGCAGTCACATGGCCCATCTCCTGCTCATGTACTGCACAACTTGGCTGGCAGTCACACGGCCCATCTCCTGGTTATGTGCTGCACAACTTGGCTGGCAGTCACATGGCCCATCTCCTGGTTATGTACTGCACAACTTGGCTGCCAGTAACACGGCCCATCTCCTGGTCATGTACTGCACAACTTGGCTGGCAGTCACATGGCCCATGTCCTGGTCATGTACTGCACAACTTGGCTGGCAGTCACATGGCCCATCTCCTGGTCATGTTCTGCACAACTTGGCTGCAGAGTCACAATGCCCATCTCCTAGTTATGTACTGCACAACTTGGCTGGCAGTCACATGGCCCATCTACTGGTCATGTTCTGCACAACTTAGCTGGCAGTCACATGGCCCATCTCCTGGTTATGTACTCCACAACTTGGCTGGCAGTCACATGGCCCATCCTCTAGTCATGTACTGCACAACTTGGCTGGCAGTCACACGGCCCATCTCCTGGTCATGTACTGCACGACTTGGCTGGCAGTCACATGGCCCATCTCCTGGTCATGTACTACACAACTTGGCTGGCAGTCACATGGCCCATCTACCAATCACGCACTGCGCAACTTGGCTGGCAGTCACACAGCCCATCACCTGGTCATGTACTCCACTACTTTGCTGGCAGTCACATGGCCCATTTCCTGGTCATGTACTGCACAACTTGGCTGGCAGTCACACAGCCCATCACCTGGTCATGTACTCCACGACTTTTCTGGTAGTCACACGGCCCATCACCTGGTCATGTACTCCACTACTTTGCTGGCAGTCACATGGCCCATTTCCTGGTCATGTACTGCACAACTTGGCTGGCAGTCACACAGCCCATCACCTGGTCATGTACTCCACGACTTTTCTGGTAGTCACACGGCCCATCACCTGGTCATGTACACCACGACTTTGCTGGCAGTCACACGGACCATTTCCTGGTCATGTACTGCACAACTTGGCTGGCAGTCACACGGCCCAGCTCCTGGTCATGTACTGTACCACTTGGTTAGCAGTCACCAGGCCCATCTCCTGCTGACATACTGCACAACTTGGCTGGCAGTCGTACGGCCCATCTACTGGTCATGTACTGCACGATTTTGCTGCAAGTCACACGGCCCATTTCCTGGTCATGTACTGCACAACTTTGCTGCCAGTCACACGGCCCATCTCCTGGTCATGTACTGCACAACTTGGCTCGCAACCACACGGCCCTTCTCCTGGTCATGTACTCCACGACTTTGCTGGCAGTCACACGGCCCATCACCTGGTCATGTACTCCACGACTTTGCCGGCAGTCACACGAACCATTTTCTGGACATGTACTGCACAACTTGGCTGGCAGTCACACGGCCCAGCTCCTGGTCATGTACTGTACAACTTGGTTAGCAGTCACACGACCCATCTCCTGCTGACATACTGCACAACTTGGCTGGCAGTCGTACGGCCCATCTACTGGTCATGTACTGCACGATTTTGCTGCAAGTCACACGGCCCATGTCCTGGTCATGTACTGCACAACTTTGCTGCCAGTCACACGGCCCATCTCCTGGTCATGTACGGCACAACTTGGCTCGCAACCACACGGCCCTTGTCCTGGACATGTACTGCACGATTTTGCTGCCAGTCACACGGCCTATCTCCCAATCACCCACTGCAGAACTTGGCTGGCAGTCACACGGCCCATCTCCTGCTCATGTACTGCACAGCTTTGCTGGCAGTCACACAGACCATCCCCAATCACCCACTGCACAAATTGCCTGGCAGTCACACGGCCCATCTCCTGGTTATGTACTGCACAACTTTGCTGCCTCTCACACGGCCCATCTCCTGGTCATTTACTTCACAACTTTGCTGCCACTCACACAGCCCATCTCCTGGTCATGTACTGCACAACTTTGCTGCCACTCACACGGCCCATCTCCTGGTCATGTACTGCACAAGTTTTGCTGCCACTCACACTGCCCATCTCCTGGTCATGTACTGCATAACTTTGCTGGCCGTCACACGGCCCATCTCCCAATCACCCACTGCACAACTTTGCTGGCAGTCACATGCCCATCTCCCAATCATGCACTGCACAACTTTGCTGGCAGTCACACCGCCCATCTCCTGGACATGTATTGCACAACTTTGCTGCCAGTCACACGGCCCATCTCCTGGACATGTACTGTACAACTTTGCTGCCAGTCACATGGCCCATCTCCTGGTCATGTGCTGCACAACTTGGCTGGCACTCACACGGCCCATCTCCTGGACATGTACTACACAACTTTGCTGCCAGTCACACATCACATCTACTGGTCATGTACTGCACAACTTGGCTGGCAGTCACACGGCCAGTCTCCTGGTCATGCACTGCACAACTTGGCTGGCAGTCACACAGCTAGTCTCTTGGTCATGTACTGCACAACTTGGCTGGCAGTCACTCGACCAGTCTCCTGGTCACGTACTGCACAACTTGGCTGGCAGTCTCATTTGTGATTTGAAACAGGTAATCCAGTAATGATTTAACATACATGCATCAAACTTTGCAGCAATGCTTCTTTATAACAGATACAACACGCATTATAGTTTTAGAACACCCAGGAAAGCATTTGGGATTTTTTAAAATTCACCCAGCGCTCCCCATAAAATACAATACCTAAAACTATATACTTTAAAGAACAATAAGGTACTTGAAATACAAAGTTCACTGAACACTTATATTGCATGCCTTAGCTGTTGGCAACTGACGCTTTATAAATGCAATGTTCATGCATTTCTTCTAAGGTCAACTCCTTTAGAAAAGTGTAAACACTGAAAACACATGTGAATGCAACACTTTCTCTCTCGATCTTCTCGTCTGTAAGCCACTAACTAAACTAAGCCCCGGCACTACAGCCCATGAAGAGTCAAGCCTTACCACCCAGCCGCTGGATCCCACCTCTGCCCAATACAGGCATTATTGATGAGGTGCAGTACTGCAGGGTGCTACGTGGTCAGCGTCCCGATCCCTTCCGGCCAGTTGTGCTGTCTTCAGAACCTTGGGCCACTACTTTTCCATCAAGTAGCTCCTCCATTGGTCCCCCTGGGACTAACCAGGCTGAGTACACCCCGTGCTAGACCTCCCAGTGGGGATAAAATCCCCATGCTGGTACCGGGAATAGAACCCAGGTCCTCCGCACCAGAGGCCTGTAAGCCACTGGGTTTCGATAATGCCATGTTTGTTAACAGCAAAACGAATTACAGTAACTGTAAGGCACACATCACTGTGCATATATGTCTTGAATATTACTTGGAAGAATCATAACAATCAACTGAACTCCTTCTCGTTTTCTGCAAGCATGTTACCCCTTGAAAAGAAAATTAATTGAGACAATAAATAAACAAGCATGATGCAAGGCAAGTGTCCTTTGCTATCGCTGGTGGCAGTGTTTAATTAATTACTGATATCTTGGGCTATAGATCACCTAAAATATTGTTTCTTGGACAGCTAGCTTCAAAATTTCCAGCCATTTTCAATGGAATACTTTATAATAGTAAGCTGTTGCTGCATTTGTTGAGCGCAAAGAGGAAAGTGAAAAGCAAATATTGTGCTACACAGCGTGTTACTGAACTGGGCAACGTTGCCTCTCTAGGATAGGCTACTTGCTCTCGCCCACCTTCATCGAGCTCCGACTCATGTACCTTCTTATTCTGTATGCCCTTTAGTTGTAATAGTTTTACAATGAAATAGTTTATAAATGTAATTTCCAATATTTTAGATCCGACTTGGCTGGCAGTCGCACAGCCCATTTCCTGCTCATGTACTGCACAACTTGGCTGGCAGCCACACGGCCCATCTCCTGGTCATGTACTGCACAACTTGGCTGGCAGTCACACGGCCCATCTCCTGCTCATTTACTGCACAACTTTGCTGGCAGGAGAATGGATGTAGCACCCATGCACAGTGAGATACAGTGAAGCTCACATGGGCCATGCTCTACTGCCAGCCAAGTTTTGTAGTAAACATACTGTAGTAACTTTATTTCCTTTGAATGCAAATTCACAATAAAAAAATTAGTTAATATGAAGCATTTATCACTGCATTACTCAACGATGTATTTTGATGTAAATATGCACTGAAACCTATGGGTATTTCAAAAGAAATTCAGTTAACTTCTCCTATACATTTTGTAGAACCAACTTATCATTTAAACTTCTCAATGAATCTTTCTTTTTACTTTCTCAAGGATCTTCATTTTTTTACTTTCTCTACTACGTATAGTAAGTAAAGGATGTATTGTATTCCACCCAAAAACTTGATGTCAATATTTCACCGGAGATATATGTTTTGAGACCTCCGGAATCCAAAAATAGCATTTTTAGAAAAAGTTTCGTGTGTGTCTTGTGCATGTGTCTGTCAGTCTGTGGACAGCATAACTCAAAAACGAAAAGACAGTTATAAACCAAAGTTGGTATTTAAGTTTAATGTCTTTCAAGGACACAACTGAAGATTTTGAAGAAAATAGCCCCACAATAAACTACCCTTTACATGGAAAATTTTGATTTTCTTGGAAATGGCTCTAATGATTTTGATTAAAATGCTTTATGTTTAAGATATTTGTATGACAAATGAAATGAATATTTTGAATTCTCTGGCTATAGCCTATGTAGTCTTGTTTACTCTGGATGACTTTTGAATAACTTGTAAACTGTAAGAGAGAGACAAAATCTTACTGCACAAAAATGTAGATCTCGCTAAAACACACAATTATTTCTGACCACAAGGTACCCAAGCTGAGCAGAACATTACTTCCACTTCCTGGTGTTTTGCTCCTCACTGTAGCTTTTCTATCTGACCTTACCTTGGTCATCTCTTGTTCTCTTCCAACCCTGATGATATTAGTGTTCCTGAGGGCTAGGGAGTCTTTATTTTTCCAACCTCTCCATTTCTCTATAAAACCTTAACCCCTAACATGCTGATCTGTCATGGCATGTAATACGTCCTCTGATTGGTAATCAGAGGATATGGTCGGTGAATTTACTTTGATAACTTTCCTGGTCAGGTCGGTAAGACCCGTAAACCAACGACAGGTGTGGTCCTCCAGACATTCTGGGGGTTGTGAGAGAACGATGTAACTGCCAAAACATAAAAATATGGTGCTCTCTAAAAAGCGGTTACTATTACTGCTAAATCTCTTCAATGTTTATGAAATATGACTCAAGAGGTAAAATGTTCCGGAGTTAAAATAGTCCCCCATTCAGATTTCCGGGTGGGGACTACTTCTCGAGAACCAAAACATTATATTAATAGAAGATCTAACATCAGAATTCTACAATGGAATGCAGGTGGTCTCACTCAAACAAAAAGAATAGAACTGAATAAAATTGTGTTTGACTATAACATAGATATATTTTTCATACAAGAAGCAAATCTAACAAATGATCAACTTAAATACTTCAATTTTACTGGATTTTTACTACACCTACTACCCAAACATAGACAGGTAAGTAGTGGAATATTAGTTGGAGTCAAAAAGATATTAAATCCTCCTTTCAAATTGTTAAACAAATGGATAACACAGATAAAGCTCAATTAATAAAGCTAAATTTTTGTGATAACAAAACACATCTTCATTTATATAGTATTTACAATCCTCCCAGGAATGAACCAGATCTCTCACTTATTGAACAATTAAATAAAACAATCATAATTGGGGATTTCAATGCCCTTTCCAGAAGATGGGGTTATGAAAAAGTGGATTCTACAGGGCAGATAATGGAAGAATTTTTGAATACCACAATCTTTGAACTGATTTATGATAAAGAAGATCCCAAAACCTTCATACATTACTCTGGAGCAGGTAGTAACCCAGACCTCTTGTTAGCTACAACAGATATTGTTTCAAAAATTAAAAAACAAATTACAGAAGACCCAAGTTCTGGTCACAGAGCAGCAATTGCTGATATAAAACTAGATAAAACAAATAACAGTCAAGGTCTCACGAATCTGTATTGGAACTTCAAAAAAGCAGATTGGAAAAAATATAAAACTGAATTAGAACATAAATTTAAAGAACAAACAAACGCACAGCTACATGACCAACCAGATCATATGAAAAAAATTTCTCTAAAGTCATCCTAGAAACTGCAAAAAAAATATTCCTCGTGGAAGAATTAAAAATTTCAAACGCTTTTGGAATCCCCAGTTAGAAGAACTGAAAAAGCAAAGGGATATAGCTAGAAATACAGGTGAACAAAGAAAAAACATATCAGATACACAAATATGGCGAAAGAAATGTGCCTCACTAAAAAAAGAAATTAATACAGCTAAAAAGAATCACTTTAATAATTTCTTAGAAAAAATGGATTATAGGACAGATGGTAACAAAGCCCATAAGTTCATAAAAAATGTCAAGGACAGAAAAGAAAGCAACAGCACACCTATAATACACAACAATAAAATATTAACAAATGATATAGCCATAGCCAAAACATTCCGTAAATATTATGCTAATTCACATAAAGTAACAAGAAATAATAGAAAGGAACGTAAACAATTTAAGAAAGATTTGAAACAAGAAAGAGAATGTGATCCTAACACTCAATACAATATCTTTTGTCAAAATTTTAATATGCAAGGATTAAACTTTGCAATTAATAATGTAAAAAACAAAAAGTCTCCTGAACCAGATCACATACATCCAGAGTTCATAAAAAACCTTGGAAAAACAGCAAAACAACAACTACTAAAACTCTACAATCTATTTTGGAACACTACTGTACCTGCTGAATGGTGAAAAGCAATAATTGTCCCACTCTTGAAGAAAGATAAAACAGCATCAGAAATAAAAAATTATAGACCGATAGCTCTTACTAGCATAATAGCAAAAGTGATGGAAAGAATGGTGTCAAACAGGTTAAACTGGTTTCTAGAATTACAAAATTTAATTTCCCCATGTCAAGCTGGATTCAGAGAGTTCCACTCTACAAATGAACAAGTCTCACTTCTCAGTCAAAGAAATCAAAGTCTCCTTCAATAGAAAAGAAGATAATATACCAGTTTTTATTGATTTCCAAAGTGCATATGATTCTATATGCAGAACAAAACTGCTAAACAAAGTAAAAAAATAGGGATACAAGGTCCAATGTTTTCATGGCTATATCATTTCCTAACACAATGCTTTATTGCTACCAGATATGGAAGAAATATATCTAAATATAAAGAAGTACACCGCGGCTGACCACAAAGCGCAGTACTCAGCACTACACTTTTTAATATATTTATTAATGATCTGCCACAACAAATACAAGAACCAAGTGTGAAGTGTGCACTATTTGCTGATGACTTAGTAATGTGGACTTCAAAACCAAAAAACAACAGTACAGAACTAGAAAAAACCATGCAACAATCCTTAAACAACCTACAAAAGTGGACCAAAGAAAATTTAATTACTGTTAATAGAACAAAATCAAACTACCAAATATTTTCACTAAGAAAAAAACCACTAAAAAATAAAACTAAATTTTGAGGGTCAACAATTACCAGAAACAAAGGAAGCAAAGTATTTAGGAGTTACATTTGACACCAAACTTACATGGACCAAACAAATAGAAAATGTAATACAAAGAGCAGAGAGGCGCCTTTCACTGTTAAAACGTCTAACAGGAATGAAGTGGGGATGTTCCAGAGCAACTCTTAACACTATTGATGATATACTCCAAGTCATAGATAATAAACATCAATCTTTGGGATTATTTATTGATCTTAAAAAAGCTTTTGACACAGTCAATCATGTTATCCTGCTTAAAAAGTTAAACTCCTATGGTGTTAGAGGTGTAGCAGGGAAATGGTTTGCATCTTATCTGGAAAATAGAAAACAATATGTGGAAGTTGACCAGTTTTGTTCCAATGTTGTAAATCTGAAGCACGGCGTTCCCCAGTGTTCAATTTTAGGCCCAATATTGTTTTTATTATATGTAAATGACTTACCCTTATCCTTACCACAAGCAAAAACAGTGTATTTGCAGATGACACCAACATTATTTTCAAAAGTAATAATTTAAACCAACTCCAATCTGTTGTAAATAAATCAAACCTAATGTTACAAAACTGGTTAGAAAAAAACAAGCGTTACTTAAACATTAGCAAGACTGTTTACATTAATTTTAATCATCAGAAGGTACCAAAATCACTGAATATTTTTATGAATAACATACCCATCCAAGAAGTAAATGAAACAAGGTTTCTTGGTGTTTGGATTGATTCACATCTCTCTTGGAGTACCCATATTGATAAATTAATACATAAACTCACTCGTTTGTGCTATGCATTCAGAGTTCTTAGCAATGTTGTTACACTAAATGTCCTGCGGCCAGTATATTTTGGCTATGTGCAGGCTCACATCTCCTATGCCATACCATTATGGGGTGCATCACCAAAAGTATCCCAGGTATTTAAAATTCAAAAGAAAATTAAAAGAATAATGAAAAAGGTACCTCCTCAAACCCCCAGTAAGGGCATCTTTCAAGAATTAAAAATACTGCCTGTTGCTTCTGTCTATATCTTAGAAACATTGTGCTTTGTCCACCAAAATGCAAGATCGTTTAAAAAAAATTCTGATTTTCATTTGCACAACACCAGAATAGCAAATAATTTGCATTTAAACTCCCATAGGATTAACAAAAGCCTTAATAGCATTGCCCATAGAGGAATTTGTTTATAAGATAAATTACCACAGAAAATAAAATCACTAAATAATAAACAATTCAAAACTAAATTAAATAAACTTTTATTATTTTACATGCCATATACCACACAGGAATTTCTAAATCTGGGCCTCACATAAAGTGGTAGTTCTTTTTTACTCTTGAGTTTTCCTGTGTACAATGAATATATTATTTACTGTATGTATTGTTGATGTGGAGGTTTTGGAGAGAAAAATTCTTCCATTATTATACAATTGTGATAGAATATTATAGAACTATAGAATATTGTGATTAATTTCAGCTTAATATTGTGACTTTGGTGGGTGTAAAGTAAAGAAGACAGATGTAGTCGAGATAAAGAAACACTTTTATTTCCGTAAACAGTAACTTTGTTCACTCGTTGCAACAGCAAGAAAGTCTTTTCCGATTCACCAACAGCACGGCTCCGAATTCATAACACAAAAACTGTCCCTTCTCACACTTTACCGCTATTTATATCTCCCAGGCACTATTCTGGAAATTTCAGGAAAGTTCAGTTATTATTGCGGTGAAATACAAAGCAGAAAATTCCAGAAGTCTCTATCCCTTTCTCTCTTTTGGCAAGCGTCCCAACAATGCGGCCATTCTCTGTCTCTTCCCTTCGGCTCCTTTGCGGTAGTGCTGACAATAATGCGATGGGCGACACTGCTCCCTCCTCAAGGGTGGTCGTCCCGAACAGCACCATCGTAACGAGTCAGACGATCCAGGTGTACCACTAACATCTTTCCTCGGGGCACCTTCTGGATGCGGTAGACTACATCGTTAATCCTCTTTACCACTCGGTAGGTCCTTGCCACGGTTGTTGAAGTTTTGGGCAGCGTCCCTTGGTCCGGGTAGGGCGGTACAACCAGACCATGTCACCTTGCTGGAATCCTCGGCTGTTGGCTTGCCTGTCTTACCGGGTCTTCATGCGGTCGCTCGCCATCTGGATGTTCTGACGAGCCATCTCGTGCATGTCGTGGAGATGGTCTACTAGATTCTCCACATACTCGGGTGCCGGCTGTTTCGCTTCCGGGGGGCTCCCAAAAGCCAGGTCACAAGGGAGGCGTAGCTCTCGGCCGAACATTAGGCTTCTGGTGTCATCCCGGTGGTGTCGTGTGTCGACGAACAGTAGACCAGCAAGAACAGTGGTACCTTGAGGTCCCAGTCTCGCTGATGACTGGCTACGACCTTCCTCAGGTGCTCCTCTAGGGTCTTGATGTATCTCTCGACCATGCCGTCCGACTGTGGATGTAGGGGTGTTGTGCGGGTCTTGTTCACCCCAAGTCTTTCCAATGCCTCCTTCATTAGGTGCAACTCAAAATTGGTGCCCTGGTCGCTGTGGAGCTCTAACGGGACCCCAAAACGGCAGAACAGCTGTTCCACGAGGCAGTCTGTAATCGTCTTCGCCTCTTGGTTCGGCTCCTAGTCTGGGGGCCGCGACTCGCCGCGCACACGTGACATTGACGGCACCAGTTCTCAGCGTCTGCTCGGAACCTCAGCCAGTAATAGCGCTGTCGGAGTTTGTCGATCGTCCGGTTTGCTCCTAGGTGTCCACCCGAGGTACCGGCGTGCACTTCCTCCAAGACTTCCGGGACCTTACTTCGGGGAAGTACCAACTGCTCTTTCTGGGTCTTTCCATCAGGTGATTCCCATACCAGGAACAGCACGCCCTCTTTGGTCTTCAACGAGTCCCATTGGGCCCAGTACGACTTGTATGTAGCGCTTCTGGGTGCGATGTCCTCCCAGGTTGGTCTCGTCCCTGCCCGCACTTCTCTCAAGAGTGGCCCCAAGTCGGCGTCCGCCAGCTGCTCGCTCCTCAGGCCCGCGCTATCCCATCCATCCGCAGGCACTGCCGTGACCACTCTGACAGCTGCGGTACGCTCCTTCTCTTCCACTCTTGCGCATTGGCCGCACTCTTCTGGGCAGGGTCTTCGGGACATGGCGTCTGCGTTGCCGTGGCTCTTCCCTCTGCGATGTTCGGAGGTGAAGTCGTACTCCTGCAACCTCTGGACCCAACGGGCTGTCTGGCCCTCCAGGTTTCTAAAGCTAAGTAGCCAGGTTAGGGCGGAGTGGTCTGTCCTCAGGTGGAATGGCTGACCGTACAGGTACTTGTGGAAGTGCTCCAAGGTCTTCACTACCGCCAGTAGCTCTCGTCGGGTGACACAGTAGTTCTTCTCTGCCTTGAACGTCTTGCTGTAGTAGGCTATCACCCGCTCGTGGCCGTACTGGACTTGGGATAGGACGCCTCCAATGCAATGGTCGCTGGCGTCGGTGTCCACAATGAAGGCGTCGCCTGGATGTGGGAACCCCAAAATAGGAGCACTGCAGAGCGTCCTCTTCAGCTGCCGGAAAGCGCTTTCAGCGTCCTCCGTCCACACATAAGGTCGATGTTCTTCCGTCAGGCGAGTGAGGGGTTTGGCGATGGTGGAGAAACCCTTTATGAAGCGGCGGTAATAACTGCACAATCCAAGGAAACTGCGCAGTTCTCGCTTATCCTTTGGGCGAGGCCAATCTCTCACGGCCTGTGTCTTCTCCGGATCCGTGGCCACTCCGGTTGGTGAGACTATGTGGCCCAAGTAGTTGACTTCCCTGCGGAAGAGCTGGCACTTCTTGGCGTTCAGCTTCAAGCCGGTCGCCTGCAGTCTCTGTAGCACCTTGCTCAGTTTGTCAAGATGGTCTTCGAATGTCTTGCCGACGATGATGATGTCGTCCAGGTATAACAGGCAGGCGTCATAAGTCAATCCTCTCATTACTGACTCCATGAGGTGTTGGAAGGTAGCTGGTGCGTTGCAGAGACCAAAGGGCATAACTGTGAACTGCCAAAGCCCTTGGCCTTTCGAGAATGCGGTCTTCTCCTTGTCTCTCGGGTCTAGAGCCACCTGCCAGTAACCCGATTTCAGGTCCAGGGTTGAGAACCACTGCGCACCAGCAAGCGTGTCCAGGGTGTCGTCAATCCGGGGTAAGGGGAAGCAGTCCTTCCTGGTGACAGCGTTCAGCTTCCTGTAATCTACGCAGAAGCGTAGCTCGCCATTCTTCTTCTTCACCAGAACTATAGGGGAACACCAAGGACTGTCAGACTCTTCGATCACTCCCTTGGTTCTCATGTCCTCCAGCATGTCTCGTACCGCCGCTTGTTTAGCCAACGGAATGCGTCTAGGTGGTTGCCGAATAGGCCGGGCATCTCCGGTGTCGATGTGGTGAAGCACTCGGTCCGTGCGGCCGTAATCGCTGCTGCCTTGGCTGAAGACGTGCTGATATCGTCTCAGCAGTTGTTGGACCTTCTCTCTCTGTTCAGCGGTCAGGTGGTCGGCCGCCCTCTCCAGTAAGCCTTCCAGCCGGGGCCCCAGGTGTTGCGTCGGCACCGGCTCCTGGGTCTTGTCTATTGGTGTTACGCTGACCACGGGCTCACACGCCCCCAACTCCGTCCCGGCCTGGACGTCATGATCGGTGTCTGTTGGGTTGAGCAGTCTCAACGGCACCTCCTCTCGGCACGGCAACAATGTCCCGGCTACACAGAGCCCGTGCACATGCGTCTTCCGGTCCAGCAGCATGTTCTTCTTGCGCTGCCCTTCCAGTCGCGCCGTCACTACCATCTCGCTTCTCGCGGGGACAACTACGTCTTCCCTGAGAATGACCCTGCAGATTCCAAGGCTTTCTTCGGGGTGCCGGAGCATTACTTCCTCTCCCTTAAGCCGCAGAACCTTCTTGCCGATGTCGACCGTCGCCTCGTGGCTCCTGAGGGCATCCAGTCCCAGTATCACCTCCTCAGCCACCTCCGCGACGAACACCCACAAACGCAAGACACTTCGCCTCAGGGTCAACTGCAGCAGGGCCTCCCTCTCCACAGGTAAGGTGTCACCCGATGCCGTCACTAGTTGGTACGGTCGGCTCGGTTTTCTCGACGGCAAGCCCCTGGCTACGTCAGGTCTGATGACAGTCACGGCTGCTCCAGTGTCAACAAGCACGCGGCACGGCTTCCCTCTCACCCAACCGTCCGCGTTGAGGCTGTCATCCATCCGTCGGCTGACGGCGCGCAGTGTCACTCGAGGGGATGATGGTGATGGCGCCGACGTGCCCCTCGCCACGCCGGCCATTACTCGTTTTCCGGCTGCTCTTCTTGGTGCCGGCAGTCTCTCATCAGGTGTCCCGGCTGGCCACACCCCCAACACACGCCACCTGGTCTTCGTCGGCGTCCCTGGACTAGTCTGCGGTCTTCATCGTAGCGGACACTCCTTGTCTTCGAGGTCGGGGTAGCCGTCACTTTGGCCGCTTCCATCCTTAATGCGGCCGTTAGTGCCTCGTGGATGGTCTTGTAGTCGCCGAGCATCAGGCGTTGACGTATCTCGGCATCGCGTACCCCGTTGACGAAGGTATAGGAGGCTTCTCGGAATACGCATTCGGAGGGGAGGTCGACCAAGGCTTTGCTGGCCAGCTGTTCGATTGCCAGGGCGAACTCCTGCAGCGTCTCCACTGGCAATTGCATCCTAGATTTCAGTTGGCTGCGGTAGGCTGCGGCTAAGTGGTGGTTTCCCAACCGGTTCTGCAGGGCCTCCCAGATGTCCTTGGGCGCCACCGCTGTCTGGACTGCGTTCAGCACCTCTGCGGCTCGTCCCTGGAGGCTGGCTATCAGCTGCGCGGCCTCTTCTTCTGGCGACCATTTGTTGTGCTTGGCCACTGTGTCGAATTGACGGCAGAAGACCTCAAACGTTGACGTGCCATCGTACTTCGGTGGTTTGACGCGCGTCGATGTTGTGTCGCGTGCTGGAGCCTCGGCCTTGTAGTTCTTGAGCTTTTCACTAAGCATCCCTTCCACCATTGCATTTAGCTCCTTGGTGCTACCGTCGACCCTGTCTTCGAGAACGCTAAGCCGTTCCCCGACATTCTCCAGGGCGTCAACGCGTTGGCCGAGGTCCTCCATCTTTCCACCGAGCTCTTCCACCTTTCCACCGAGCTCTTTCACATCCTTCCTTACGCCAGCCAGTTGCTCGTCAATTTTCGCCGATAGCTCCGTCTTCATCTCTTTCAGCTCGGCAGCGAGGTTGTCGTTTGCCGTCTTCATCTCTGCTTTCAGCTCTTGTAAAAAGCTCACCAATGTAGCCTCCATCGTCGTATCCGGCTTCTGACACCAGTGTGACTTTGGTGGGTGTAAAGTAAAGAAGACAGATGTAGTCGAGATAAAGAAACACTTTTATTTCCGTAAACAGTAACTTTGTACACTGGTTGCAACAGCAAGAAAGTCTTTTCCGATTCACCAACAGCACGACTCCGAATTCGTAACACAAAAACTGTCCCTTCTCACACTTTACCACTATTTATATCTCCCAGGCACTATTCTGGAAACTTCAGGAAAGTTCAGTTATTATTGCGGTGAAATACAAAGCAGAAAATTGCAGAAGTCTCTATCCCTTTCTCTCTTTCGGCAAGTGCCTCAACAATGCGGCCATTCTCTGTCTCTTCCCTTCGGCTCCTTTGCGGTAGTGCCGACAATAATGCGTTGGGCGACAATATTATCAAATGTCTTGTGACTTTTTCCTTTGAAGTTATTGTGTTTTGTATATTAAAATGTCACAAAGTGTAACATTCTTGTTATATTACTATATTTGAAAATTACATGTATTATATCACAGTATATTATTGTTTTTGTACATTAATGATGTCACTGTGTATATTGCTTTACATTTTTTTTATTGTTTTTGTGTATTGACAATGCTATAAATTCCTTGTCATTATTATGACCAAATCTAAATGTATGTATATATAAGTTGACGTGTCCTATAACATATGTACCATGTTTCTATGGATGAAATAAATACAATACAATACAATATAAATATAATGTATATATAAAGCCATTGTTTACTTACTGCAGCAAAGTCCTTGTAACAGCAAATACAAAAAAAAATTCAAATCTTTCAAAACCAAAGCCTGAGACTAATTACAGGTGCTATCAAAACCACACCAATAGCAGCTATGGAAATACTAACCAACCAATACCCCATTGAATATGAAATAGAAAAAGTGGCTCTTATTCAACACGAAAAGTTGATCAGACTCCGTTTCAATACATGGCACAAGAGAAATTTTACACCTACACTAAAGACTCAGGAGAGCTTTCTTTACAAAATTCAAGACATCAAGAAGAATGTATACCTTCCTAATTCAAAGGAAAACTTCATATCTAAAGTCAATCTGACACAAACATTAGACATACATACATATTATTTATTTATGCCAACAAACTTACTGTTGGTGTTTTTAAACACACAAGCCGTGTGTGGGCAAAGTTTAAGAGGTAGAACTGGAACTTAAAAATTCAATGCCACAACTGGGATTTGAACCACAGACCTTCCGCTTGCCGGGCGAACGCTCTAACCACGGCAAGCGGAAGGTCTGTGGCTCAAATCCCAGTTGTGGCATTGAATTTTTAAGTTCCAGTTCTACTTCTTATACATACATATTATTTACACCTGACAGAAGAAGTTAAGAAGTGATACTCCAACTAGTGTTCTAAAATTATTGGCATTAGAGACAATTCATACTAGATTTCCAGAACACGAATGGCTCCATATTTATACTGATGTATCATTGATATCAAACCAAGATGGAGCAGGGGCTGGAGTCACATGTCACCTCTTTTCCTATTACAAATCTTTAACCCTAGAACGCTAAGCCTTGTTATTTTTATGATGCACGATTGGCAATCCTGCTTTTACTCCTATAGTTTTCATGCCACAATGATTTCCTTTTCAGTAGCTTCCTAGCTTTTGAAGAGCTTTGTCAGTGGGTGTGCATTGTCGAAATAAGATGCAACAGTGCATTGCTAGTAAGTGCTTTGTAGTAAATTTTACGACGATTAGTGTTCACATATCCAGAATTTCATAAGGAAGCAGATTTATTTTTATAATAATCTGAATTCAGGAAAGCAGGAGATGTAATAACAATTCAGGAAAGCAGTTGAATCATTGCTTTCGATCATTTTAGATGAGTATTCTGCGTGCAAACAACCCAAATTTTGGAAAAAATATTATGGCAATGCTTCTTGAAGAAGATGGTAGCCCCGAAATTGAGTTTAGCTCCGATGAAGAAATTGATAATGTGGAGTCTGATGATGTAATAATGACTGATACAGATGGTGAAGATATGGTAGGAGGAAATATTGATATGTGTATGAGCAGCGATGAAAATTCTCCTCTAACTAGGCAATGTGGACGTAAAAGTAGTAGGTTAGAATCTGAACATTCTAGTAATTCCGCTTTTGAAAGTGAAGAGAACGGCAACATTTCTTCACCACCTGAAAGTCTATATATTGTGATACCACCAAAAGGTATTCTGAAAGCGAAGAACAAACATCGCTGGTCTGTGAAACCCGCTAGTCGTTCAAGATGCAGTACACCAAGCAGAAATACAATCCACTTTGTTCAGACGCCCATTAGACAGGCTAAAGAAGCGGCGATGGCCACTGTGTATGTTTTATGGCATGATTAATATTGGCTGTGTAAATGCCTGGGTTATCCACAGTCACAATAATCAGCGCCAAGGGACACACAAATTGGCAAGGAAGGACTTTCTAATACACTTGTCTGAGGAACTCACTATGCCGTGGATGGCGAAGAGACTGGAGTCCCCCAGTTTACAAACACACCTCCGGGTAATGATACAGGATATTCTTCCAGAACAGTCACCCTCCCAAAGGCAAGAACCACAGGCCAATGGCAAGAGAACCATTTGTCATGTGTGTCCTTCTAAAAAAAGAAGAATGACAACAACGTACTGCAAAGAATTTCGCCATGCATGCTGCAAAGAACATAGGGCAAATGTCTGCACAAATTGTTGTAAGTGAGACAAGATAGAACTGTCTCTGTTGTCCCATAACAGTTTAAATGAGTCAAGATAATATTTTATGAGGCAGGCATAAACATTTGTGAGATAATAGTAATGTATTTTGTAATAGAAATAAACAGTAGTAAATTTTGCCAGGCTTAGTGTTTATGTACTATAGGAATAGGGTTAGTGTTCCAGGGTTAAGTTATAGAACTACAAACTTTGATGGAGAAATTGAAGCAATTCAAATGGTCCTACAAAATCTTTTGTATAGAATTTCACATTTTCATCAAGCAGTTATTTTCTCAGATTCCAGGGTGGCAATTATAGCAATTACTTCCAAATTGTCACCAAACAAACAAACAATTATAGAATGTTGGAAAATCCTTACCCCTCTAACAGCACTTCAAGAACACCTAGTCTTACAATGGATACCAGCTCACTGTGGACTGAGTGGTAATGAGAAAGCTGATTTTCTTGCAAAAAAGGGTACCAGCAGTGTACAGAAATCTATAGTTTATCTACCATTTTATGCAGCTAAAAGATTAGTCAACTCTGGATTCAAAAAAATTATTGCAAAATATTACTATGAAAAATCAAAGAATAAAGATGGGAACTACCAAACATTCAAACAATAATTCCTGAGTATCCTCGAAAAATGGCAGTTGCAACCTTCAGGTTGATTACAGGACATGATTGTCTGGGAAAACATTTACACAGAATTGGGATATATTCTTCACCACTCTGTCTTCTATGTGATCTGCAAGAGGAAATGGATGAGACCATCTTCAAATATGCCCAGCCTTTCTAACACCCCATCCATCAGTGAAAAATATTGGAGAGCAAGAGGATTAATGACTTCATTGTCAGAAATCCAGCATTAGCTAACAACATATATATATATATTTCACAAACAAACAAAAACTGTGACATCTACCTGACATTTCAGGTGACCATAAAGATTCAGAATACAAAGATACATAAGGTTTAAACTCTTACAATAAGGAATAGCAAAGATTAAAATTTTCTTAAATATTTACAAAAGTTTGAGAGGTAGAACTGGGACTTAAAAATTCAATGCCAGAACTGGGATTTGAACCACAGACCTTCCGCTTACCAACAGCAAGTTTGTTGGCATAAATAAATAATAATTTGCAAAAGCATTTTTGAATAGGAATAAATCAAATTAAAAAAAAATGATGATTAAAATTAAGATACAAAATATCCAAAGAAGCATCGAAGGATTATAACAAGAAGATAGCAGTTAATACATGCAATACAAGTTATTATTTAAAATATATAACGAGTCTTTCAGGACACATAAACATATATTGACAATTTCGGACCATTGCACACCCAGTGCTTTGAGGCAGGTACTTGTGAATTTAAAGTATGTTCCGCGGGTACCAAAGAGTAGTCCTTTTACCTCCCATGCATTTTCAGGTATGTTATATCTCTCACTAAGGTGAGGAATGCATGGTTGGTAGATGGCTTCCTTTTCCTCATTCATCTGTGTAAGGCAATGTTATAAGAGGTTGAATAAGAGGTTGAAAATTTCAACCTCTTATAACATTGCCTTACACACGGCTTGTGTGTTTAAAAACACCAGCAATAAGTTTGGTGAAAAAATAAAACAACTAAGAATAGTTTATTTATATAGCTTCACTGTTAACATCTTATGTTTTTCATTGAATCCCAAATTTATGTGCAATGCAACTGCATCCCAAATTTTCTATTTATTTCTTACATATTTATTAGTTTATACAATATTTTTATATAAATTTAATTACTAACAAGAAAAAAAGCTTAAATAAAAGCAAATGAACTAAAATGAATGTCTTGTAGCCTAGGGCATGGGCGTCACGAAGGGGAGGCAATGGGGGCCACGGCCCCCCTTGGAAATCAATGGACTTAATATACTGTCAATTACTATTAGACTATTGTTTTAATTTTGATAGAAAAAACAGCTTTTATTTATCACAAGTTAATATGCTTAACCTCAGCAAATACTATTACTTATATTTTTTACAGCTTTAGGCAACAAAATAATGAATTAATATTGTTTGATTGCAAACTTCCAATAAGCTTCCTCCTGAAAACATATCTGCCGATGCCCATCATGGCCTAGGGTCATGATCAAAACAACAGAAGTCTATTTACCCCTGCATTTGCCAATGCTTCTGATGTTGCAATCCAAGATTCCATTAAAGATGGTGTGTTAAAAACAAGGAATCCATCGTAAATTATTTCATTGCAGCATATAACTTTTATTTTACTATATAGTCTTCTCAGTTTAGAAACCCAAATAACAAAACACACAGTAAATTTTTATTTTACAAATATTTCAATACTTTTTGAATCCCCCACAAATTCTAAATTCCTCCCTAAAATTTTTCCCAGTGGTGCAACTTGCACTCGTGGAAGGTGGTGCTGCTACAATGGCAGAGGTGGTGGCAACGAGAATGATTATGATGATGATTGTGAAGCTTACAGAAACCTTACCTTTAACACACAAATGGCTTCCATAACAAGCCTTACTCCTTTAGGAGGACTTTTCATTGTCTTTATGATGGTAATATCTGCAGGAGTGAGAGTGTTCAGAGCCTCAAGAGCAGAATTAAGTGCAGGTAAGGCTTCGGCTAATTGTGCATCACAGTCATCCTTTATAGCCTGGGCAGCTTCAGCTTGTTGATTGGCTGATTCCTCATCCCTCTTTACAACTTTCTCAACCTGGAACAATGGTATTTGTGTTTTAGCTGACTATAAATCCATTAAATGCCAATTGTATTTCAAGATCATGCATTCCAGGAATGCAACTAGATAATGTTTTAACACTTAATGGTCTATAGTAGTAATTTCTCTCAAAGAAACCTTTTAAGTATTAGTATTTGTATATTTTCACACATTTAGCAGTTATTTACTTCCTGTTAATGTACACTACTTGCATAAAACATGTAAGCATTACAGCTGTATAAGCAGTGTATATACGTAACGGTATACCTACAAGGATTAGCTACATTCATTTTCACTGCATTGTACTTAACGCAGGATTTTAGCACTTAAAATAAATATATAAAAATATGTGTTGCACCCACACGACTTCCTCTATTCTTGTATCACCTATTCTTACAAACTCTTATTTCTCTATTTGCTTTATGTTAGTCGAGATAAACATTTGCAGAAATTATCTTATTGCTAATTTCTTGTAGGTGCAAGAGGAACTTGGGAATACAGTAGGCTTTGAACGAGTCAAAACTTTTAAAGCTGGTCACTATATGAAGGGTTTGAAATTCCATTCTCTTTCCATGGCCAAGCGATAAAAAGTGAATAAGGACCTTCCATTTGATAAAAGTAGAGGTATTGGAAAACTCACACAAATGATAAGGAATATCTTCTGGGTGGTTCACATCATGAAAAAATGGATTTCAACATAACTCATTAAGTTCCAGTTCTACCTCTCAAACTTTGCCCACACACAGCTTGTGTGTTTAAAAACACCAACAGTAAGTTTGTTGGCATAAATAAATATTAATAACGCATATGTTTTAACAAGATCTACATTTTTAGCATAGTAAGATTTTGTCTATCTCTTATGGTTTAACAGTTATGCAAGAGTCATCCAGAATAAACAGGACTACTTGGGCTATAGCGAGAAAATTTAAAATATGCATTTCATTTGCCATAAGCACATCTTAAAAATATGGCATTTTAATAAAAATTGTTAGAGAAACTTTTGGGAAAAATAAAAATTTTCCAAAAATTTTTCATGTAAAGGGTACCTTTGGGTGGAGGAATTTTCTTCAAAATCTTTGTGTTGCATCCTTGAAAAATATTAAACTGAAATACCAACTTCAGTCCTTAACTGACTTTTTGTTTTCAAGTTATGCTGTTAACAGGCAATTAGACACACACACACACACACACACACACACACACACACACACACACACACACACACACACACACACACACACACACACAGAGATCTTTCCTAAAATGCTCTTTTGGATTCAGGGTGCCTTGAAACATAGATTTCCAGTGAACTCTTGACATCAAAATTTTGGGTTGAATACAATACTTCCCCTACTTACTATACTTAGTAGAGAAAGTAAAAAGTACATAAATACTACAAATTTACAATACATACAGAAAGTAGTACTTAACACATCTCAGTTTGAAAAATTGTCATACTAAGTATTTTTTGTGCATTTGTTTCTTTCTTTTGTTTCAGGAAATGGTGGTAGTGGTGATGGTGGTGGCGGTGGCAGTGGTGCTGGAGGCATTTGTGACAGTGGAGGTGAATATCAATAGAGTCATTCTAAAGTTTCTGCATAAAAACTTTGTCTCTATACCATAATGGTTACATTTTGCTTCACTGTGAACCACTTCCAGCCACTTTAATTAATTATGAATAAAATGAGAGGTTATTTAATCCTGGGACATAAAGTGCTTACAATAGTAAGTCACATTAGGGTAATTTTCTCTGATGTGAGACTGCCTTTGTGGTTTACCAGGAGAAATACAAACTGGTTTGAGAATTCAATTCCATTCTGGCAGTTTGTCACTGTGGCTCAATGGTTAGAGCAGCCGCCTGGTAAGTAGAAGGTCTGTGGTTCAAGTCCCAGCTGTGGCATTGAATTTTTAAGTTCCAGTTCTACCTCTCAAACGTTGCCCACACACGGCTTGTGTGTTTAAACACACCAACAGTAAGTTTGTTGGCATAAATAAATATGAATAAAATGTTTAAAAGTGCAAAGCATCACATCCTATAGAAGATCTTTACTAAAGATGCATTGAGTGCACACATATTTCAAGGTGAGTTGTGATTACCTGTGTCAGACGAATATCACAAATGAGGAAATAGTCAATGACTTTCCATACCTATTATGCTCTATTTTAATTTTTGATTGGGTTGTATGATGCACATTTCTTGCAAACACCAGGAAGCAAGCATTGTGTAGTGGTTTATGGATAAAATAATTCCAGTAAGTACCAAGCGGGCTGGCTCACATGGTGGCCTTTGTGGCACACACTCTGGTCTGTGGCAAACATTCCTGCCCCATGGGTTTTTTGGGGGCTTCTCTTGGTTGCTAGGAGAATGCTGGAAAGATCAATTATGTTCCCCAAATGTCATGTCCCTCCATTTCACCTCACTTCTCATTTCACTTCACTTTTCATCCTGGTTGACTGTTTCAGATTTCTAAGTTTTGGCAGGAATTTCAGTATGCATGGCAGGGAATTTATTGTCCATAAATCTTTGCCCTCAACAGTGGGGGAGGTGTATGGAGGACTGTCCCAGAGTTCCAGGGTATGTGTAAACCTGCATAAGGTAGCAGAACTGCTTATACAATCTGCTACCTCAGACTTTAACTCTATAGTTGTTAGGAGCCCTGCCCTCTGCTCTCACCTCTCCTCACGTCCGAGCACTCCTAGTATCCTCTCACTTTACTCCTCCCTCACAGGGGCATAGAAATAAAAGGTTTTCTATAGGTCAACAAGTCAGGTTGCCCCCCCCCCCTCTTCTAAACCATGTCATAACGTCATAAAGTCAATCCAGTAAGTAAAAGGTAGTTAAACTTACCTCAGCTACATCTGCAGATTCTTTCTCCACTGTTGCCACCATTTCTTGAACTTTCTTTGCAGCTTCTACTAGAGCTGGCTCTAGCTCCACCAAATCTTTCTGCATAATACTCACTTCTCCTGCAGCTTTGTTTAATTTTTCTATGCCTACTTCATAGCGGGCCTTTCCTGTGAGTATCTCCCTGTCAATGTTTTTATGCAATTTTAAAACAGTTTTATTAAATATAAAAGTCAAACATAGTTGTGTTGCAAACTCTGTGATTAATATGGAATTAACATTGCTCAGGATTAGTGATCCTACCTACTTCCATTACTTAAGGACAGTGGTATGCATGTCAGGCTTAATATGGTGTTGAACTAATATACATTGCAAAATCA
>JAUKNM010000048.1:977500-1100000 GCA_030765045.1 Tenodera sinensis
AATGACAGTGACAGTGAGAATGAAGAAAATATGCACTACCATGTGATCATGACAGTAAAGCATTTAAAATTAGGAATGCTTCAATTTATCTGTTTCACTTTTGCATATATGCTATGTAGCTTACTTTCTTTTCTTATCAAGAAGATCTTGGAATGTGTTTATAAGTTCTAAATATGATGTTGGAGTGACATAATTGTGTCTGTTTGTTCTCTTTAAAAATTCCTTGGAAAGCTCTTCTATTGATGAATGGAATTCCTGGCACATTACAATGGCAACCTCATTTTCCTTTGGTGACAGTTCCATAGTTTTTAAAAATCGTGTAGCTACTGCTATTAAAGCATCTCCTGGCCAAGGCTGAAAGTGCATTAAGCATAATTGATTAAAGCATTAATTATAGTTCATTTACAATTTAGAACATTAATTATTTTAGATACATTAACCATATCTTATACCTAATAGAACTCTGAAATGCTAAGAAAACATTACCGTTTGACCTAGAAAAGTTGTATCACTTCAATATCTGACTAATTGGCATATATATTGTAGCATTAGTATAAAATATTACTCCTCCATCCTTGTTATTATATTATTCACAACAGATTTTTGGCCTGGAATGATTTCACTTTAAGCAATGAGTGCTTAGTTACACACAACATGCAGAAATAGCATTAAAATGTTTAGTGAGACTCAAAGAAGAAATAAATAAAACAAGCATTAATATTTGAGAGGTAGAACTGGAACTTAAAAATTCAATGCCACAACTGGGATTTGAACCGTAGACCTTCCGCTTACTGGGCGGCTGCTCTACCACTGAGCTATTGTGACAAGCTGCCGGAATGGGATTGAATTCTCAAACCAGTTCGTATTTCTCCTGGTAAACCACAAAGGCAGTCTCACATCAGAGACAAATTACCCCAATGGTGACTTACTATTGTAAGTACTTTATATCCCAGGATTAAATAACCTTCAGATGGTAATTATTATTTATTTATGCCAACAAACTTACTGTTGGTGTTTTTAAACACACAAGCGTGTGTGGGCAAAGTTTGAGAGGTAGAACTGGAACTTAAAAATAATAATTAATACCATCTGAAGGTTATTTAATCCTGGGATATAAAGTACTTACAATAGTAAGTCACCATTGGGGTAATTTGTCTCTGATGTGAGACTGCCTTTGTGGTTTACCAGGAGAAATACGAATTGGTTTGAGAATTTAATGCCGTTCTGGCAGTTTGTCACAATAGCTCAGTGGTAGAGCAGCTGCCCGGTAAGTGGAAGGTCTGTGGTTCAAATCCCAGTTGTGGCATTGAATTTTTAAGTTCCAGTTCTACCTCTCAAACTTTGCCCACACACAACTTGTGTGTTTAAAAGCACCAACAGTAAGTTTGTTGGCATAAATAAATAATAAGCATTAATGTTTTTAAAATAGCTAATGTTATGAAAAAAATTATACAATATGAATATTGTATTTTAACAAAAGATGACACCAGTTACTGCTAATCATGGTTTGTCTTCTAAGTGGTTAGTTTATAGCTAACATTACGCTTAAATCACTTTTGTGTTAGCTTAGAACATAATTTGCCCATTTTATTGAATCACAACTGCACTCTCACTACCAGGTCACAACTGCACTTGCTATGGTTCACTGTTACTGTCCACTAAATGCTTTATAAAGTTTTAACTCTTTAACTGTCCTGTAGGCATGAGCCAGCCCCCTTATGTAGTGCCTGGGAACTTCTCGAAGATTAAGCTTCTAAACCCTATTGAAAGGAAGTCTCTCGAGTCACAATACACAATAACATTGCCTTGCTCAGCTATTCTTCATGAAGAGAATGGCACGGCCCAACTGGTGGAGGGCCAGCCTGGCATGCGCCTGTTCACACCCTCCTCCCGTCAGCACCTGGCTTCACAGCTGCGGTGATATTGTTTCCTCCTCAGAGCTGGTCACTCTACCAGCCTTACACCACCAGAATTTTCCCTTGGGGCAGCCTCTGCACATGGTACACTATGTCACTGATTCTTTTCTCCGTGTGGTATAGTCCATGCCCTAGTTTCTGAAGCTTGGGGCAGCACCTCTTTAGAGGGGTAGGACGATGCATGACATCTTGTTTGCTGTAGGCTTACCTATCATGATGGATCTCCATTCGATCACTCACCACCTGTTGTGTTGACAGGCCATCTTGTGCACTTCGTGAAGATGCTCTACGACGTTCCATGAAAGCTTGCCTTCCTGAGTCCTTCGCAACCACCTTGCTTCTGGTGGGCACAACCGCAAACTTTACCAGGATTACCTTGCAGACCCCAAGGTGTTGTTTGTATCATTGTTTTATTTCCTGTCCTTGACATTTTTTATGAACTTATGGGCTTTGTTACCATCTGTCCTACAATGCACTTTTTCTAAGAAATTATTGACGTGATTCTTTTTAGCTATATTAATTTCTTTTTTTAGTGAGGCACATTTCTTTTGCCTTATTTGTGTATCCAATATGTTTTTTGTTTGTTCAGCTATATTTCTAGTTATATCTCTTTGCTTCTTCAGTTCTTCTAGTGGAGGTTCCAAAAGGGTTTGAAGTTTTTTATTCTTCCATAAGGAATATGTTTTCTTGCAGTTTCTAGGATGACTTTACAGATATTTTTGTTCATATGATCTGGTTGGTCATGCAGCTGTGAGTTTGTTTGTTCTTTAAATTTATGTTCCAGTTCAGTTTTATATTTATTCCAATCCGCTTTTTTGAAGTTCCAATACAGATTCGTGTGATGTTGACTGACATTTGTATTATCTAGTTTTGTTTCAGCAATTACTGTGACCAGAACTTGGTCTTCTATAACTTGTTTTTTTAATTTTTGAAACAATATCTGTTGTAGCTAACAAGAGGTCTGGGTTACTGCCTGCTCCAGAGTAATGTATGAAGGTTGTGGGATAATACTATATAATAATTGCAAATATGAACCATTATTGAATCAACTTAATCACACATAACAATCAGTCCAGTTGTTTAATAGGGGTTCAGAAGAAGTATACATAAAGATAAAACATTTTCTTTGGGATTAAACTGTAAATCTAAAGCATTCAAGAATCAACTTAGTCATGTACACAACATTTCATAAAAATAGGTCCAGCCATTTAGGAGGAGTTCAGTCACATACATACAGACAGAAGAGATATATATGTAAAGTTAATTTATTCTTTTCAACCTTTCTAAAATGAAGCTTTATTTATATTCAACTACAACCTTATATCTTAATTGTGTCATAATAAAAATACTCAAAATTGAAATCACATTGTTAAACCTCATTAAATCAAAACTTTATTTTAATTAGTAAAGTAAATGTATATAATCTGCTCTACTCAACACTCTTTATTCTGTTCTATGCTGTTCATTCTACTCTAAACAGTGAGAAATATGTTCTGAAAAAAATTATTTGTCTTTTACCTGAAACCAATCTATAGTGCAACAATTAACCATGGCTGGAAATTTTCGAATATGATTACGAAAACCAGCACCGATAGGACTCATAGCCAAGACAACATGTAGCTGATCTCTGACAATAGTAACAAAAAGATTAAACAATGCAACTGGACTCCCATCAGTCTGTAAAGAAAGGAAGTACATAATGAGATACTTAACAACAAAATAAAACTGAAATTTAGTACATAACTAAAGGTATATTATATACCTACTGATAAGATAAGCACATGGAGGAGAGGGGACGGAGAGAGAGCAGGATAACCTTGAAAACAGCTAATTCACTCTTAATAATGTTTTTAAATTACAAATTAACAGAGAGTTCAGACCAGACATTATATTCAAATTTGGAAGTCCCTGCAGTGCAATATCAATAACATTTCTTGCAATATTAATAGCAGGATATATATTTGGCTTTTCATTACAAATTTGTGAAGCTCCATGGTGTCTTAAATATTAATAAGGTGGAAGGGAAGCAGTTAAAATGTTAAAAAAGCTGAAATAGGAGGAGATGTATCAGGCTAATACCACGTAATGTCCTCACAATTTCATGAAATAACTGAGAAAACAGGGGCAATCTGTCATCCTAATATATGATCCCTAATATATAATGAATACCTTAAGTGTGGTCTGGAGAAAACTTTGGGCATTTGAGAGGTAGAACTGGAACTTACAAATTCAATGCCGCAGCCAGGATTTGAACCACAGACCCTCCTCTTACTAGGCAGGTGCTCTAACCATTAAGCTACTGTGACAACCTGCCAAAATGACATTGAATTCTCAAACCAGTTTGTATTTCTCCCAGTAAACCACTAAGGCGGTCTCACATCGGAGACAATTAACCCAATGGTGACTTACTATTGCCCCAATGGTGACTTACTATTGCAAGTACTTTATGTCCCGGGATTAAATAACCTTCAGATGGTAATTATTATTTATTTATGCCAACAAACTTGCTGTTGGTGTTTTCAAATACACAAGCTGTGTGTGGGCAATGTTTGAAAGGTAGAACTGGAATTTATAAGTTCAATGCCACAGCCGGGATTTAAACCACAGACCCTCTGCTTACTAGGCAGGTGCTCTAACCATTAAGCTACTGTGACAACCCACCAGACCTAACCATTCTGGTGGGTTGTCACAGTAGCTTAATGGTTAGAGCACCTGCCTAGTAAGCAGAGGGCCTGTGGTTCAAATCCTGGCTGTAGCATTGAACGTTTAAGTTCCAGCTCTACCTTTCAAACATTGCCCACACACAGCTTATGTTTTTAAAAACACCAACAGTAAGTTTGTTGGCATAAATAAGTAAACAATAATTACCTTGGACATTTATTTTTAGAATTAAAGGAAAATTACACAGCTCAAAACACTGAGAAATCATTCCTATTTATTTTCAATCTCTTGCATGCAAATACACATTGTACAACCAATCTGCACTACATGAAAGGATAATAAATTGCGATATTCAGGTATACAACTTGTAATTTGAAATGTACTGTCAATAATAATAATAATAATAATAATAATAATAATAATAATAATAATAATAATAATAATAATAATAATAATAATAATAATAATAATAATAATAATAATAATAATAATAATAATAATAATAATAATAATAATAATAATAATAATAATAATAATAATAATAATAATAATAATAATAATAATAATAATAATAATAATAATAATAATAATAATAATAATAATAATAATAATAATAATAATAATAATAATAATAATAATAATAATAATAATAATAATAATAATAATAATAATAATAATAATAATAATAATAACAATAATAATACTAATACTAATGATGATGATGATGGTGGTGGTGGTGATGATAATGATAATAATAATGATAATGATAATGATAATGATGACGATGACGATGACGATGACGATGACGATGACGATGACGATGATGATGATGATGATGATGATAATGATAATAATGATAATAATAATGATAATAATAATGATAATAATAATGATAATAATAATAATAATAATAATAATAATAATAATAATAATAATAATAATAATAATAATAATAATAATAATAATAATAATAATAATAATAATAATAATAATAATAATAATAATAATAATAATAATAATAATAATAATAATAATAATAATAATAATAATAATAATAATAATAATAATAATAATAATAATAATAATAATAGCGATGGCGACAATGACGACAATGACAATGACAATGACAATGACGACGAGGACGATGACGATGACAATGACAATGACAATGATAATGACAATGACGACAACGACAACGACAACGAGAACGAGAACGATAACGATAACGATAACGATAACGATAACGATAACAATAATAATAATAATAATAATAATAATAATAATAATAATAATAATAATAATAATAATAATAATAATAATAATAATAATAATAATAATAATAATAATAATAATAATAATAATAATAATAATAATAATAATAATAATAATAATAATAATAATAATAATAATAATAATAATAATAATAATAATAATAATAATAATAATAATAATAATAATAATAATAATAATAATAATAATAATAATAATAATAATAATAATAATAATAATAATAGCGATGGCGACAATGACGACAATGACAATGACAATGACAATGACGACGAGGACGATGACGATGACAATGACAATGACAATGATAATGACAATGACGACAACGACAACGACAACGAGAACGAGAACGAGAACGATAACGATAACGATAACGATAACGATAACAATAATAATAATAATAATAATAATAATAATAATAATAATAATAATAATAATAATAATAATAATAATAATAATAATAATAATAATAATAATAATAATAATAATAATAATAATAATAATAATAATAATAATAATAATAATAATAATAATAATAATAATAATAATAATAATAATAATAATAATAATAATAATAATAATAATAATAATAATAATAATTTATTACAGTTTCACGGGCGATCAGCCGTGTGAGGTTTAAAAATATTGAGCTTTCGGCCATTCTAAACTCCATGGCCTTCGTCAGAATGAAAATGACCGTTAGAGGCTCCAGAGGCAGTTCGGGTCGAACGGGGGACAGTGATTGCCCCCGCCCGAGTGTCTTGTCCGCAGTACCGAGCCGTCGTACGGCTTAACCTGCGCAATGAGTATTGGTGTTATCTCTACAGGAATTTTTGACTTCTGGGGAACATTTTTTGGGATCAGGGGTTTTTATAGGTACAGGGACTGGGTGGGTGGGATTTGTCCACGAGCTGGCAGCGCGCGGCTTCTGATTGGTCGACCAATCAGGTGATGCGCTAATTCCCACCAGGGTTCTGGCCATCAGTCACTCACTGAGAGGTGAACTGAAAAGGTATTTTCTCTGTTTTGGATACAGATTATATTGTCGCTTTTCCCAATCTTTGAGATTATACCGCCGGACTTAAGATGTCCTTTGGTAGTCTTTTGGATGGTAGTCGGCGCGGCTGGCTCTGGTCATATTGACCCAGAGTATTCACCAGAGGGTTAGGGTGGTTCTGGAGTTTGTTGTACATTGTTCGAGCGCGAGTTTTAACCACGTCGACAATGTACGGGATGCCGGAATGTTCATGGAGGATATGGGCAGGAAATCTCCAGCCAGTATCATAGATCATTCTTAACGCCCGATTCTGCAACGTCTGGAGTCTGATGAAGGTGGATTTCGCCACCACTCCCCAGATCTCGCATCCGTACAAAACCAGAGGTGGAATGATCACACGATACAGCTGGAGCTTCAGGCGTAAGGGCATGGTTTTGGAACTGAGAATTGGGTATAGCTGCCGGAGAGCAGCATGGCCTTGCAGTACCTTGCCCCTGACGTGATGTCTATACGTCAGCCGCCGATCCAGCATGACCCCGAGATACTTCGGCGTAGTGACCCAGGGGATCCGACGGCGCCACAACACGAGGTCCCGCGGGAGCCGGTTGGCTTTCGTATTCGCCAGGAGAATCGCAGAGCTTTTCTCCGGGTTTATAGACATACGCCAGTTCTCGCACCATCTACTGATGGCACAGAGCTGGAAAAATGACCGTTAGACTAGACTAGACTACCAGATGGCAGGCTGAGAACAGCCCGAGGTGTGTCATTCGTGTACCTGCCCTTTTAGGGCTTAACCACTGTATGACGGGATTAGGATGTTATAGGATGGCTGGTGAAGAATGAGGATTGTGGATTGTTAGGAGGTAGCATAAATTTATGCTCCTCATCGGGTGTTAATTTCAGCGTGCAACTACCGTTGGGCACTGCTGATGGGTGGTCCTAATATGGATATTTGGCGAAAAATTTTGGACTTCCAATCTACTCTTGGAAGGACTGTAAGGAGCTCAGCTTGCGCTGTTAATGGGGTAGCTCCTGTGTTACCGGTGGTGCCCGCAAGCCATGCGGGGAACCCGGTGTCGCACAAGCGTGCGTTCTCTAGGGATATAGTCCCCAAGAGACCTAACCAGGGCGCTCCGATGTTGTGGAAACTGGTCGTAGAATTTGGTTGCCCGGCGCCTAATTTCATTCTCCACGTACGGGAGGGACGAGGCTTCGTGCAGTAGCCCCTTAGGGAATCTACGGCATACAGAATAGATTACACGAAGACCTCTATTCTGTATACGTTGCAGACGCAGGAGATGGGTGTCTGCAGCCATGCCCCAGATTTCGCAGGCATACAGGAGAATAGGGATAATGAGAGCCCGAAAGAGGCGTAACTTTAAGGGAATTGGCATCCCCGACCGCAGCATGGGGTACAGTGAGGCAATTGCCCCGCTGGTCCGCGCTGATAGGTCGTTGATGTGTCCCCGAAAAGTTAGGCCCTTGTCGAGCTTTACTCCCAGGTAGGTAAGGGAATCTACCCACTCTATCCTTCGGCGAAGGTATGTGAATGTGGGGAAGTTGGCGGGAAAGCGGCGTTTGGTGAAAAGTATGGCGCGGCTTTTCTCCGGGTTGATGGACAATCGCCAACGCCTACACCACTCTTGGATGAGGCGGAGGTGTCGCTGTATGGGGAGAAAGGTTCTGCGGGGGTGTTTATTTGTACAGTATAGCAGCACGTCGTCAGCACACTGGGCTATGTTAACGTGCTGCTCGGATAGAATGTCGGCCACATATACGCTGAACAGCGTAGGGGACAATACAGAACCTTCAGGGACTCCGCCTCTGATTAGCCTTCGTGTGGATTTGGTTCCCCCAACTGCGACCACAAAGGATCTGTGTTTTAGGAATGAGTGTAGCAGCTGTATTAGGCGTGTGGGTAGCTCCAGTTGGATGAGTTTGCGGAGGAGACCGGCATGCCAGGTCGTAGAGAAGGCCTTCTCAAAATCTAGAGAAACCGCGGCGGTATAGGCTTTGTCCTGAAAACCCAGGGCGGCAGCCTCCTCCAACACGCAGCAACTGCTGAGATGTTGAGTGGCCAGGCCGGAACCCAAACTGATGGGGAGGGATGGCTTGAATGTCCCCTAAGATGGGAGACAAGCGGACTAGGATAAGCCTCTCGAGTACTTTCGAGAGCACAGACAGGAGACTTATGGAAATGACCGTCCAGGAGTCCAGGAGTGAGTACTAGTCGTCTGGGTTAACCCAGGCGGATGGTAAGGTGGCCACGGTACCTATCCGTTTGAATACGGATTTACCCGTGTGGTGGTATAGGTTGGTATATGTTACAGGCTTTTTGTCTTTGTAATGTCTGATGGTGCAGGGTGGGTTCCTGTATTGTCACTGGCGGCGGGATCTGTCGGATCTTGGATGTCTAGCCATCCAAGCGACCATTTCCCTACTGATTACTTCGTGAGCCATGACCGACGAGCAATGCTGAAATGACCGTTAGTTTTCCGCTCCCCATATATATACAATGTTAGGTGGGAGGGGGTTGCGTTGCCCTGGCCAATGAGCTGGTGACGATTTGTGATTGGGCCTGCTGTTTCGAGCTATGTTTGTCACCGGCCACAGTGTTTTCTTGAGGGTCAGTACTTGGTCCAGAATCACTATAGTTGCTGTTGTGAATGTGCACCACCAGGGAGGTCTCAACACAGACTCGCCGTACGAAGGAGACACCACCACCTCGTCAACAACCACCACAGTTCCTACCATCACGAGCCAAGTCAGCGGGCTTCCATATCCATAATGGCCGCCCCTGCACGGAGCTGTGTCGTTCCATGACGTGTACGGCATATCCAGATTGATCCACTTCACTCCAGGATTCAGTCATCTTCATTCATTCACCAATCATGACCATCTCATTTCACCACAAGAATCGAGCACACCACTCACCACTATCACCAATGACTGCTACCAGGGGGCTCTCAGGGCCTAGGTCATGAGTGTCTCCTGGCCTTCAGCTTCACCACGCTGTTACTGCCTCTGGCAAGCAGCTTCCATCGTCACCGTTGAATGCACAGGTGCATTATTGCGGTACTGCAACACCGAGGTTTTCGACCTCTGGACTCTTCCGGTGGGGTTTCTTAGTGAGTAGGCTGCCCGGGTTCGAAGCCCGGGTAGGAGTCTTACACTCGCATGCGTGCATGCGGTTAGGGCGTAAATAGCCTTTTTCCCCACCACAAAAAAAAAAAAAAAAAAAAAAAAAAAAAAAAAAAAAAAACAACACACACACACACACACACAAAAGTGAATGTGTTTCATGGCTATTGTCCAGGCAGGGCTTAGCTGAAGTCCGCGGTCCCTGTTGTAATTGTTTGGATGTAGTTTGATTTGAATGGCTTCCTTAATGACTCTGTCCCAGTATTTATCCGTATGCTCCAGAACTTTGATGTCTTCAAAGTTTATTTTGTGGACATACTCTATACAATGCTCGGCCACTGCTGACTTATCTGGTTGTAGGAGCCTAATATTGCGTTGATGTTCTTTACACCTTTCTTCTATTGTGCGTCCTGTTTGGCCTACATACACTTTACCACATTCGCAAGGAATCCTGTAAACTCCTGGGACGTTGAGTCGAAGTGGTTCTTTTACCGGCCTAAGGTATTCTTGGATCTTCTTTGGAGGCATAAAGAAGGTCTTGATGTTATACCTAGCGAGTATGGGGGAGATCTTGTTTGAGACGGAACCGTAGAATGGTATGTAGGCTTTGTTCGGCCACCTATCCATCCTTTGAGTGAGGCGTTGGGGGTTGTTTCGATTGTTTTCAACCTTCTTGCGTGCCTTTTTGATGTCGTTATCACTGTATCCGTTTTTTAGCAATGTGTCTCGTAGGTATTTAAGTTCCTGCTTAATGTGGTCTTCATCCGCAATATCGAAAGCCCGGTGAAACAAGGTGGAGATAACTGTCTTCTTTTGAGTAGGATGGTGGTGACTGGAGGCGTCCAAGTAGCGGTTGGTGTGTGTTGGTTTCCTGTATACCGTGTGACCTAGGCTGCCGTCCGGCTTCTTGTGGACCAGAACATCTAGGAAGGGGAGTGAGTCCTCGTTCTCAACTTCCATGGTAAACTTGATGTTCGCATGTAGGTTGTTGAGGTGGTCTAAGAAGGTGGAAAGTTTTCCTTTTCCATGTGGCCAGATAACAAAGGTATCATCCACGTATCTGAAGAATGCCTTTGGTTTGTCTGAGGTGGTATCCAGGGCAGTATGTTCCAAGCTCTCCATGAGAAACTTGGCAATAGCAGGTGACAACGGTGAACCCATGGCTACCCCATCCGTCTGTTCGAAGAACTGGCCATTGTAATTGATGTATGTGGAAGTGAGCGTGTGTCTGAAAAGCTGGGTGATGTCTTCCGGAAACCGTTCAGATAGGAGCTGTAGTGAGTCCTCTAGCGGCACTCTGGTGAACAAGGATTCCACATCAAAGCTCACCAAAATATCATCCGGGTCCACTTTCAGCGCTGACATTTTCTGTATAATAATAATAATAATAATAATAATAATAATAATAATAATAATAATAATAATAATAATAATAATAATAATAATAATAATAATAATAATAATAATAATAATAATAATAATAATAATAATAATAATAATAATAATAATAATAATAATAATAATAATAATAATAATAATAATAATAATAATAATAATAATAATAATAATAACAATAACAATAACAATAACAATAACAATAACAATAACAATAACAATAACAATAACAATAACAATAACAATAATAGTAATAGTAATAGTAATAGTAATAGTAATAGTAATAGTAATAGTAATAATAATAATAATAATAATAATAATAATAATAATAATAATAATAATAATAATAATAATAATAATAATAATAATAATAATAATAATAATAATAATAATAATAATAATAATAATAATAATAATAATAATAGCAGCAATAGCGATAATGACAATGACAATGACACTGACAATGACAATGACGACGAGGACGATGACGATGACAATGACAATGACAATGACAATGACGACGACAACGACAACGACGACGACAACGACAACGACAACGACAACGACAACGATAACAATAACAATAACAACAACAACAACAACAATAATAATAATAATAATAATAATAATAATAATAATAATAATAATAATAATAATAATAATAATAATAATAATAATAATAATAATAATAATAATAATAATAATAATAATAATAATAATAATAATAATAATAATAATAATAATAATAATAATAATAATAATAATAATAATAATAATAATAATAATAATAATAATAATAATAATAATAATAATAATAATAATAATAATAATAACGAGGCTCGCCGTCGTTCCAGAAAAGATTGCCAACGTTTGGCTGGTATGTTAGCAGACCACCAGTAGACAGGTTTACGAAAAGGCCGAGCGACCTTCCTGGGAAATACTTAATCGCAGGCGCTCTGTAGAAGGCGAGAGAAACCCTGAGTCGTCAAAGCTGGTGCGTTTGGGGTTTGCAACAAACGGCCAGCCTCTGCCCCAAAATACCAAGTTTGGTCACACAAGGTGTTACTTTTTTTTTTTTTTTTTTTAATTAACGTGCTCCAACATTGTGTCATATCGGACGAATGAGTGAAATGAAAAGGGTGAAATGATGCTCAAATGAGCCCGAGGTCCATGGAGCTTTATGTTACCCGACATTCGTCTTCTCAGGGTAGGAAAAACCTCGGAAGAAAACCTTACCCGGATAACTTACCCTAAGCGAGATTCGAACTCGCGACCTCTTGAACATGAGGCAGACATGCTAACCATCACGCTACCGAGGCGGGCTTCAGGTGTTACCACATACCGCCCCATGTGTCTACCAAATGTTGGTGCTGCATAGATTGACCCTAGAACTGGAAGGCAGCGGCGGATTTGCCGACGCTCAACATGGCTTTCGGCAGGACGGTCCACCCTAACTGCCCTGAGGAGGGTACAGGAACTCGCTGAGGAAGCGAAGTCCAGACCTCGGGGAAGGCGGCCTCTGTGTGCCCTTGTCACCTTAGTAGTTAAGAATGCCTTCAACTCTGCTCCATGGGGCGGCATTCTTTCCAACCTTAATTCTCGGAGTCTGTCTCCTTATCTTTATAATGTGCTTGCCAGCTATCTACAAGATCGGACGATGCTTGTGGGTACCCATAGCCACCTTAATATGACGTGTGGTGTGCCACAAGGCTCAGTTCTCAGCCCTACTCTATGGAATGTGTATTTCGATGGGGTCCTGCATCTACCCATGCCTCAGACATCGCGCTTGCAGCCTACGCCGACGACTTGGCACTTTTTGCCATTGCTAGGGACAAGGACGCCTTGGAGACGGCAGCTAATCAAGCCCTGGCTTCTATTAATACTTACTTGACCCGCAGGAAATTGACGCTGGCGTCACATAAGACAGAAATTGTACTCCTGATAGGCGGCCTCAAGACTCGCTCTATTCGTCTCCAGCTTGGCACTCTGTCTCTTGCGGGTCAGGATTACCTCAAATATCTCGGTATCCATTTCGACCGCAACATGTTCATGGGCGTTCACGTCAGGATCGTAGTTCTGAAGGCAGAAACTGCCAATGCCCAGCTGAGCCGTATAATACCGAATACCGGAGGTCCCAGGGCACGGAACCGACGACTTCTTTTCTCTGTTGTGGTGTCCATCCTGTTATATGGTGTGGGTATTTGGCGAAAAGCGATGGATCGGAAGTTGTATTGTACACTGCTCCTCAGAGTACAACGCAAGGTGGCCATTAGAATTGCCAGTGCATATCGGACTACGTCTACCAAGGCGTTACTGGTTCTGGCCAACACTCCACCTATCTTTTTGCTGACTACTGGGCGTCTCCTAAACGAGCAAACCGGCATCGGTAGAGCGGAGACTTATCAACAAGAATTTGAGCAATGGCAGACTCTTCGGGACTCAGACGACGGGACTGCTCACTGGACAAGGCGCTTAATTTCCAATCTGACTCCATGGTGTAATCGTAAGCAAGACGATGTCAACTTTTACCTTACACAATTCCTTACTGGGCACGGCTGTTTCCAGGCTTATCTTCATCGCTTTGGGCTCAGTCCCTCCGCGTAGTGTACATACTGCGGCTCCGCTAACACCATGGAACTCATCTTTTTTGACTGCGTACGAATGGCGAAAGCAACGTCATCAGGCTGCTTCTAAACTGGGCATCTTCGCACCTGATCAAGTCGTCTCCCGCATGTTAATCTCTGCTTCCCATTGGAAGGCTGTCAGCAAATTGACTCATATCTTATTTCGCAAGCGCCGAGAAATGGCCGATCTTTGACACTATAGTTGACAGATAATCACCATCTTATGACCATCTTCTTGAAGTAACACCGTTTGGCTAGTCAGAAGAAGCTCAGAAAGGTCCTCGCAGAGGTTTTTTAGTTGGTGGAAATCCAACTCGCCTTAGAAGTCATTGTAAGATTTATCCTCTGCGCAAAAAAAAAAAAAACTACTACTGCTACTACTGTTCATCATCATCATCATCATCATCATCATCACCATCATCGTCATCGTTATGGTTATTGTTATTACCATTACTATTATATATTATTATCATTATCATTATTATTATCATCATTATCATTATCTTTATCATTATCTTTATCATTATTATTATTATTATTATTATTATTATTATTATTATTATTATTATTATTATTATTATTATTATTATTATTATTATTATTATTATTATTATTACTATCATTATCATCATCTTCATCCTTGACAAGCATATGATGTTACCTACAAAATGCATGTTATTATGACATAGGTTGCTTTAATCCTCTTCTTTATGATTAGTTTCAGAATCTGAAGATTCTCGTCAGTTTATCTTCATAACTGGAATCATCTGATTCATTTAAGTTGTCATACATGGATAAGACATCATGATCACAAGGTAGATAAGGCACTTTTCCAAATTCTTGGAAGTTTGTAAATAATACCTTTTACTCCTGTTTGTGAGAAGTACTAAGTAACATCTACCTGCACAATATTGCACAACTAACAAGGAAAAACCAATGTCAGTAATATATAACAGGAGTAGGCTTGCAGAGCTTGGTTGACTTCTGCGACACATAACTGCCAATTAGTCATTCTTGGAGCTAAAGGAATAAACAGATAAGGCTGTCTTTTCGCCAAACAGTCGAGTACGGTGTAACATTAGATGTCCTAGTCAGGCAATTACATAGGTGTGTTTGTTTGAGAAGTAGAACATTTAAATAAACACAAAGGTCTCTCAGGCCCTCAGTGACCACTGGAGGGTTATACTCAAATCTAAGTCTTGAGGCGGAAACCCGCGCCCGCCAATTAAAACCCGCGTACCGACGTAATAATTTGTATATAATTGAAAATCGAATATAGGCTTTACCTGACAACTCGACTGATGGGCCGAGGGTACAGCGATTACCTCAGGCAGGGAAAGTAACGGTGCAGCAAAAAGGCAACAACCCTTGAAAGAAAGGGAACAATAGGGTTGAAAACCCAACGCTTGAAGACGTACGTGCCTAATTGCAAGGTGAAACTGGCCAAGCGGAAGGGCCGAGTTGAGAAATACAGTTCTTCGGGAGAAAAGGACACTTGCTTGGTAGATCTTCAGCGGGATAGACAGACGTGTGCGTTACGCGGATCACGATACTTCATGGTCTTGTGTGTCGGAAGGGGGCATGAGTAAAGTGACATAAACATTAAAAGGAATAGAAGACTTCAGTTTATTACCTGGACATTCCTCAGCTGGACAACCCTGAGATAAAGACCTCGTGCTCAAACAAAAACCACACTGTAAAAAGCCAGAGCAATCAAGAGCACCCACGCTTTCCCGACCTACCCCTTCCCCAGTAGACCAGAAACATAGTATCCCATACACCCATCCAAAAATCCCGCACCAAAATGGCACCCAACGTGTCATAAACTACCCACACCAGCACCCAACTACGTCCAGGAAGACCTCATCAACTTCAGCAGCGACCTGGTCCGAGCTGGATTTCACCGCTACACAGGCCGCCGCGCAGAGAACGACACCGCCTAGGAAGCATCACACCGAAGGACACCACACACATCATTAGTGACCATCCTCGACACCCAGTACGTAAACGAGGTAAACCGTTCATCACAACAACAACAACAACAACAATGACGACGAGTAAGTACACTTTTATACTGCAGTGGCACATCCCGACTCAGGATAGGCAGCCAGTACAAAACTAATTATACAGTTGTATGAAATTGAGAAACGGAAAAATAATAAGCGTTGAAATGGCGGAACAACAGGCCCAAGAACAACAAACAAACATTACCGTAGAGGAAATTTCTCCTGAAACTGTAACCAGCCTCACAACTATGATGCAACAGATGCTTCAGCAGTTCCAGAATTTGGAAAGTAGATTAGCAGAACAGAGTACACAGTTAGACAACAAAATAACCGCTCAAGGAGCACAACTTCAAAGTAGCTTAATAGAACAGAGTACACAGTTAGACAACAAAATAACCGCTCAAGGAGCGCAACTTCAAAGTAGCTTAACAGAACAGAGTACACATATAGAACAACAAAAACAAGCCCTGGATAGCATTTGCCTAGGCCAAAGCAGAATTGAAGCAGAATTCCTAAACTTACGCACACAAGTGCATGACACACAAAAGGAAGTGGAAACTATTAAAGACCATGTTAATCGTGTCTCGACTACTAGCAATAAGTTGCATGCAGAATTGAGCGAGGAGCTGCACTCCACCTGTGTGATATTGGAAAAGCGGCAGCAAAGTGCCGAAGCGAGAATGCAAGCCGAATTTTCTGAAGTAAGAAAAGTTATACAGACGCAACAAAATGAACAGAGACATGAACTCACAAAACTGCAAGATATAATAACACAGGCAGCAGCGGCTCATCGCTCAACACTTACATCTGTAGAACACCACGCGCAAGAAATGGCAATGCTCAAAGAAGCCATAAATGGGCTCACCATAACAAAGAGAAGCCACCCTCAACAAACGTACACTGCCACTTCTAGTGCGTCAGAGAGCCAGGGGATGTTGAACACGCGTTCTGCTGCGTCTTCAACATCGCCTGCAGAATCGTGTAGTAGAATAAGTCCGGAGAGCACACAGATCCATTGCATGACACATGGTTTCCCCAACCACTACCATCTATTGAACGAAATTGCAGTACCCACTTTTAATGACGCGAGAGACAACGCTAAGCGGTATGTAATGGATCTCGAGTCATACTTCCACCTAAAAGCTATCCCAGAATCGTTTAAAACTATAATAGTGAAGAAAGGCCTACGAGGACGATCACTCACTTGGTTTAGGTTAGCGGTAGGCGACCATGCCACATACGCGGATTTTAAACATCATTTCCTCGCCAAATACTGGAATAGCGCAACTCAGTACGCGGTACGTACAAAAATTAACGGAAAATTCGATGTACGCGCAAAATCCATGGTGGATTATTTCCTAGACCTCGCCCAACAGAGCCAACTACTGGACCCTCCAATGGAAGAACAAGAATTCATTTCTCTTGTCATAAGGCACTTGCCGGACCAGATAAAGAACCACCTCATTGTTGCCCGACCCAACAGCATAGCCGGAACGCTGGATTTATTAACAGCATTAGCGCCACATGTCTGAATCGAACCCAGTCCCGCGAAATGAGGTCCCACACAATGAACACATTTTTAGTGGGACGAGGGCAAGAGCCAACTACAATGAGCGCCGACATGACCAGGGTCACACCCGCGAACGTTATCGAGAACAGGCACCCTCATCCGATTCCCGGAATGACCACAGACACCACCAACAGCGTTCACCCCGAGAAAACCCCCATCACGGATACCAGAGACAACGGCACCATCACATTAATTATACGCAAATTCGGGGACCACGACGACGAACAAACGACACCGACAGATACCAGAACAGAGACAACAGACATACCACACACCAAAGGCAGTACACGATTAGCCCGCCCCGAGAAAACCCCTCAGGGAGCCAGTGGCAGAATAATGTGTACAACGGCGCTGAAAACGCTGAAAACAGGCACAACATGGCGGATTTCAATATGTACGGAGGCAACAACAATGAGAACTATAACGCCACCCAATGGCACAACACCACCGATAGACCGCAACCCGCAACACATGCACACAGCCAAGGCGCCGTAAGCCGACAAAAATGGTTTGGCGGTTCACCATTCGTGACGTCCGAGAATGTTACATAAGGTGACGGAGCCACGGCGCAAAATGGTAATCCGGTTTTAACAATTCGGGAAACTAAAACCGGGTTGGATGAGGTTCCCGATTCTAACAACGAGGCATATTTTTAACGAAGGAAGCAATAGTACAATACCAATGCTAAACGTATGTGCGTTACTAGCCAGAGGAATAAAATGACAAAAAATTCAGAAACAGGTCATAATTGTATTTATAATGGACGGAGTGCACATGGAACCCATTTTTCTAGTTATCCCACACATTGCCGTACAAACACTGATCGGTAGTGATTTCGTTTACTCTTTCCAAGCTCGTATTTATTATGATAATAAGCAAGTCGCAGTACAGCGTAGTAATGGGGAGGTCACTGTACCTTTCACTCAGCTGACCGTGGAAAGGGAACAGTTGACAGAAGGCGCATTTCAGTTGGAAAAGGAACAATTGTTTGTTATAATGGTTCAGGTAGATAGGGAACATTTTGGCCGAACTCCATGTAACGGAGGCGAATGAGGCAGACGACGAAAGGGATATATTTTTTAATTATTGCGGAACCGAAAATGTGAGATACGCGGAAATGCTTAGGGATGTAGAAACAAGTAGTACACCCCTCACGGTAAAAGCCTGTTCGCTTCATGGGGGAGGAAAAAAAAAAAAAAAAAGCTACAGCCTGAATAAAGAGATAAAAATACAATCCTTTGTCCCAACTGAACAGCTACCTGAACACCGATTAGTGAGTGAATACCATATGCGAAGAAAGATCGAGTGAAAGGTGAATGAAACCCTGCAGTTAGACATCTATTGTGGCAATATTGAGAGTTAACGAGCTGAGTGATCGATCGTTCGAAATAGCAGATATGAGAACACAAAAAGTTATAGGCAGATATAATTTAGCGCTACTGCGACCATCCAAATAACCCGATAATGCAACAAACACATCCATTATATGACGCAGCGATGGCCTTGCTTCATCAAAGTATTTTACGTAATAAACTTCACTATCGTAGGATATCAGTGACGACACCTCAAGTTTAGCACCATCCCTTTTTTTTTTCTTAACCCTAATAATAAACCTGATGTCATGAGTGGGTCAAACCATTAGTATTGTTAACGATTGTGTTGAATAGGCTATAAGTACCTGTATATAGTAGAAATAGAATTTCTGAGTGACGATAATAATAAACTCACTCTCCCGAGTAGTATTAAGGTAAAGAGGTAGTACATTATGTAAATCCAAGGGAGACAGTGAAATGGTATATATTTATATTGATGTCAGAAAACACTCAATTGGATGTTAGGAGAACAAGGCAGTGTGTATAGTAGCCACAGTTGACAAAATGGCCGTGCTCCCGACTTTACTAGTAAACATATCCAAATAAGATTGGATAGGATAATAGTACTATAAAGGAAAATGTATATACAATATAATGTATGCTAAATCCACACATAGTGTAAGTTAAGGCGTGTGAATAGGCATGAAGTGCGCGAAATAGTGGACATACCACATTCGTGTGATTGGAAGTGAAATACCACGAGTGTACCACAGAAAAGTGCACTCAGCAGTTTCCTGGTGCACAAAAACTGTCATTGCATCAGAGAAAACAGTACCCCAAAAACGTATGTCAGTAATATCTGTATATACGTATATTACCAAAGTGTAACAATTTTAGCGTTAAGGCATTGCAATATTGTGTAACTTCAATTTCATGTACAATTTGATGTACTATTTAATAGGATAAGATGTGTTGTATATTTTGAGAATTCTTAAAATGTATCGGGGGTCAATTTTTGTAATATAACATGTATGTCATAATTAGAATACCTCACCTGACACACAAGACGGAACCCGAAAAAAAAAAATAGGGAACGTTTATCATCTGAGCACGCAGATTGCTAGTGGGACTGTCGAAGAAATTTTCGATTTTTCCTTTAAAAAAAAAAATCGGAAAATTCCTCCGAAGGGCATATGAGGCGGAAACCCGCGCCCGCTAATTAAAACCCGCGTACCTGCGTAATAATTTGTATATAATTGAAAATCGAATATAGGCTTTACCTGACAACTCGACTGGTGGGCCGAGGGTACAGCGATTACCTCAGGCAGGGAAAGTAACGGTACCGCAAAAAGGCAATAACCCCTGAAAGAAAGGGAACAATAGGGTTGAAAACCCAACGCTTGAAGACGTACGTGCCTAATTGCAAGGTGAAGCTGGCCAAGCGGAAGGGCCGAGTTGAGAAATACAGTTCTTCGGGAGAAAAGGACACTTGCTTGGTAGATCTTCAGCAGGATAGACAGACGTGTGCGTTACGCGGATCACGATACTTCATGGTCTTGTGTGTCCGAAGGGGGCATGAGTAAAGTGACATAAACATTAAAAGGAATAGAAGACTTCAGTTTATTACCTGGACATTCCTCAGCTGGACAACCCTGAGATAAAGACCTCGTGCTCAAACAAAAACCACACTGTAAAAAGCAAGAGCACCCACGCTTTCCCGACCTACCCCTTCCCCAGTAGACCAGAAATATAGTATCCCATACACCCATCCAAAAATCCCGCACCAGTCTTTCAACCTATCTGAAAAATACTTTGTGCATGTGTGCTTTAGAAGCTTGCAAATGTATTGGGCTACCAAATAACAGCAAAAAGCTATTACTTCTAATATAGAATTTTTGGTTAAAATTAACTGTGCAACACATGTTCAAATAGTATTACGATGTAAACTTTTTCCATCTATCAGGATATAAGCCTCAGCATCACTGAATATTAATTAACAACAAAACCTATTTTTCATTGGAAAAGTATGAAGCTAAAAGTCGTTGTGTCCTCGTTGTTGGATCGCCATTTGAAGCTGAAGTCGTTGTTCGGTTCTCGTTGTCGCCCGTTGATTTGGTTCTTTCCCGCTAGCTCAGCTTGAGATCTCTTTATCTCGGGTACGCGCAGGTGTTTTATAGAATAGACTACCCAAGAAAACCTTTTATATATTGTTTATTGCATCTTAGATATTTTCGGGAGCTATGCCGATTGTATATGTAGAGGAATCGCACTCACGTCCGCACAGCACAACCTGCAGTACTGGTCTGGGGTGAGTAGTGACGCTTTCTCGCGTACCCACGCTAGGAAAACCGTTCTCTCTCCAATTTTAAACGTCATGACGTCATCCAAGAAAGCCTCGTATCCAAAATGCTATTTCCTTTTCCCGCAATTTAGAAATGTCCCTTTCTATTATAACATGTTCTTTTATGAATTTCGAATATATAATTACCTTTTTAGGATTAAACGATGTTTACTTTATATTTTATTAAATATATCGCGCGACTTTTAAGGTTAGCAGACCTGACTTTCGAACGTGTATTTAAACTATGTAGTATGACGTCATGACTCGTTAATTTCAAACCAATAATGCGTTTATCCTACAAATTTAACGACTATTATTTACTCATATCTTGCTCACCTTACAACACTTCCTGCTCTATTATCTATTTATGTTATTACTTAACACTTATCGCAAATCTCACATCCGGCACTTAAATTAAAACGTGTCTTTATCAAGCCCATTCGATTGGAAATCTAAATTTCGGTATCAAATATATTTTGTTAAGTGCACTTTCTAGTTATGTGAATAGGCAACATTAAAGTAATTTAGTCTATAATTGATCCTGGCACTCCAATTGGAGCACTTTGATAATGAAACAACACCAGAGCAAACTTCCTTCTTTTAATTAGAATCAATTGTGGCTGAACCATTACCTAGAGGACTTAAGATGTTTCATTGAAAATGCTTTTGCTATTGTGGGCAAAAGTCAGGACTGAAAAAGTTTGAGAGAACAACTATTTAGTCCAGTAGATACATCTAATTATTATAAGTCTAAATCTAGCTGCAAATGTCCATGTTTATCCACTCTCACTTACCTGAACTGATTTGTCCCTCTGTTTGTCAATCTGCCTCATTTTTTCAATTATATCTCCTTTCTCATCAGAAGCAAAACAATTTGGAATTTCACCAGAATTAAGCAAATTGTTAATGTCTTCCAGAAATGATTCCTCTTTAATCTGAAAAGAGTTGATCATTGAATAATTGCAGAAGTCTTTGAACAAGTAAAACCACTTGTTTGCAAATTTCCAAGTGCTTAATGGCTACTTAAGTGTTCTATGATGAAACAAAAGCCATGCAGTAATTATTATTTATTTATGCCAACAATCTTACTGTTGGTGTTTTTAAACACACAAACTGCATATGAGAAAAGAGTGGTAGAATGGGAACTGAAAACTTCAATGCCACAGCTGGGATTTGAACCACAGAGTGAGTGAGTGAGTGAGTGAGTGAGTGAGTGAGTGAGTGAGTGAGTGAGTGCGTGTGTGCATGAGTGAGTGAGTGAGTGAGGTTTAAGGGCCTTTTGATAGCTAGGTCATTGATATCTGATATTGCCAAGGGAGTTCTGCTGAATCGGCTTAAAGGCTCACAGCTAGGCTAGTTGGAAAAGCTCCTATTGCCATGTGAATGCCTGATTCTGGACTGTGACTGATTTCAGCACAGATGAATACTCAATACATCTATAATCTAGTTAGCATCGGATCAGTGCACAATACTTTCGCAGTAAAATTGTCCCATTCGCTCTCCACAATTTGCCATTCAGTACCCACAAGATATTCATATTGTGCTTTCAACAGTACTATATGTGATGACTGGCTAAACTTCCTCTCAAAGATCAACCCATGAAACACATCTCATGTGCGAATGGTAGTCAACCTGGACCGAAACATCAGAGAGAAATGCAGGCTGAGGAGAATTGGGTTGTAATTTTATTGTCTGTGAGATCACAGATTGGCTTACCTCTCAAACAAGCTTGAGTTGAACTCTAAAGTTGGTGATTTCCCGACATGGTGATGCGCATTGAAGTCTCCCACCAACAGAAAAGGTGTTGGTAACTGGGAACTATATCTTCTAAATCAGTGAGCAAGAGGTCTTGAAATGGATGCAAATATATGTTGCAAATGATAAATCAGATGGATGGCAGAACAATTCTTACAGTGACTGATTGAATGGCAGACTGTAACAGTACAGATTTAAGGAATATATAATCTCTGATGAGTTGCATAGTGCCCCCCGTGCACAGGAACCCCCTCATTTGCCAAAGATTTTGTGGATGCAGCTTAATCTCTTGCAAACATGAGACCAAGGGCATATTTTCATTGAGCAAATCTTCAAACTCTGGTTTTTTTTTCTAATTCCACATATATTCCACTGCAGAATAGCCATGGTAATTTTTATGGCATAAGTATTCATATGTAACCCTACATTACTTTGGAGGTGGCAGTTGGTCGAATCACTCTACTGTTTTCCTTTAATGTTGGGCTAACACCATTAACTGGAGCTCGTCAGGCCTCTTTTTTACTGGCATTTATGCAATGTGGATAGAATCATGCTACATCTCCTCCACAGAGGAGGACCATTTTCCAATAGAGAATGTTTGTTCAAGAACCTGGAATTGATTGGAAATGGAGATCGGCAAAAATGAAAGTATCTGATGTATATCCACCCGGGCAGATTCCGCAGAAGAGGACCTTAAAGGAGATATCTTGGACTTTAATTTCCTGTTGATGTATTGAAAGCACATTTATTATGATCTTTCAAGAAATTGGATCTATTATACTATGTTTTTTGGTGAAATATTGTATACTATGGATCTGCCAGTCTTACTTGTTAAGGTTGACGCTTTTGGACACGACTTTGCTGAGGTTTTCTGTACAATTATAGACTTTGTAGAGGTTGATGTGGACTTAAGTGATGTTATCAAAGGCTTTGGATGTGATCTAGGAACGAGAATTTTGTCTGATGGTATGGTCCCGTTTGATTTGCTAGTTTGGGTTGCGATTTCCCAACATGGTACCAGTTTAGCTGCAATCGAGTTATAGGTATCGGACTTCAAGGTACATGGTTGGCACAAGCATAAGGGTTTCTGGGCTTCTGAGAAAGACACCTTCTCCCAAAACTGGACATCCTGGATGGCTCTTTACTCCATAAAGTCGGGGTATTCTTGGGAACTTGGTTGATGTTCCCTGCTGCAGTTAACACAACAGGAAGGTGATGTACATGCATCATGGTGCTCTCTCACCTCTTAGAGGAACCCAATCAAGAGTGTAACTAGGGTCCCCAGGAGCACCAATTCCCATACCTACCATAGTAGGTCCCTGGAGGGTAGGATTACTAGAGATTACTAAACTGTGACCCATTGTTAAAGAAGGGTGACTGAGGAGATTCTTGCAGAACTACACACAATATCTGGAAGGCTTTGTTCTTTTTCCATTCACTTTGGTTTCTGTAGTATTTCCCTATTGTCAATGCAAAACAATTTCAGTAGGTTTTGATGGTATGAGTAGATGCTGTAGCAGACTAAGTAAATACCTATGTTTTATTTCATCCAATGCCTTGCAGATGTGAAAAAATATGATTACTACAGAATTCTTATTTGCTTTAGCATTAGAAACAACTGAGCTTAGCAAAGACGTGTTTATAGGATAATCAGGGGAATTAGTGCAGCCTCCTTCAGCTGCATGTTTACATGTCTGTCCAGAGCATGTCCTATAACCCTTCTTAGCACTGCTGTGAGAAAACTGTTATAGGTCTTTAGCAAAGTTATTCAGCTCACCACCTTTGTATATTATTACTGTTTGTGCCTTGGTGAAAGATAAAGGGACCACATTCCTCATTAACATTACTGTTGCAACTTTTCTAATTACTTCATTGTATAAGTCGTGTTTAATTGGTCTCATTAATATGTGATCAGCGGCAGGTGATGTGTGGACAAGAGCTTCTTCTACCACTGAGACAACCTCTTCTTTTGTTACTGCAGTATTTCCAGTTTCACCAATAACAACTTCAACAACACCAGTATACTGAGTAGAGTAATGCTGTTTTAATGCAGGGAATTGTATAGAAAAGTAGTGAGGTTTTTTGTTCATAGAGATGCTTATTTTATTTTATTTTTACCTAAAGTACATTGAATGGCTTCACTTCATTAATTGTAATAATAAAACTAATTAGATGGAATTGACACAGAGCTTTGACTTGTAGCAATCTAAATTACTTTAAAATATTTATCTGACCGCCCTCTGCAGAGCTTTTATGTTTTGTGAAGGATAGAAAATAAATTTTAAGGCATTTAAATTTATTAAACTTCCCATTAGATTGTTTATGGTATGGCTAGTGGTGATGAGATGGTTACAATGGTATATTATTATAATAGCTGGGTACCTGTGAATCGGTAAATAGAAATACAACATGCTGGTCACTTGCACATGCTTTACGTAATATGACTTTAACATCATCACGCCACTCAGGCATTCCATACTGCTTGGCAATTTCAACCTGCAACAAACCATACCTGCTGATTTAGTCATAAATACATGGGACTAATGCTGCTTTGCATTTTCTTAAACATCTGACAATCTAATAATATACCTTAACACTTTGATATATTCTATGATAATATTAACTTTTAAAAAGAAGATGACATGTCTAACTATGCTATATTGCAGAATTTACTACATTGTGGAACATGGTTTCAAACACTAAATAAAATAATAAAGTAAGGTTGAAGGAAAACAGGGAGGCTAAAAAATAAATGGTAGGAAAAAATAAAATCTAATTCAGAATGCTCCTGGAAGAGAAAATGAAACAGAAATAAAAAAAAAAATCCAGCCTCGGGAATACAAGGCCTTCCAACAGCAACAGTCAATGAGATTCACCATGAATCGGCTAGGATTCTCCAATATGCTAAGGCTCCGCCTAGTAATCTAACTTACCAAGAGAGGACCACGTTGAAAAATTTGAATAACAACAAAGGTATCATCATCTGCTCAGCTAACAAGGGGAGTGCCACTGTCACTCTAAACCAGCAAGACTATGATAAAAAAATCTCAGATCTTCTTAAACCTGACACATACTGCAAAATTCAGCGAGATCCTACAGCTCATATTCTATGAGAAACTAATGTTCTCATCAAGAATTCTTCCCTCCCAGCAGAGGACAAATGCTGCATCATCAAATCAGAAGCTCAGCCTCCCAGGCTTTACGGTCTTCCAAAAATCCACAAGCCGGATGTGCCTCTGAGGCCCATTGTCAGTGGAATTGGATCTCCGACCTATTACATAGCCAAACATCTAGCCTCCCTACTACAAACACACGTTGGCTCAACAAACTCCTTCGTTTAAGACTCCATACATTTCATCCATAAACTACAAAGTGTCACACTATAACCTCATGATCTTCTGATCAACTTTAATGTCATCTCACTCTTCACCATGGCTCCAGTACAAGAGGCCCTCACACAGCTAGAGCACATTTTCTCAGACAACATAATTGCAATTTTCAACCATGCTCTCACCACTACATATTTCCAGTGGAACCATTCATTCTAAGAACAGATAGATGGCGTTGCCATGGGGAGCCCTCTGAGCCTGGCAATGGCCAATTTCTTCATGTAATCTTTTGAGTCTACAGCCTTGGACATAGCTCCACTGAAACTGACTGTCTGGCTCCGCTATGTGGACGACACCTTTGTCATATGGCCCCATGGAAAGTAAATCCTTCAAGACTTCCTACTACATCTTAACAGCATCAACCCCCACATACAAATCACTATGGAGGAATAGAAAGATGGACAGCTAGCTTTTCTGGACGTCTTGGTCAGCAGGAAGGCAGATGGCACACTTGGGCATACTGTCTACCATAAGCCCACTCATACAGACTGCTGTTTGAATAAGGCCTCAAATCATCATCTCAGACAGAAATGAGGTGTGATTAAGACACTTGTAGATGTGCTTCTTGCATTTGCGAGCCACGTCTATTACAACAAGAACTCTGCCACCTCGAATAGGCTTTATTAGATAATGGTTGCTCAATCAAAGAAGTTAAAAGAGCCTGCCATCCTGCCAGGCCAAAACCTGCTTCACAAAAAACAAACAAACCAAACCATGACAGCATAGTTTTCCTGCCATACTTCCAGAATGTCACCGATTGTATCCAGCACATACTGCAACGACACAGTGTCCAGACTGTTTTCAAGCCCACAAAACAACTCAACAATCTACTATGCTCAGCTAAAGATCCTCAGGAACCCTTGTCATCAGCCGGTATATACTGTATTCCCTGTTCTTGCAGTTCAGTTTACATCGCAACTACATAGCATAGCATCAACACCAGACTCACCGAACCAAAAGAAGCTGCTGCCTGGGCCAAATGGATAGGTCTACAGTTGCCCAACATGCCATTGAAGTGTAGAGTGAACATATAATTAAGTTCCAGAACACAAGCATTTTATCATCCACAATACACTACCATGCCTAGCTACAACGTGAAGCTATTGAAATTTATAAACATAAGTTTTGAATTTATTTTTTAAAAGGTGAGTTAATTAATAACACTGAACAACACTTACAAAATATTTTTCCGGGACGTGTTTCGAAGGTTAACTTTCCTCCATTATCAACCGGACAATAACTGGGTTTCCATGGTGTTTCGTGGTGCGGATGGTGATGCTTCTTCTGATGTTTCTTCTGGTAACGGTTCAATGAACTTACTGAAAATGTCACTCTGAGGAATGTCGAAATTAAATACCCGGTTTCTATTTTTGTAAGTGTTGTTCAGTGTTATTAATTAACTCACCTTTTAAAAAATAAATTAATTGCAACAACACTGTTTTCAAACTTCTATGAAAGGAAGATAAGTTTTGAAACTTAACAGCAACTGGTATCCTGTCATTGAAGGCAATAAACGGCACAAAACAGGAGAAATTCAAGTGAACCAATCAGGAGGAAACAACACCTTGGGTGAAGCCTGCCCCCTCCCTCCTGCTGTCTGCCATCTGGACCAATCAGCGGAGGCCACTCGAGGGATAAATACACTAACTCAGAAAGTCCACACCTCAGACGCCACATTCAGCAAACTCAATATTTGGAAGGTATCATGTGAAGGAATAAGTGAAATGGATTAATCTTAAGTAATTCTGGTCAATCACATGCACTTAAGGGCACATTAAAAGTCCACTAGGTCACCACCACCATTTTGTCCAGAGGAAAAGAAAGATTACAGCACAGAGTTGTCAAGGTTTCAGAATGGATGAGACCTGTTGCTACTATAGCATAAATAAGAGCAGTCAGCAACTGATCCCAAAAGATAATAAACCAATTGTTGATATCTAAGCATGCATTTCATTAACATTTTTTATGCGACACAGGAAATGACATATTTTTAGAAATAAATATAGTTTATACTACAAACTAGAATATATATGCTGAAAATTAAACTAGCATTACCTATGAGAGGTAGAATCAGAGCTGAAAAATTCAATGCCACAGCTGGGATTTGAACCACAGACCCTCTGCTTACCAAGCAGGAGCTCCAACTATTAAGCTACTGTGACAACCAGCCAGAATGGCATTGAATTCTCCAAACCAATTTGTATTTCTCCTGGTAAACCACAAGGCAGTCTCACATCAGAGACAATTACCCCAATGGCAACCTTATCCTCAGTACTTTATGTCCTAGGATTAAATAACCCTCAGATGGTAATTATTTATTTATGCCAACCACCTTGCTGTTGGTGTTTTTAAACATACAAGCTGTGTGCAGACAATGTTTGAGAGGTAGAATCGGAGCTCAAAAATTCAATGCCACAGCTGGGATTTGAACCACAGACCCTCCGCTTACCAGGCAGGTGCAGTAACCATTAATCTACTGTGATAACCTGCCAGAATGACATTGAATTTTCCAAACCAATTCGTATTTCTCCTGGTAAACCATAAAGGCAGTCTCATGTCAGACATAATTAACCCAATGGTGACTGACTATTGTAAGTACTTTATGTCCCAGGATTAAATAACCAATAACAGTAAGTTTCCAATAGATAGTTTCTGGGCTTGTAGGCTGTGGTCCAGTTGATGGATTATCTGACATTTAACCCAAGACTGTATTGGGCATCTTCAGAGAGTGACTCCTGGCTGGTTAACAACTAGAGGGCGATTGATGGAGCACCCTGCTTATATATAGGTGAGAGGGGTGCCTCTCATCTCCTATTGGTTGTTCATATGCCAATCACTACTATGTGGCTGTGGGAACTGCGACATGATTGGTTCTGTTGGTGTTTTGGGGCTTCAGTTTTGTATTGTCTAGTACCGGCACCCAGGCCGGTGTGTATACATGTTGTTTCTTCTTTTCTATTGAAATTTTTTTATGTTTATGGATCTCAATGGCTTCTCTTACTTATAAAAGTAAGTTTGTTGGCATAAATAAATAATAATTACCATCTGGAGGCTATTTAATCCTTGGACATAAACTACTTACGATAGTAAGTCACCATAGGGGTAATTGTCTCTGATGTGAGACTGCCTTTGTGGTTTACCGGGAGAAATACAAATTGGTTTGGAGAATTCAATGTCATTCTGGTAAGCGGAGGGTCTTTGGTTCAAATCCCAGCTGTGGCACTGATTTTTTCAGTTCCAATTCTATCACTCAAGCATTGCCCACACACAGCTTGTATGTTTAAAAACACCAACAGTAAGTTTGTTGGTTGTAAATAAATAATAATTAGCATTACCTAATTTTGTCACAGAACCCATGAATTATACTAATAACTTTGGGTCATTGTAGAATATAGCAATATGCTCTATCCTTAAAATCTTGGATGGAATAAATATAGTAAAAAATGCAATGGAACCTTTAAAAAGAAAATTCAAAACTTGGAGACAGAGAAAAATTCCAGACATTTATACTTGAGTCATTCCACAACAAACCAAACACGTAAAACATTACATCCTCTGAATTTTTTTTAATTCCAATTTATCTCCAGGCATAACATAAATGCACACATTCCATGTTTTGCCGAAAATTAGGTTCTTTTAAGATTTACAGCTTACTTAACATTTTTCTTATATGCACATAACATTACATGAACACAATTTATTCTTGGGGTACAGAATGGTCAGGAATAAGAACAATGTATCATTTAGTAAGCAAAAACATTGTGCTTTTCATTATTTAAAATACTATTTATTTTCAGTAAAACAACAGTAACTTTTTAAGTATAAATATTTTGAACAGCAATATCTTATTTAACCTAACAATATTAAAATCACAAGCAGTCAGTGACATTTTTTCCCTTATATCTGTTAATGTTAGGGTAGGATCTTTTTTGGAAGCATGCTTTTAAACATTTTGTTTGTGATAGCACATGTGGTTTCAGAATATAAACTGCTCACAGACAGCTTTATAATGTGATAGGCTATCACTTCTGGTGTTCTGTATAACTTAGCAACTGGAATCTGATATTCTATGAAGCCTCTTTCTACTGTTTCATTTTAGGTGTTACTTTGTGTTCAGCTTCATGTTTTAGAATTTCATATTTAGCTCTGTGGTTTGTAAAAGTACATAATGACAGAAAAGCAGATAACCCATTTAATGTTTCCAAGCATAGCACAAGGCATAAATCATAAAGCTTAGTTACCCGCAATATGCTTATAAGCTTTAAATGGAGAACTTGGCTTTGTCAACAGACCCAAAAATATGTAATGCGTGTCAGTAAAAAATTCCAACCATTGTTAATGGAGCCTTGTGCACTACAAAGTAGCAGTACCGTGAATAATCCAGAATTGGCTCTGAGTACTAGCACTCATCAAGTGGTTTTTCTTTATTCTTTATTGTCATCAATAGACTCTTTACAAGAGCATCTGACATTTTCCGAACATATACAATAAATCTAAATTACAGATATATACAATCATTATAATTCAGCAACACTATACAAACACTTGCTAATTAGATATGATTTTAAAGCAATTTTCAAGGTCCTATTTGCATTATTTTTAACCTGTATGGGTAATCCATTATAAAATAATGCTCCAATTCTGTAAGGGTGTTTATTAGTTTGGCTTTTATTTGATCTCACCCTATGATAATCATTTACCCCCCTAGTTTCATATTTATAGCAGTCTTTATTGAGCACATTAAATTCTTTCTTATTTTTAACAAGTAAAATACTTTTATATACATACAGAGAAACTACGGTTAATATGTTTTCCTTTATGAATGTGTCTCTACAGGATTGTCTACAGGGGAGATTGTACATACATCTAATACACATATTTTGTAATTTTAATATCCTGTCAATATTAGATTTACTAGTGCCACCCAGATTCCTATTACATAGGTTAGATGTGGGAAGGTCATACCATAGTAAATTACAATTAAAATATAAATTTTCTTGTATCTTGCCAGCTGTCTTAGGAGAAATAGCCCCGAATTAAGTTTTTTGCAAACAGCAACTACATGTATATTATATTTTAAACCTTCATCAATATTTAAACCCAGGAGGTTGAAGTTATTCACCTGCTCCAAAGAACCATTGTTAACTTTTATATTTAGCCTTTTGAAATACCATAGTTTTAGTTTTATCAACATTTAGTTTCAATCCACTATGTAAAAGATATTGTGAGATTTGCCTAATTGCATTTATCATTTTTGTTCTAGTGTATCTCTATTATCACTCTAACATATTAAAGATGTATCATCAGCATAGGGGATTACTATACTCTTATCTGGTGTAGGTAAATTGTTAATATAGATCAGAAAGAGTGTCGGCCTAAGTACTGATCCCTGAGGTACTCCCGACTTTACTAAATTGTACTCATATTTGACAGTGTCTATAATATTCCCTTTTTTCCAATTTATTTCGGTGCACTGCATATTATTTGTGAGATATGATGTTAATAATTAGTTAAAATGCCCTCTGAAACCATAATAATCTAGTTTTGTAATTAGTTACTCATGTGAAACTGTGTCAAGTGCTTTTGAAAGGTCTAAAAAGATTCCCGCAGTCTTTTTATTGCTATCTTTCAGTTTCAGCAGTTCATGTATATACGCCGCTATGGCTGTTATAGTTGGCAGGTTGCTTCTGAAACCATGTTGGAACGTGTTCAGGATGTTATTTGATTCTAAAAATCCATTTATTCTGTTCAAAAACACCTTTTCATATAATTTACTAAAGACAGAAGTTAGGGTAATTGGTCAGTAATTACCAACATTTGTATTTGAGCCCTTTTAACAAATTGGTCGTACAATACTTATTTTTAAAACATGTGGGAATATGCCCTTATTCATTGAAAAGTTTATTAAGTACACCAATATATTCAATAGCTCATATATACAATGTTTTAATATTTTGGGCGACACCCCATTCCACCCTGATGAATTTTGTGTTTTAAAGTTACTCACTGTCTTAACAATCTTGTCTACAGTTGTGTCATAAAGATACACACTATTTATTATAATGTTGTCCTTAGTTAAGCTATTACTGTTATTGTTATCACTGTCACCAATATTAAGTTCATCATTTGTATTTAGAAAAAAGGTATTAAATAGTTCACTAATTTTAAACAGATTGTTTACCATTTTTTCTTCATTGCTCAAGTTTATATTTATATGTTTGATTAACCGTGGTTTGGTCTGCTTGTTTATGAGATCCCAAGCTGATTTTGTTTTATTCTCAGAATTTATAATTACTTTTTCAATTTTCTCAGCCTTAAGTTTGAGTATCGCTTTTCTGTATTGTTTTTTATATAAGCTGTAAGTATTTTTATAGGAATGTAGTTTGGTAGATTGGAAAAGTTCATACATACCCTTCATTTTGCTTTTTAGAATAAGTAATTCATGAGGTAGTGCTATTTGTGTCATGACTGATTGATTGTTTTGAGAGAGGGTATGCTTGCTCAAAGTGAAAACTGAATTTTTGTAGAAAGATTCTCCATTTTTCAAGTTTATCACACACTTTATATACTTCTTTCCAACCCTCTTTATCTAATTTACATTGTAGTTGACTCAAATTCCTTTTTTGTGTTTTTCTTATGTACTTATAGATTATGCCCTCCGTTTTACTTTGACAATTATATATATCTATCATTTGCCCTCTATGATCCGAAACGTGGAATTCATTGTTAAGTGTAGAATATGTATCATCATTAAGATTCGCTATTATGTGATCAATTGAACTAACTGGTTTATTAGTAATTCTACTTGGACCACGAGAGACAATTTTTAGTTTGAAGCTAACAAGTATATCATTTAAGTCAGATTTGTCAGCACTTATATTAAAATCACCTAGTATTACAAGAGGTTTAGGTGCAACTTTTTCCAAAAGGTTTCCAAAATGTATTAAAAATTCTTGAATATGGGAGTTAGGAGACCTGTAAATACCTATGATCATGAGTTTTCCCAGTTCAGTGTCCAATTTTGCAGCAGCCACTTCAAAAACCATTTCTACACTTGCATTTTGTAGCCATTCAACACTGTTAGATTTCATACTTTTCTCTACGTTTTTCTAATTTAGATATGTGTTCCTAAGCTGAATGAAAGCTTAATGATTTTGGGCAAATGACGCATTAAGAAAAGAAAATAAAATAAAAAGAAAGTAACCCAAGTACATATTCACAGAGAATATGTTATGGACAGCTGACAAGGCCTCCAATGACAGACTGCTGCTACTCTCCAGCCATGTTGCACTGATATCTGGCTGTGCATCATATTGTAGCATATTTTATTAAAAAATAACCATACAGGATCCCATCTTTGTTTCATGAAATATAAACAAAAGAACACCAAGGAATTTATTTACACGTTGTATTAAAATTTAAAGATAAAGGTAAATAGGGTAGTTGGTTTTTTAAGTTTTTGATCTTTAAAAATTGATGTGAGCTATTAGCTATATCAATTATAGCAAATATTAAGTAAAAAACCATATATTAAGCTTCATATTAAATTTTATAATATAAATTTATCATATATTGCCCATAAGACATTATGATTTTGGTGCAGTTTTTGTAATTATTGTATCGAACGTTGTGTCTTTTAGCTATTGAGATCTTTGTGATCTCAGGGTGTGGTAACGGATGGAATGAAAAATCACACGATGTTTCTTCACCACAATGTATTATTTTATTAACACTTTATCAATATTTTACATTAAACAATTCCTCTCAGCACCAGTCTAAATTATTTAAAACGTTTCCACTTTTTCATTTAGTGGAACTAATGTTTGATGAGTCTGGTAATGTTCTACGATGTTCACACTACCTAAATATGTCCTTTCACTTCGATTACACACACGCGAATGGGCAGTTTATGGCGTCACCTCACGCGACACCGCCTTTTTCGTATACATCCGCGTATGTGTCCATCAAATAGTTCTTTCTTGTTAGGGAAGCGATACCTAACCATCCTCCCTTATTTTTATTATGGAACACATATATTTCTAATAATTATACATATATATTAAAATCAAATATGGAAAGATTTATGACGTCTTTGGGCAAACTTAGTTGTTCGTAACAATGAACATTTTTAACACGCTTTCGCCATTTAACCAACTCATACCAATATCAAAAAACAAATTACACTTTTAACAAATATTCACACAAACGATTTTCTTTTGGGGTCTTCTAATATTCTGTCTCAATTTAAAGGTACAGAGGTATGCTACTTTTGGAAAGTAGTAGGTATTGCACAATATTTTTTAATACACGAGTATTTAAATTTAAAATACACAAGAATTTAAAGATAATTTGCTTTGGCTTTATAATCAAATTAGTGTGAATGAGAGATACAATGATCAATTTTTTTTTTAAATTTATGTGACTTGACATGGAATGACTCCTCCAATTAAGTATGCGAAGAAAATGAATTCCCCTAAACCTAGCACAAACAAGAATAGGCAGTTTGTGTTTGAAGAAGTTTAACTTTTTTCTCAAGAACTTCAATTTTTAATGAACAAACTGAAGCTATTAACAATGAAGCAACATAAATCTATCTATAATTGCAGTAATAACTGCAGACTACTTGCAGTCTCTAAGTTATTACAATTATAGATAAACTTTAATTTTACTTCTTCAGTAGTACACATGCCTTATTTAAATTGTAGGTTCCATTTTAATTCACTTTTTAGTAAAAAATATGGTTTCTGTTATATTTTAGAAAATGTATTTTTAAAATTCTTTTTCTCCATGTTGAATGCTTTCAGTGCAAAAGTTGAGATTTTAAAGTTATTTGGTTTCCTACCTGAGAGAGATCATAGTAGGATATGTGAGATGCTAAGCGAGTCAGTGACTGCCTGCCAGAGCCTCCTACTCCTACCAGCAGAGCATGACTCTGTGGCTGCTTCAATATTCTACAAATCCTGGACAAATGCTCAACAGCATATCTAAGGAAAAGAAGTTTTAAAGTTAATGCCATGACTTTGTAGACAATACTGAACAAAATAAATAGGTAACTTAGTAGCTGATTACTTCAAATTATATATCTAAGATTTTGGCATAGTAACGAACTTATTTCTAAAAACTACTGTTTTAGAATATCCTAACTGTGGTACTGTCAACTAAAGTTTAGTTTTGCAGACAGAAACACAACTTTATTAGCAGGTACAACATAAATGAGTCCACTGCTGTGCTGTGGGAATAGCGTATCTCTTCAGATTCAAGAGGACCTGAGTTCAACTCTCAGTTAGGATAAGTTACCTGGATAAGGGTTTTTCAATGGTTTTCCCTTATCGTGAAAGATAAATGTCAGGTAACTCTAAATATATGGATCATTGGTTCATTTGAACATCATTTCATCCATTTTATTCAACATTGATATGACCTTCAGTTAAAAGATGTTAAACCTTTATTTAAAAAAAAAATAAGTGATTTGCTTATGCTCTGTGTTGGCCTTTCTCTTAATTATAGCAAAAAGTAAAGAAATTAGCAGCCTAATTAATAATTTTTCAGAATTAAGTCACAAAGTTTTACCTTAGATGCTGGCTGACTGCAGTGGCACTCATCAAAGGAAGCATGGGGTCAGGCTGCCCCACACCACTGGCAGTATGCGCATCAAAGATGCACAAAGTTAGCTAGTGCCACTGTTTGTGAACACATGACAACAATCAAAGGGACAATACCAAGGGGTTTTCAAGGTTATGCACGAAGTGTCCAGCAGTCGGCGCATTTGTATAAGTTCCAGAAAAGATGTAGTTTGAGAAAGGTCTGTGTTTGTCATACTCACTATATAAGGCGGTGAGGCAATGAGAGTTAGTTTTTAATCTGTCAGTGAGTGTGGAATAGGATAGCTGTGTGAGTACCATTGCATCAAAAGGAAGATAGTGAAACAGTTAATGAGTTTTGAGTGGTCATATCATCAGAGTTAGTTTAGTTAGTTTTGTGAGGCAGAGAGAGAACTGAAAGGCAGAAATTGTGTGTTAAGGTGACAAGAAGACAAAGACTGTAGGCTGTGTTAACAAAGAGAAGAGAACTGTGCATTTGTGCATTGAGTTAGAAGAAATGTTTAAGTTACAAAAAAAATTGGACTGGACTTTTATCATTTTGTTAAGGTATAATCTGTCCACCTGCTGATGGCCCCTGGCGGGAATGCAATGAGTAAGTATATCAGTGAACAATTCTAAATATGCTGTAATATCTGAAGCTGGACTCCTAACTCTTGTTGCATTTACATTATGTGCATTATTATTTCTGGGTAATTTCTTACACAACAATACTAATCATTCTCTATGGATGTGCTATTTACATATTTTATGACCTTTCTTCTTTTTTCCACTTCAAATCATTCTGCTCATACTATATATAAAACTTGTTTTACATGTATGATATATGAATAGTTAAATACTAATGTTGATTATTCTTAGCTTCTGGAGAAGACTGCATCTTCTTGTGGCTTCTTGCCAATGTGTCCCCCAATTTACCATGGGCTTCCTCAGGACTCATTTAAATACTAAAGTTATTCACAATTTTTACTTTCTCTACTACGTATGGTAAGTAGAGAAAGTACTGTATTCAACCCAGAATTTTGATGTTGAGATTTCACCACAAATATATGTCTTGAGGTCCCTGAACCTAGAAAAAGCATTTCTGGAAGGTCTGTGTGTGTGTCTGTCTGTAAACAGCATATCTCAAAAATGAAAAGTCGGTTGAAAACCAAAGTTGGTGCTTATGTTTAATATCTTTCAAGAATGTGACAGAAAGATTTTGAAGAAAATTACTCCACCCTAAACTACCCTTTATGTGAAACATTTTTCAAAAATTTTGTGTTTTTCAAGAATGGCTCTATTTTGATTAAAATGTCATTTTTATAATATTTTTATGGCAAATGAAATATATAGGTTTCCCAAAATTAGACTGACAAATTTTGGGAACTGATAGATAAAATTATTTTAAACACTTTTTGTTAAGGAAAGTTTTATGCTGCAGTGCTTCATTTAAATGTTAGATGAGTTAATGTCATAGATTACTGCCTTTCGCCCAGTTTAAGTATTTATGGCAAAATCAACAATGCAAGTTAGTATTGCATTTATCTTAGTAAGACACACAATGTTAATCCAAGAAATAAACACAGAACACATAAACAAAGCACAGACATGTCATTGTTTACAATTAATTACAGCTTTACTATTCAAAGTAAATGTTGGAACACACGCCCATTGTGATTATCACAAAGAGTGCATTGACATGCCCTATTCTGCTGTGCTCTCACAAAGACACCAGCCATTTCTCTGGTTTAAACATTTATTGGTCTAATTTTGCATAGTAAAGCTGTGATTAACTGTAAACAATGAAATGTTTGTGTTCTGTGTTTGTTTCTTGGATTAAGATTGTGTGCCTTACTAAGATAAATGAAATACTAATTTTCACTGTTGATTTTGCTGTAAATACTTAAACTGGGTGGGAGGCAGTAATCTATGACATTAACTCATCTGGCACTTAAATGAAGCACCGTAACAAAAAACTTTTCTTAACAAAAAGTGTTTAAAATAATCTTATCTATCAGCTTCCAAAGTTTGTCGGTTTAATTTTTGGAACACCCTATATATTTTGAATTTTCTGGCTATACCTTATATAGTCCAGTTTGATCTTGATGACTTTTGCATAACTCGTAAACCATAAGAGATAGACAATATTTTACTGGACAAAAAATGTTCTTGTTGTTAGCTAATGCCGGATTTCTGACAATGAAGTCATTAATCCTCTTGCTCTCCAATATTTTTCACTGATGGATGGGGCATTAGAAGTGGCCGGGCATATTTGAAGGTGGTCTCGATCCATTTCCTCTTACAGATCACATAGAGGACAGAGTGGTGAAGAATATATCCCAATTCTGTTTAAATGTTTTGCCAGACAATCATGTCCTGTAATCAACCTGAAGGTTGCAACTGCTGTTTTTCGAGGATACTCAGGAATTACTGTTTGAATATTTGGTAGTTCCCATCTTTTATTTTTTGACAAAAAATGTAGATCTCAATAAAACACACGTTATGTTCAGATGCATTATTTTGTGGAGTGAACCATTTCAGAGACATTCCTTGTTATTTGTGTGAGTTTTGCAATACTTAAACTTTTCTCAAATGGAAGGTCAAATCTTTTAAAGCTGGTCACTAAGCACAGAATAACTTCAACTGTGAAGAGTCTCAAAAACCGCACACAGCATGGTATCCCACTTTACCAAATGCCAAGCTGCAACTGAGCTATATGTACCGGAGCTTGGAACTTTCTCTCTAACTCATATCTCTTGAATTGCTCTTTCCTCTACAAAATGAGAACTATCTCAGGAACTGGAATGATGTTCACCTTTGCAGTTCACAAATGATGCAGCTGCAGTACCATTGTGGAATTTGTCTTCACAGTTAGGGCAAGCAGCAAGTCCCTTACAAAACTCGCTTGTATTTCCAAAGCACTGGCACTTGAAACATCTGAGTGGGTTTGGGATGATAGGCCTAACCTCGATGGAGTCATACCCTGCCTTAATCCTTTGCAGGAGATCTACCCTATCAAAGGTCAGGAACAGGGTACAAGTGGGCTTCAATTCACCCCTTCTTTGCGCTGAACCCGGTAAACGTTAGTAATGCCTTGCTCCACACGATTTTCTTGAATCTCCTCATTGGTTAAACCGTCCAATGCACAGGTGTTTATGACACCATGTGAGGAGTTCAATATCCTGTGCATCTTAACATGTATTGGATAACTTGCCAGCATGTTGGATTTCAGTATTTTAGCTCCCTGGGTGGCTGAAGGTGCTTCAACCAGGAGCATGCCATTGCAAGATCTTGTGCATGACTTTACTGAACCAGCAATGTTGTCCAGCACCTTTTTAATTGTAAATGGGCTAACTGATATAAACTTCTTAACTTCCTCAGTTCTAGCTATCACTAAGTAGGGAGGACCACAAGACTCGCCTAATTCTTTTATATTAATCTTAGTAGTTTTGGTCTGTTTTTTAACATGTGTCATGGCACATTAATCCTCCACCTTGCAAATATCTCTGATGGCATGCTCACCTCCTGGGTGCCACCCTGGCTTAGGTGAGAGTCCTGGCCTGGATCTTGCCCACCCTAGGGTCACACCTCCCAGTGTAGAGACAGGGACCCAGTTGCCTTCAGGAGTGCATCAGCTCATGCAATGGCCCCCTCTTCAGGACTGACCTTTATCAGTGGATGTGACACTGGTCCTAAATGATAACCAGGGGTTGGGAATTATGCAGCTACCAAGTCACCCCTTGCATCACCCATCCACCAACAACCCGCATGAAAAGTATCCATCAGACTGTGTTCAGGTAGGTATAATTTTGGAGGTCAAACATATATGTGGACCAAAGTTGACTGGGGATTTAGCATATGCTCTCTCACCCCTTAGAGGAACCCAATTGAGAGTATGGCACATACTAGGTACATAGTAAATAAGGTAAAAGAAGTATATATACAGAGTGTAAATGAATAACACCGCACAAACTTTACTGGTGATAGATGGTTCATTGACACTCAATTTTAGATAGGAAACCTATGGTCTAGGTTTAAAAATTACAGAACTGTGCCTTAAAATTGTTTGAGGGTATGTGTGCTACTGATCATGTCTATTGCAGCTGTAATGCATGATGACAAAACAAGTGAGTGAAATTCGTAGCCTGTCTATTTAGCATAACGGGTCTGGTGGCAGGATGCGAAGGTACTCATGTATTAAAAGCACATGTTCAAATACCCATAACCCCATATTTTTTATGTTCTTTTTTCTTTCTTTCTTCATAAGTGCATGCTTAACCTAATTTGATTTACACAAAATATTTGTGTCATGTTGTAATTTTTCGTTTAATGTATAAACCTTTTGTTTCAAGTTTGACTATTAGTTACACTTGCATGACCTAAATAGTAGGTAAGTACACACTGATAATTTCCTTTTTCACTTAAATGAGATGGTTCAAGCAGCTTAAAAACAAGTAAATAATTGATCAGCACTTGAAAGAGCTACATGCAATTGAATTATTATAAACATAAGTTGAATTAATATTAACATTACAATACTATAGGTAAATACACGCAGAATGGAGGTAAGGAAATAAAGAATGAGTAAATGTAGGCTTCATATCTTGGTACCTTAAATCTGATAATAAATTAAGTGATACATTAAGAGAAAGAATGCAGGCAGGGAATGAGCTTATTATGCAAATAAAAGGATTTTCTCTAAGTTTATAAGTTTATAAAACATTAATAAGGTCAGTAGTAACCTATGGGTCTGAGGTTTGGTCTACCACAATGAACAATGAATAATGAAAATGCTTTGCAATCTTTCAAGAGAAGAATACTCAGACAAATGTTTGGATCTGTACAGTGCTGTGCACAGAACTGGAAAGTGAGAAACAGTCAGGAAATAAATTATTTAATAGAAGGTCAAGATATTGTTAGATTTATGAAATCCCAGAGACTTAGATGATTGGGACACCTGGAAAGAATGGAGGATGAGCAGAATCCAAAGAAAATGTGAAAGGGGAAAATATTCTCACGAAGAAGGAAAGGCAGAACAAGGTGGATGGATTGTGTGTAGGAAGATCTTACTGCAATGGGAGTCAGAGGCTGGAGAAGGAAGGCGCATAATAGAGGAGAATGGAAGAAGATACTAGGAAGGTCAAGGCCCAATCAGGCAGTAGAGCCATAAAAGAAGGTGCTGACACACACACACACACACACACACACACACACACACACACACACACACACACACACACACACACACACACAAACACACACACAAACACACACACACACATACAGACACAGACACAGACACAGACACATACACACACACACACACACACACACACACACACATATATATATATATAGTTGAACCTGATTTATGTGTACAGTAAAGGGAAGACAGAAGATAACTTGTAACTCATAATTACTTATAAATGAGATTTTGATAATGCATCATTGTTTACAGAAATAGCAATACAGTGGGCCTACAAGTATAAAATTTTACAGAAAACAAAGATATGTATGAAGAAAACATTATATTTAACTTATTTCTGCCTTAAAGTAACCAGTTAATTTGGCTTGCTTCACTTATCTTGCATTAAGTACATACACCTCATTTTGTTACTGATGCCTTTGAAGGCGGCACCACGACTGAGTGGTTAGACCATTTGCCTACCACCTAGATGGCCTGGATTCCATTCCAGGGACCCACATGTGGTATTCATGGTGGATAAAGTGGCATCAGGGTGGATTTCCTCTGGGTTCTCCAGTTTCCCCCACCACTCATTCCACAAATTGCTCCATTATCACTTTTCCAGCCATCAATTTGGCCTGCATTTCATATCATCCTCTTCCTCACTATCATACCTGGTATTTGACTGACCACTTACTTCCAGGTCTTCACTCTGTCCAGTCCATAGGTTCCTGTGCTCTCCAACAGACATCTGATCCTAGGCATTGGCTTCTAAGTCCTAGGAGGTTTAAGTCCTAAATAAGGGGAGGATAATCAGGTAAAGAAATAAATTTTAGGCTTATGTAAGTTATTATAAAGAACCCTGAAATAAAGAAAATAAATAAATAAATAAACACACAAGCAAAACACTATGCAAAAGAACTGTTCAATAACCCTAAATAGCACAGGAAGAAAAGCAAAAAGAGAAAGTTGTGTGAATGTGGCACATTGCATTTCTATGTCAAACATATAGAAAATTGTATGAATTCTTCATAGAAGAGAGAGTAGAGAAAGAAATGTGATTGTGTTTCATAAAAGAAACATGAGTAAAGATAGCCATGTGAATGTAATGCATTGCGTTTCAATTTCAAACATATGGAAAATTGTATAAATTGCTTGTAGAGGAAACAGTAAAGAAAAAAGGGTGATTGTGTTTCATAAAAGAAAATGTTGTAGAGAAAATTGTGTGAATGCAATGTGTTGCATCTCTATTTCAATCACAGAAAATTTTATGAATTATGCGTTGTAGGGCAAGTAGGTAAGGATATGTAAATTTATTACATAAAAGAAAACCATGTGAATATTATGTTGTATAGTCGATTGGATAGCATACAAACCTTCTCCATGAAGAAATACATGTATGTGTCTTATTTCAAGGTGATAGGCACAAACGTCATATATTGAAATTATTCTAAGTGGCAATTGCCATACAAAATTAACAACTTTTATTTTTATGATTTTTCAGCTGTTTCTTTGGGTTTTCCTAATGTTCTTTTCTTCTAAACCATCCCAGTATCGAATTAAACAAAACAAAACAAAAAAGAAATTATTCAAACCGGTCACATCCACTGCAGCTGTAACATACGATGAGAAAACAAGTGGAAGAATTTTGTAGCCTGTGTGTTTATCACAATGGATATAATGCCAGGACAGCGAGGGTTTGCTTGGGTTCAAGTCCCCATAGTTGCATATTTTTTATATTTGTACTTTCTTTCTTCATAAGTACATACTTAATTTTATTTGATTCCCAGGAAACACTTGTGTTGTGTAATTTTTCATTTAACCAATATTTAAGGTTTCTATTTCAAATTTGTTTAGCTAATATATACACTTTCATGGTCTCAATGGTAGGTACATGCTGAAAACTTCATATGCACTTAAATGAGATGGTCCAAACTTAACTAACAGCTTACAAGCATGTAAATAATTGAAAGAGCTAAATGTGATTGAATCATTATAAACATATGTTGAATTGACATTAACATTACAATACAATAAGTGTATACAAGTAAAAAGGTAAGGAAACAAATTATGAGTAGTACAACCTGCTGCACGGATTTACAGTGAAAGGTACCCCAATAGACAGCAGTTCAATCAGACTACTTTTGAATCTGTAAACCCTCCAGCCTAAGCCAACAGATGCGAAAAGAAGCAAAAGTACACAATATCCTGTGCATTGCATATGATGGTGGTATTTTTCTATTTTGAAGCATAAGCACAATATTGCTCTCAAAATGGAAGAGAAAGGGGGGAAAAATGGTTTATCCATTTCCGGGTTTGGACTCAATTTCTCGGGTTGATTAGGTACAGAATCAGTTCATATAACCATGCAGCCAAAGTACATGTTCTAGAACTTCCCTATGTTTCTTTAGCTGCTCACCACAACCTGCTATCCATTGCAGTAGTATGAAGCCACACAAAAGTCTACAATTTAAGTGCTTTTCATAATGGCATAATTTCCAAATGCTTCTTCAGAGACACAAAAGACAGGCTTTACTAAGTTCCTAATAAGTACTATTTCATTTCCACTGGATACTATTTACATATTTCTTTTTGGTTGTGATTAATTGATCACAATCTCTAACTACTTTGAATATGTATAACTTGGTAACTTGTCAGAGACCATAGGTTTCCTATCTCAACTTGATTGCCTATGAACTGTCTATTACCAGTAAAATTCCTGCAGTGTTATTCATTTACATCCTGTATATATATATTCTTTTCTTTGAAGGGCTTCTAGTGCTGGTTTTTAATTTCAGAATCACAGCATATTTTGAAGCACTCTTGCTTTTTAATTATCAGAATTATATTCTTTCACAATGTTAGTTGCATCTACAAGTGCCTTCATAGCTCACTTGAGATAGTGGAGCAACATTATTTTCATTATTTTAACCATCTCCTTCTGCCTGCAACTATGGTCATTCTGATATGTGATAGTTTTCACCCTTAGATTCAATGTTTATTTTATTTTCACTTTAAAAAGTATACCTACAGCTAGGACACTTTCTTTATTTAAGCTAATTCCTATTTCCAATCTTCTGTCACAGTAGACATATTAGCACATGCTTGGAATATTTTAACCAAAGTGCTAGAAGGCACATATAGGTACTCCAGAAGATGTGTGTGCAACTAAAAAACTGACACATTGTTAGAAGGAAGAGTTTGGTTGAAACATACATGGAAGTCTAATATTTTAGAACTTAGCTAACAATGTTGCCAACATTCAAAAAATAAGCTGCCTAATGTAAACTATACTTATAAGTTAAACATTAGTGAAGGATACATTTAGTGTTTTGCTAATATAAGTCAAAAGTGAACAGAATTGAACTAACAAGAGTTGTAGAAGTAAGCCTAAAATTTCTATGTTTACAATGCTTATTTATTTGCATTTGTCTACCATACTGAACAATAAATATAGTATTGTTTTTCCATTCTAATATATTTTTTCTACATACTTACCCAAACAATACTAAATTCATAGGCTTCTTTGACATGTCATTGTACTCATTTAAATAAGTTTCACAAACTGTTGTGAGATGTGCTAAGTCAGTAACTTCAGCGTAGATTCTGGTATCAGCTTTGGGATTTGCAAATTCACAGAACATTAGGCGCCTTAGTTCATTTTCTCCAACCTGGAGGAAGCAAAGAGTTTCAGGTAGCAAATATGCACAAAACATAGGTAGCAAAAAGAGGTCCTAATTGTTATCTTTTCATTAATTTAAGCTTACCTAATGAGTATCACAATACAATTCTGTGCAGTAACATAATTCTGTATCAACCTATGATGGTTGATCAGCTAAAGTACCATGAGGCTGTGTGTTTCAAGTAGCATGTATGTATGTACAATTAAATGAAAGCTATCCTTTTGAGATATTCTAGAGGTTTTCCCTTCAGGTTGCTTACAATCAAAATGAAGAAGTTGAAAGTGTTGTTGAAATTTAAAAAATTTTATATCAAGAGATATGTAACTCAGGTATGTAACTCAACAGATAGATATTATAAAATTTGTTAAAATGACCCACCCTAAACAAAATTGCCCTTCAGAGTTCTCATCTTTTGTCATGTGTGAAAGAAATGTTTGATAATAATGTGAGCATGATTCAAAAGTGGATCTGCTTTTCTCTCAGAACTGATGTCTGTAAATCAAATAAACTTCAATTCAATAATTCTGTCTACATTTATGTAACAAAAGCACAGCTTTGTTCTTCACTATTAATGTCAATCGGTTTAATGTGAGTCAATTTACTGATATCACATCACCCATATTTATATAAAATTGGATATGTTTTGACATCCCAATTTCTCCTGCTACCATCCTCATTCTGTATACACAATATAAAATTTCCAGCAAAATAGTGGAATTGTGTTTAACTTTATTCAGGAACTTCAAAATATGTATAAAATGTGAAATCAAGGCATTAAAGTTTTAGGTGGACTACAATTCTTTCTCTGTCTTAGTAGAGAAAATAATAACTGTATGTCTATATTAGTGGTCTTACTGTCAGAAAGTATATGGATTCATGCCAATAATAAGGATAATAATAACTACCTTTAGTTTTTTATTATTAGAAACACGCATGAACATCTCATCCATGTCCTCTTGTAGCTTTTCCTTTATTACACCATGTAGCGTATCATACAACCAATTGCGATCATGATCATCCACCAATCTATCACCATAAACTCTCAGAACTTCATGGACCCATAATCTCTTCATAGCCAGTAAATCCTCCATGGCTTCGGGCACAGAGAGAAGCACCCCCTAAAATCATAATAGGCATAATTTAGACTTCCTTTATAAACTAACTCTAGAAGACCATGAAGTATCTTTCTCATTAGTGACTGAATCTTATTAGGCTTTATTTATTTTTCCTTCAAGTATGTCATAAAATTGCCATATGTACCATAGCCCTTAAGGATATGTAACACTGTAATGCCATAAGACTGAGTTAAACATACATTCTCTTTTCTGAGAAATATATTCCAGGCAAAAACAGACCAGAGTATACATTGGTGATAAAAATGCAACACCATCAAGGATTGCTTAAATTTAATTAAAAGTTAAGTAAATGGTAATACATAATGATAAAATCAGCACAAACGAGGTGGACATGTCACAGGCAGGTATGTCCCAACAATCGCATCATTACTTGATGTACACCCCTCAGGCAGCAATACAGTTTTCTTATACAGTAATATAATCGCGTAACTACAACAAACATGCCCACCTTCCCACTACAGTGCATGTGCAATGGCGCACAATGAAGCATAATTCATGGTGTTAGCAATGTGATTTTTGTTTTTTTTACAGTGAAAAATTGATTTGCATCAAACCACAGAAAATAGCTTATAATGGATTGTGCATTGCCAGAAATATATAATAAGGTGTTAATAAAGATTGAGGATGTTTGTATTCTCATTTTGAATATGGCACTCATTCATTTCAGCATGCCATCGCCTACCGCCCAGCAGCATGAATCATTAAGAGCGAAGTTCTGTGCCAAAAACCGTTTGATACAACATCTTTGGCTACTTTTATTGCTAATGCTGAACAAAATAATATATATTATCAAATTAATTTGTCAATTGCAGCACAAAGTATGTGCACTAGGTGGCACTGGCAAAACATTCATCTCACTGATACTTGTGCACATTAGATCACATAATCATATTGTGTTGGCAATTGCTTCATCAAGCACTGCAGCAATTTTGCTTGATGGTAGGCAGATTGAGCATTCAGCACTCAAGTTGCCATTGAACATTCACACAAATCCAGACACAATGTGTAACATAAAGAAGCATTCAGACATATCTGAAATTTTGAGAAAATGCAAAATTACTATCTGGGATGAATGCACCATAGCCCACAAGCATTCAGTTGAAGTTCTGAGTAGAATGCTGAAAGATCTCAATAATAATACCAGGCCTTTTGGTGGTGCTCTACTGCTGCTGTCCGGTGATTTCAGATAGGCATTGCCTATCATTTGGTGTGCTACATATGTGTGCAAAATTAGTGCATATTTGAAGGAACCATACCTATGGTTAAGTGTCAGTAAATTATGTCTTACCATAAATATACGTTTTCAGTTTCAAAATGATCCATTGGCATTGGCATTCTCCAATATTTAAATTGCATTAAAATGCAATCCAACTCCCAGACAATTTTTGCAACATGGTGGATACCAATGGTTTGGTTAAAATTATATTTCCAAATTTACAAGCTAATTGCACTAATAATGTTTGGCTACGTGAACGAGTTATTTTGGCTGCAAAAAATATAGATGTCAATGCAACTAATTTTAAAATACACCAGTCATTGACTGGCAATGAAATACTCATATTTAAATCCATGGACACTGTTGTCAATCCTGAGGAAGTTGTCAACTATCTTGTTTAATTCTTGAATTCACTTGATTTACCTGGAATGTCACCATATAACTTGCGATTGAAGATTGGTTCACTAATCATTTTGCTTTGAAATTTGAATGCACTAGAGCTATGCAGTGGCATGGATTGGTCATAAAATATCATGGGTAATTAAGGAAAAATTTAACCTATTAACAGTGAAGCAAGAGAATCTAAATTAAGAACAAATTAGAAACTAAAAGCTTCACTTATCTTATTAATATTGCAAGGTGGTATAATGCTGACTACTTTCAAGTTGCATCCAACTTATTCTCAAAGCTATCCAAACAAGTTACCATAGTTATTGATGCTCAACTTAAAAGATCTATTTGTCACCAACCTTTGGAAACAAAAACTTATAAATACAATCTATTGGTGGTATTTCAAAATTCATAATGCGGTTCTTGTTTTTTAAAATCAATATCTTTTCCCAAGCCATTAAATCTCTAGGTCCATTGTTTTAATCATTTAACTTCTGGATTTATTTCATGATTAAATGACCAAAAATGCATTGCTACAGCTGATTTATCAATTTGTTTATATTTAATATTTCTAAACTGCTCTTTTATTCTGGTTTCTAAATGACATTTAGTTTTACCAATATAAACCCTGTCACAATCCAAACAGCTAAATTGATAAGTGCCAGATTTTTTATAATTTGGAATTTTACCCTTTTTAGAAAAATTTACTATTTTGAGGGACCAAAGTTATTCCATATTCTTTAAACATTTTTGTACATTCTTTATTAACTCACGGATGGTAAGTAAACTTTTTAAAAATCATCTTTTATTATCTTTTATTTTCTTGAGAGTAGAAACCTCTTTAACAGCCTTTTGATATTTAAATTTTTCTACCTTTTTATGTATAAAATCTGTATTAAAGCCATTAATTACCACAGTGTTAATAATGTATTTATATTCTGTGTTAAATAATTCTTCCTTATTAAGGGGTATATTTATTAACCTATAAATTAAACTATTGAAAACAGCAAATTTGTGCAAAAAAGGATTAAAACTTTTATTTTTTATATAATTATCAGTACGACTAAATTTTCTATAAACGCTCAATTTTAATTTGTCGTTATGTTTTTTAATTTTTAAGTCTAGGAACAGAAGACATCCGTCATTTTCTGTTTCCAAAGCAAATTGTATGGCTTTACCCTGTAAATTTAAAAGTTTTAATGCATCATTTATCTGTTTCTCAGGGACAACAGCAAAAGTATCATCCACATATCTATACCATATTTTAAAAATTAGAGGAAATTATTTTGCAATTTGAATTTTGAAAAAGCTCATGAAAAGATTAGCAAGAAAAGGCGAAAGTGGTCTACCCATTGACAAGCCAGAAGTTTGCTGAAGGAAATTACTATTAAAACTGAAAAAAATTTGATCCAAACAAAGATTGGTAATAAGATGTGGAATCAGGACTGAAAAATTCAATTTCATAGCCGGGATTTGAACCACAGCTCTTCTGCTTATCGCCCACACATGCCTTGTGTGTTTAAAAACACTAGCAGTAAGTTTTTTAGCATAAATAAATAATAAAATTTGTAAGTTTTACAAAATCATCTAATAATTTCTTCATGTACTAATTCTAAAGTATTTAACCATTTTTTTTAAAAAAAATCAAAAAGTTTTTCCTAGGAATACTAGGAAATAAAGCAGTTACATCAAATGAAATGAGTTTATCATTATCAGACAATGCTATATTGCTAATCTTTTCTACTAATTCAAAGGAATTTGTAATACTTAAACTTTCAAACTGATCAAAAGTACTGAATTTTTTATTTAGCTATTTTGCTAAATTATATGTAGATGAATTTATACAATTTATAATTGGTCTCATTTTGTTTCCTGGTTTGTGAATTTTGGGAAGTGCATACAATCTGGGTAAAACTGGATTATTAACTTTTAAAATACGTTTTTCTTTACCAGGTATCATTTTCACTTCATTAAGAATTTTATTAAAAGCTGAAATGCACAATTTTAATGGGTTATTGTACATCTTAAGTAATCCTCACTTTGAAGTAAAAGTTCTACTCTATTAATATAATTAGATTTATCCAAAATTACGATTTTATTGCCTTTATCAGCTTTAGTATAAATGACATCCTTCTTATTCAATAATTTAATAATCTGATTATTATAATTACTTTTAGGATGATTTTTACTCAATCCTTCAAAATTTTAGTGCATTTTGTTTTTATCAAAGATTTATCAATTTCATTTAAATCTTGACTGACAATTTCAATATCTGCAACAAAATCATCTATGCCTTTTGAAAAATTTATGCAAGATTTCATACCTTTATTTAGGAAATTAAGTTCTTTCTCATTAAAGTTACAATTTGAAAGATTAATTACAATATTCATTGGATTATTTGGTTTCTTTATATTCAGTTTCTGCTGTTTTAGGCATAATCTATTTAGTTTATTTTAAACCTCTTTGTTTTTCTTTTCATGCTAAAATTTAGATATTCAAATAATTTAGACTCCAAATTAACCCAAAATAAGTTACCTAAAATATGTATTAATTTTAAGTGTAAGTCGTATAACCCAAGTTCAATGTTATTTAACTTTTTATAGTGTAAACTTCTTTCAATTTCAATAACTTCCTTTTCTGCTGCCTTCTGGTAAATACTATTATTATCAAATTTAACTGTTCTTCTAACAGTTCTTGAAGCTAGCATTTTATACAGCAGACTTCAAGGTGAAGTTGTTCTGCCATGGATCTCAATGATCCCTTCAGACTTGCCATTCTATTCAAAGGTTTTCAATTACCAATTCACTTGGTATTTGCAATGACTATTAATAAGTCACAAGGCCAAATAATGTCAATTTGTAGGTTGTATCTAGAACATGTATGCTTTTCGCATTGCCAATTATATGTTGCATGTTCAAGGGTTGGCAAACCATCAAGTTTGTCTGTTTATACCCCTCAAAGATTAACTAAAAATATTGTTCATAAACTGTTAGGATAGTAAAACCTGTCTTCAGTGGAATCGAACAGGACTCTAACATTTCCGTTAAAGACAACATTTCCTGGAGAAGCAGGTGAGAACTTTCCTAAGCAAAACAGTCTCAGCCAGGGAATGAGCAACCCTGCCCATGCCAGCCCCAGGTTCCTCCTGGTCCAGGAGGTAGCAACCTGAAGGGCCCCTTGCTGGGGTTAAGGTGAAGACCTCAACGAAGACAATGGCAGAGATGGAGCTCATCGGAACGGCAATGTCTGCGGAAGAGGCAACCTAGAGGAAAATAAGAGAAACCATTGCCTTGCAGGGTGGAAGAACCACAAAGGCTATGGGAGCTCACCCAGACAGAAACCAAACCAGTCAGAAGGCTTTAAGCTGGCATTCCCAGCGTCTGACTTACTTAGCTACAGACTGGTAATCTGTACTAAAGACAACTTTACGTTAATCATAATTTTCACAGTAAGCCAAACAGATCACATATAAGTCAACCTAAGCATGTCAAGGATAAACGAGCTGGAATAGCAGAAAGACTGAAAATTCCTACATGAAATGTAAAAGGGCTAGGTAATAAGGAATTAGAATTGGAAGAGATTCTATTTAAAAGGAAAATAGAAAAAGCAGTAATAACAGAAATGAAGAAGAAAATGAAAGGAAGTAAAGAATTAGATAAATATATAATGATCTACAGTGAAGTCCAACAGAACATTAGAGCTAAATGTGGAGTAGCAATTTTACTACAGCAAAAATGGAAAAATAGGATAGATCATTATAAATACATAAATGAAAGATTAATAACTGTAAGGATTAAAATTAAAAGAGGACACTTAACTATAATAGGTGTTTATGCTCCAGAGGAGGGGAAGGAGTAGGAAACCATAGAATTCAATGAAATATTACAAAAAGAAATAGAAAGAACAAACAAAGCTGTCCACTTAATTATATGTAGAGACTTTAATGCAAGAGTTGGTAATATCCCTAACCCCGGAGTGATTGCAAAATTTGGAGAAACACATATGAATGACAATGGAAAAGAAATGACAGAATTTGAAAATACAAATAGACTAAAGGTTACAAACACCTTTTTTAGCAAAACCAGATATACATAAATATACATGGAGTGCCAGAAATAGTAGATCTATTATTGATTATTTCCTAATAAATTACAAATTGAGACCACAACTTCGAGATGTTCAAGATTATAGAGGATGTGATATAAATTCAGATCACTACCTAGTTTTAGCTCAATTTACTCTTTTTGAGAAATGGAAGATTATGAAATCAAAAAGAAAGCAGGAGGAGGTGTACAAAGTCTATCTCCTAAGAGAAGACAGTGTGAGATTATTATACCAAAATAGATTACAGCAATACTTACTTTCAAAGGAAACAAAAGATAATTTGAATGAAGAATGGCAAAATATTAAAACATGTGTTGAGAAATCTGCCAATGAAGTTTTAGGAAAGAAGAACAAATTCAGAAGAAGATAAGGTCCTAGAATATGGAACAATGAAATAAAAGAAGCAATTGAAGAAAAACAGAAAGCCAATAGGAAATGGTTAGCGCAAAAGGATGATGATTCTTATGAAAGGTACAAAGAAAAACAAAATAAAGCTAAAACAATTATAAGAGAAGCACACAAGAGGTCATGGGAGAAATTTATAAGTGAGATTGAAAACGATGTCCATAGACAACAGGTTTTTGCCTATAAAATGTTGAAACATATTAATCAAATAGAAAAAGATGCATTAAAATAAATGCAATAAGTAAAGAAACTTGGATTCACTATTATAAAACACTATGGTATGAGGAAAGAAATGAATGGAAAACTGAAGAAAATGAAAGTAATGAAACAGGAATAGACTCCATAACAATGGAAGCATTACAAACAGTTTTAAAGGAAACTAAGAATAGAAAAGCAACAGGATCTGATGGCCTTAACATGGAGCTATTTAAATATGGGGGAACTTTTTCACACCTAAGACTATTACATGTAATAAATCAATGTTGGAAGAGCAAAAGGATTCCATAAACCTGGAAAACGGCAGACATTATTTCAGTATTTAAAAAAGGAGAACTTAAGATCTGTGAGAATTACAGAGGAATAACCTGCTTAATGCCATGTATAAGGTATATGCTAAAATAATAAACAAAAGATTAAGGTATATCTCAGAAGCAATATTAGAAGAAGAACAAAATGGCTTTCATAGACGAAGATCTACCATAGATAACATCTTCATAATACAACAGATATTCGAAAAAAGAACAGAATACAACTTACCAACTCATATAGCCTTTATAGATCTTCAAAAAGCATGCAAATAGAGAAAAACTTTGGGAAATAATGGCAGAATATGGATACCCCAGGCATCTAATTAAAGTAGTGAAAACCCTATATGAAGATTCCAATAAAATTATAAACACAGATGAAGGAAAAATGCAAGCCATAACAATAAAGGAGTCAGACAAGGGTGTGCATTATCACCTGCTTTATTTAATATACATAAATGACATTTTCCTAAAATGCAAGCAGATTTTTAATAATGGACTTAGATTAAATAATTATACAGAGATACAGGTTTTATTATATGCATACAATCTAGTCTTAACACAGAAAGGTGAAGATGATTTACAAAGTGCTATATATGAACTAAGCTTAATATATAAGGAGTATAATTTTAACATTTCTAAAACAAAAACAAAGATAATGTCTTTTTGGGGTAAACAACAAATAAAATCTAAAATTATTTTAAATGATCAACCCTTAGAGCAGGTCTCAAGTTTCAGATACCTTGGATGTGAAATAGGCTCACAGAAAGAAAGGGGTATACTTACATCTAAAACTATCAAGATATCCAGCTATATGTGGAACATCACACAATACTTTAAGAAATAAAATAAGAAAGAATAAAAGAATTAAATTTTACAAAACAATGGCAAAGCCATTGGAAGTGAAGCCTGGGTTGTAACAAAGAAGATAGAATGTAAGATACAAGGATCTGAAATAAAATTTTTGAGAAGAACTAAAGGATGTACAAAACTAGACCACATAAGTAATGATGTAATAAGAACAGAGCTGAAAGTGAAATCTATAAATGAAGAAATACAACACTATAGAAATAACTGGCTATTACATGTGGTTAAGATGAACTATAATAGACTTCAGAAAATAGCTCTAAACCTTAAACCAACAGGAAGAAGAGACATGGGCAGGCCGCAGAAGAGATGGAGAGACTAACTGTGAAAAACAGAGCAGTCAATGTGACTAATCCATTGAGTGAAGATGATGATGACAACTTTTCCACTTCAGGAAGGCAGGCCTAGGCTATTAAGAAAATTAAACCATTAATATACATAAATGGATAGTGGTGCAGTTTTTAAAATGTTTACCGGTAACACATAGCAGCAAGAATAATGTTCTTCTCAGAAAGATGGAATACTGTGATAGCAGACGCGTTTTCTATCTACAGGGTCGAGGTAACGGATGGAATGCATATATCAATGTTTCTTTATCACAATGTATTTATTTATTAACACTTCGATATTTTACACTCTCAGCACCATATTAAATACTCAAAAACCTCACACTAAAATGATTTGGTAGAATTTACGCTGGATAAAAGTTTGGTTAAAGTTCCATGTTCACACGCTACCAAAACACGTCTTATCACCTTGAACATATAGACGCTACTAAACTGTTTCTTGGCGTCGCTTTGGCACGACATACCGCCATTTTGTATTCATCCGCGCAAATAGTTTTTATTGTTAAAACACAAACAATTCTAATATTTATACACTTTTAACAAACATTTATATGAACGATTTTCTATTGGGGTCTAATATTCTGTCTCATATGCCCCTTGTTTTGTTTTTCAAGTTGTCACTTATATTTACAATCTTGAAACACAATACAATACTTCTCCCTACTCCTCTGATTCAATCACTTTGTACAATATTTTTTTCTTTTCTTTACAGTCTTCTTCGCTGTTTGTCTTTGTCTTTTGCTTTGGCATGATACAGCATGTCTTTATAAATTTCACATATTCAATTACTACACAATATATGTTCAGTTGTTATACATCACATATTCAGTTATTATACAATACATATTCAGTTATTGTACAACACATTCAGTTATTACACAACATATCCAGTTATTATACAATACATATTCAGTTATTGTACAATATATCCAGTTATCATACCACATGTGTTCTGTTATTATATAATACATATCCAGTTATTATACAATATATATTCAGTTCTTATACAACACATACTCAGTTATTGTACATTTGACATTGACACAAATATAATTTAAGTGCATCATGGTTTATTATGTGGTTTTTGACTTGTATTCTTTGTTATGAGGAGAGAAAAACAGGATACAAATTTTGAGCTAATGATTATGATCATATTTATGGCAATATTTTATTCAGTTCTTTGCCTTCTTTGTCTTGTAAGTTTATTATGTATAGGCAGGTCATTGAGTCGGTTCTTAAACTCTGATGTTACTAATGGTACCATTTTTCTTAATTGGGTTATTATTCATTGTTGTTTGGTTCAACATTTCTTCGAGCTTAGCATTGGCTATATCCATCTTAATTCATGGGCATTGCTTTTCTGATTATGGTTTTTCTTACTTCACTAATTGCCACCTCTTTGTCTCTTATTTCTATAAGAGAATACTTCTATACCTATAATTATTCTGCAATTGTATTATTTTTCTTCTCAATTCCCCTCGACATCTTTGTGTCTAAATATTATATCTTTGTCATCATAATTGATTCCTTTTTATTTTTGTCCCTGACATCCTTATGTCAAAAACATATTATCTTCCGTCGCTATAATTCATTTCTTTAATGACAATTAGTGTCCTCTTCTGTCTTTGTTGACAATGCTCTTTGTGGTCAATGTAGCCAATGACTATGTTGATTTTCTTTCTTCTTGTATTCTCTAATCTGAACATAATTTCCTGTAAGTAACCCATAATAAAATTGTTATTTTCCATCATCTCTACTATTCCTGCCTTACATATTTGTTGGCAAAGACTATTTGGTCCTTTCTTTGTATGGCTTTAATTTATTTTTATGGTATCTTCCTACCAACTTGCCATTTGTATTCTGTAGCTCATACGTGTGGTCACCCAGCTGTTTTGTTATGACCAGTGGTCCAGTGTACAATAGCTCCATCTTTCCAGACCTTTTCTCAGATGCCTTGGATGCTTTGTGGCTTTTTAAGAGCACCTTTTCTCCATTTTGTGGGGACCATTTCCTGACGAATCTTTTTATCTTGTTCCTCCCTTTTTCAGCCTTTTGCTGTAACCTTCTGAATGCCAATTGACATTTTTCCTTCTCTGACAATTCCCTTTGAGCAGCCATCGTAGTGTCAATGTCAATTGTCAATCTCTTGGGTTTCGTGTTGGTCATCAATTCGATTGGGGCGAACTTGGTCGTGGGGTTCACCGAATGGTTAATCACCTCCTCTATGTACCCGCATTTTTCCGTCCAGGAAGTGTGGTCTCTGTGGCAGAGTAGGCGGAAATATATGCTTATATCCCTCATGGTTCTCTCAGTCGGGTTTCCTTGGGGATAATACGCTGAGGAATAGTACAATTTTATTCCTAATGTTCTTAAGGTGTTCTGGAATAACTTACTCTTATGCATTGTTGCATTGTCCGATAGAATACATTTTATCCTCCCATATTTTGGGATGTAGTCCTAGACGATTTTATCTAGGCAAGTTCTGCTTTTAATGTTCTTAATGGGGTATATCTTAGTGAATTTTGTGAAAACATCAAACATGACAAAGATGTATCTGTTTCCATCTTTCCCCCTTGGTAGCTCTCCATGCTTGTCAATACACACCAATGCATTTTTCTCGTTCCTCACGATGGATTGTGGAACGACATTGTATCTTACATTAATTGGCTTGGCCTTCTGACATAGGTCGCATGAGGAAATTAACTTCCTGACTTTCTTGCCAAGATGTTTGATGTACAGTACTTCCTCAATTGCAAGCATTGTTCTCTCAGTACCAGAGTGAAGCATTGAGTGGTGGAATGCCAAAATGACCCTGTCCTGTAAGGAATTTGGTACCATCATTTTCCACTTCCTTACGTCGCGACCATGTAATTTAAATAGGATGTTCCTAAATTTGCCTATCTAGGCTTCCAATTTTGGTACTATGTCTGGAGCCTTGTCGAACAGCCTCTTCAATTCAGGGTCTTCTTGTTGTAGCTTCGCTATGTTTTTGAAGTCTTGTAAGATTTCGTTGCTTTCTTTGCTATTTATCTGCATGATTTTAATTTCATGGTGTGGATTGTATATCGTCTCGGGTATGTGACTCTCCGACCTTAACCTTGACAATAAGTCACTAAAGATGTTCTCCTTGCCTGGGATATGTTTGACCTCTATGTCGTGCCATGTTATTTCGTGTATGTACCTTGAGATTTTGGAATTGGTTAGCTTGCATTTTTGAATGAAGGACAGGCTTACGTGATCCGTATATATAATTATTTTATAATGATATATATATTGCCTGAACTTTTGTAACGCAAAATGGATTGCACCTATTTCTAATTCTGTTATGCAGGCATTGGCTTCTATCTTGTTTAGGAATCTAGAAGCTGTGGCAATCACATGTTTGTTGCCATCCGCATCTTCTTGTGCTAATATTGCTCCATATGAGTGCGCATTAGCATCGGTGTATATTAGAAAAGGTGAATTTGGATCCGGTCGTTCCAGGGGAATACTGTGCTTGAAAAGTTCTTTGATGTTCTCAAAGGCCACCTGGTGTTCAGCATTCCATTCCCACTTAGTATCTTTTTTCAACAGTGCTCTAAGGGGTACTAATTCCTTAGCGTAGTTGACCACGAATTTTGACTGGTACTGTAAAATGCCCAGAAACCTTCTCAACTGTTTCAAGTTACGTGGGGGTGGTATATGCTCTATGGCCTTGACCCTCTCCGGATTAGGTTGTATACCCTCAGGAGTAATGATGTGGCCTAGAAATTCTGCCTCTTTGACGAAAAATTCACACTTTTTCAAATTTAGGGTCATGTTGCTTTCCTGGAACTTGGACAATACATAATCTATGTGATGTAAGTGTGACTTGGGATTCTTGCTGTATATCAAAAAATCGTCAACATATTGCATTACAAAAGCCTCGATAGTATCCCCAAAAACTTTGTCTAGAGCCCTCAGTAGTGCACTGCTACTGGTCGATAATCCAAAGGCACATTTTAAAAAATGGTATGCCTTTCCTTTGTGCAAGAAACAGGTATATTTCCTGACATCTGGATGAAGAGGAATTTGCAAGAATGATGCTGTCAAGTCAAGACTTGTAAAATGTTGACCTCCCTTCAATTTCGATATCAGTTGGTCTACCCCCTCAGGCGTGTAATGATCTGGCAAGGTATGTGCATTTATCTTCCTTGCGTCGATGGTCATCCTCAATTTTCCCTCTTTCTTATGGACCCATACCACTGGATTCACATAACATGAGTCCGACGGCTCTATTATTCCGTCCGCTAACATTTTCTGGATCACTCTGTCAGCTTCCTCCCTGATGGAGTTGGGGATGGGCCTGGATTTATGTGAATAGGGGGTGATATCTTTTACTGTAAAAGTATGTACGTACTTATTACACGTACCTGGCTTTTTATTAAAAACTTTCTTGTTTTTAATCAATATTTTTCTAAGTTGGTTCCTTTCCTCTTCAGAGATGCCATGTGCCCCCCAGACCTTCTCATCGATTAGCTGTGACATCGGTTCTTCTCCATCTGTTGCTAGTGGTTCAGGTTGGTAGTTGTCCGAGGTAACATACTCGTCTTCTGTGCAGATCCAATGGCTGCAAACATTAGTTTCCTCCTCGCTCGTCCAACCTGTTTTCTCCTTATTTACCCTTAGGTCTACCAACCTATTCTCGTGGACATTGATGTTCTCCACAAAGAATTGTTCATCCGGATGGATCCCTGTCTGGTCTGGTTCCTCCTGGCATGGTTCTTCCTCCAGGAACTTCGCAGTGCATTCTGAGGTTCCTTCCTTAATAATGAATTCATGTAGGTCATAATTAATCACCGACCTCCAAAGATTAAGCAAATCACTGCCAATGATTAGGGTAGCTGTTAGTCTAGGTACTACCAGGGCAATAAAATCGAACTTCCAACTTCCGATTTCTATTACCAGCCTTACCTGGTATTTAACATGTTCCTGTTTCTTGCCAATTGCTGTGCTGCAATACACTCCACACACAGGCAAGAATTCAGCATTTCTTTTAGTTATTAATTCCTGGAATAGCTGTTCGTCACATACTGATGTGCTGGCTCCTGTATCAATCATCGCTGGCAATTCGATACCCCATACCTTCAGCCTAATCATTGGTGGATTGGTTATTTCCTTTCTTTCACTTGCCTGTCTTCTCAAGGTACCTACATTATATTGGTCAATATTGCCCCTACTGCCACACAGGTCAACTTCCGGGACACAAAGTTGACTTGTACTTAGTTTTCCTGGGCGTTGGAGGTGATCGTCGTTTCTGTATTCTGCGCAGCATCGGTCCTATCCGGCACATTTTCATTCTGTTCCTGTTGTCTTACGTTGTCGGTATTCCATTGGTTTCTGCCCCTTTGGCGTGAACCCCTATTGTATGATGGCCTTTGGCTGTTTAAGTATTCCCTACAGAATCGTATGTGATTCACTTGATGGGTACGGCCTCCTGGTCTTCCACGATCATATCTATGCGTTCTGTATCTCGATTCACCCCTCGGTATTGTGTCGTGGTACCGCTGTCTTGTGTTATCCGTCCTCTCGCCATGATTATGTGGTTGTGGGAAATGGTGTGCCCCTCTCCCACTTTCATGGGTGCTCCTAGTATTTCTATCTTCTCCCTCACTCTGGTTGTTCGTAGCCATACTCCGGTTTAAGATGGATGAGTTTGGGTGACTGTTCCTATGTCTACGCTCATTAGGCCGACCATTTTGTGTTTCGAAGGCTGTCAGCAATTCTATCATATCTGCAAAATCTACTGGCCTCGCAACAATTAATCCTGTTCTCACTGTGTCTGGAAAATGTCTTGTTATGCTGGTAATTAGTTCTGCTTCCGACAAGTTGGGGTCTAATAGCTTTCCTTTGTTGGCTACTTTCATAAAATAATCGACTAGCGATAACCTTTTGGTTGGATCATATCTACCTGTCGCTAGCTCTACCCTAGTTTGGTTTTGCTTAGCTGGGCCCCAATACCTTGATAGGAATAAATTTCTGAATGAACTATACGACTCATGACCAGCTAGTGTTAACCTGAGCCATTCTAATGCCTTGTTTTTTAAGCTTTTCTTAACTATCATCATCCTAAGCTCATTTGGTATCCTTTTCACTTTAAAATATTCTTCCATCTCTTTAACAAAGAGTTTTGGATCGTCTCCCTTCTCCTCGTCAAATGTAGGTGGTGTAATTTCATGTAAAATGCTGTTGGTGTAACATGTGTCATGTGTTGTGTCATTGTTTGGTTGTGAACCTCTTTCCCTGTATGGTGAGTCAACATTTTGTACATTATTCAAATAACTCTCATCTTGTACATTACTTACATCTAAATCATCTTGCCTTTGTAGCGCATTCACAACATCATTTACATTAGCCAAGCTTTCTTTCCCTTTTTTCATTTCTTCACAAATTGATTTTAAATCATTCTTTATTTCTAAGTGACTCTGTTTCATATCATTTATAGCATCCTATTGTGAATGCATCACATCAGTCATCGTCTTAATTTTAGGAATTACAATTTGTTCTACAGTTTCATTAATAATGTCTTTCTTTACTACCTCAATCTCTTTCCTTAATTCCTCAGTTATTTCTGCTTTTACATTTGTAATCTTACAGCCTACACTTGTATTACATTCTGTTATTTCCTCTCTACATCTAGCAATTTCTCCTTCTAACACAATCTTATTTTCTCTCATTTCTGATTCTTTTTTTCCCATCCTATCTCCTACGATTTCTATCCTAGCTTCTAAGGCTTCCTTTGTCTCATTTAAGTTTTTATGTACTAATTTTAAATTAGTTTCCATTACTTTCATATTTTCTTTACACTCCTGTCTTCCTAATTCTATTTTCTGTTCTAAGTTCTGTCTCACTTCCTCCATTTTCTGACCTAAACTTTGTTCTATGTCCTGCTTTAACTCTACCTTATTTTGTGCCATTTTCTGGCCTATACTCTGACCTATTTCTTTTTTATTTTGTTCTAGTTTTTGTTCTATACTCTGACCTAAACTTTGTTCTATGTCCTGTTTTAATTCTGCCCTATTCTGTTCCATTTTCTGACCTAATTCTACCTTGTTTTGTTCCATTTTTTGTTCTAGTCTTTCAAACATGATCATTAATAACCTTTGCTCTTTCCCTATTTCAACTTGTTCCTCACTTTCTAATTCTACCTGATAACTAGGCCTATCTGCCCCTTCCCCCACTCCTGTTTCTATCTCTTTTCGCGACATTTTAATTTCTTTATTCAATTCACTTAGGGTTAAAAGTCCCACTACTTTGCCGCTTCTCAGTAACATAAAAATGGAAATAAACTGTATGTGAAAACAAAAATTTTTGATCCTACTTTTTTTTTTTTCGTTGCTTCGTCCCGTTATTTACATCTCCTGGGCAGTTGGCTTCGCTAGATGATCTCCGGTGCTTTTCCGCATTGATTATCCGTGCATCGGTATCCTGATGGCGATATCAAACGATGGTCTAATGGCGTCTTCTTTCCTGCGCGATGAGATGGCGTCACTTGATGTTTATCGTGATTTCAATTCCCGTAATTTGCATTCCATCCTAAATTCGAGTTCCACGTTGGGTAAGCCATTTTGGTGCGGTTTTTAAAATGTTTACTGGTAACACATAGCAGCAAGAATAATGTTCTTCTCAGAAAGATGGAGTACTGTGATAGCAGACGCATTTTCTATCTACAGGGTCGAGGTAACGGATGGAATGCATATATCAATGTTTCTTTATCACAATGTATTTATTTATTAACACTTCGATATTTTACACTCTCAGCACCATATTAAATACTCAAAAACCTTCACACTTAAATGATTTGGTAGAATTTACGCTGGATAAAAGTTTGGTGATAGTTCCATGTTCAGACGCTACCAAAACACGTCTTATCACCTTGAACATATAGGCGCTACTAAACTGTTTCTTGGCGTCGCTTTGGCACGACACACCGCCATATTGTATTCATCCACGCAAATAGTTTTTATTGTTAAAACACAAACAATTCTAATATTTATACACTTTTAACAAACATTTATATGAACGATTTTCTATTGGGGTCTAATATTCTGTCTCAATAGTATGAGATAAAAAATGTATGTACATTATTCTATTGTGTATTTAGATATTTCTGCTACATACAAAAACATAATGAACAAATAATAGCTGTATACATGATTCATTTATTTTTTCCAGTAGTCAAGGAGAGCTATCTGGACAATTTGCTACTGAGCTCTTGGACTTCCACAAACACTTTGGCCTGAGAAATCACACAAAACATATCCAATTCATTTGGCCATAGGGGTTGTAGTTCCTTTAAATTTTTGACAACATCCTGATAAGTCTTTAGCCTATACTCTTCTTCCAACTAAGGGACATATTCTTCATCTTCCTCCACCTTCTATTCTTCAATCTGACTTTACATATTATCAATTAAGATATCTATATTAAATGTGTCTGTTTCAGTTTGCACATTACTGTCTATGTTGACATGTTGCATTTCACTGCAATTGAAAGCACCTTCACAGATGTAGTTTTGTGCCTGAAAATTTGCTAAACTCTACATTCCAAAACTGACAGAAGCAGTTAAGAAAAGTGATACTCCAACTAATTTTCTAAAATTATTGACATTAGAGACAATCCATACTAGATTTCCAGAACACGAATGCATATTTATACTGATGGATCATTGATATCAAACCAGGATGGAGCAGGTGCTGGAGCCACATGTCACCTCTTTTCCTATTACAAATCTTTAAGTTATGGAGCTACTAACTTTGATGGAGAAATTGAAGCAATTCGAATGGCCCTACAAAATCTTTTGTATAGAATTTCACATTTTCAGCAAGCAGTTATTCTCTCAGATTCTAGGGCAGCAATTATAGCAATTACTTCCAAGTTGTCACCAAAAAACCAAACAATTATAGAATGTTGGAAAATCCTTACCCATCTAACAGCACTTCAAAAACACCTAGGCTTCCAATGGATACCAGCTCACTGTGGACTGAGTGGTAATGAGAAAGCTGATTTTCTTGCAAAAAAGGGTACCAGCGGTGCATGGGCGTCGCAAAGAGAGGGGCAAGGGGGGGCCGCGGCCGCCCTTGTAAAATAATAAATGTGTTGTTCAATGAATTACTGTTAGATTACTGCTTTAATTTTGAGGTAAAGTACACTTTTTATTTAGCATAAATTAACATGCTTATCTGTAACAAATACTACAACTCAATTTTTGCAGTTTTTAGCTACAGAATAATGAATTAATTGCAAACTTCCAACATGCGGCCCCTCCCTGAAAAAAAGTCTGCCGACGCTCATGCAGCAGTGTACAAAAATCTATAATTAATCTACCATTTTATGCAGCTAAAAGTTTAGTCAACTCTGAATTCAAAAAAATTATTGCAAAGTATTACTATGAAAAATCAAAAAATAGAAGATGGGAACTACCAAACATTCAAACAGTAATTCCTGAGTATCCTCGAAAAATGGCAGTTGCAACCTTCAGGTTGATTACAGGACATGATTGTCTGGCAAAACATTTAAACAGAATTGGGATATATTCTTCACCACTCTGTCCTCCATGTGATCTGCAAGAGGAAATGGATCGAGACCACCTTCAAATATGCCCGGCCACTTCTAGTGCCCCATCCATCTGACTTCATTGTCAGAAATCCAGCATTAGCTAACAACAACATTCCAGAACTGGAAATTTTCCATTTAAAAGCATTCTATGATTTCCGTTGTCCGTATAAGTTTCCATTTAATAAGGAGAATTTAGCATGTTTTTCAACTCCAAATTCATGGGATCACAAAATATTTCCATTTTAGACAGATTTCTGCTTAAAAGAGGTTTTACCATATTAAGACTAAAAATATATTTAAATATTTACTTTTTGTACTTTAAAAAATATACCTGTTACGAAAATAATTTGAGTTTTTTCTTTCCTGCTGTTATTTAAAACAGTTTTAAGTTTTTACTTGACAAATTTAAGTTTATAGTATACATATACAATCACACGCAATTGATATATATTTTGAGGCCCCCTAAATCCAAAAAGAGCATTTTTAGAAAAAGATCCATGTGTATGTGTGCGTGCATGCGTGCGTGCATGCGTGCGTGCATGCGTGCGTGCATGCGTGCGTGCATGCGTGCGTGCGTATGTCTGTCAGTCTGTGGATGGCATAACTCAAAAACAAAAAGTCTGTTAAAAACCAAAGTTGGTATTTAAGTTTAATGTCTTTCAAGGATGCAACACAAAGATTATGAAGAAAATTGCTACACCCCAAACTACCTTTGCATGGAAAAGTTTTCAAACATTTTGATTTTCTTGAAAATGGCTCTAACGATTTTGATTCAAATGACATATGTTTAAGGTATCTTTATAACCAATCAAATGTATATTTTGAATTTTCTGGCTATAGCCTATGTAGTCCTGTTTACTCTGGATGACTTTTGAATAGCTCGTAAACCATAAGAGATAGACAAACTCTTACTTTACAAAAAATGTTGTTGTTTGCTAATGCTGGATTTCTGACAATGAAGTCATTAATCCTCTTGCTCTCTCATTGCTCTTTCATTGATGGATGGGGTGCTAGAAGTGGCTGGGCATATTTGAAGGTAGTCTCAATCCATTTCCTCTTGCAGATCACATAGAGGATAGAGTGGTGAAGAATATATCCAATTCTGTTTAAATGTTTTGACAGACAATCATGTCCTGTGATCAAACTGAAGGTTGCAACTGCTGCTTTCGAGGATACTCAGGAATTACTGTTTGAATGTTTGGCAGTTCCCATGTTTTATTTTTTGATTTTTCATAGTAATATTTTGCAATAACTTTTTTGAATTCAGAGTTGACTAATCTTTTAGCTGCATAAAATGGTAGATTAACTATAGATTTCTGTACACTGCTGGTATCCTTTTTTGCAAGAAAATCAGCTTTGTCATTATCACTCAGTCCACAGTGAGCTGGTATCCATTGGAAGACTAGGTGTTTTTGAAGTTCTGTTAGATGGGTAAGGATTTCCCAACACTATAATTGTTTGGTTTTTTGGTGACAACTTGGAAGTAATTGCTATAATTGCTGCCCTGGAATCTGAGAGAATAACTGCTTGATGAAAATGTGAAATTCTATACAAAAAAAATGCAGATCTCACTAAAACACACAATTTATGTCCAAATAAACCTTTTTGTAGAGTGAACCATTTCGGAGATATTCCTTATTTGTGTCAGTTTCAAAAAACAAACTTTTGTCAAATGCAAAATCGTTGTTCATTTTGTATGTTAACTATGCAAAGGGAATGAAACCTCAAAGCTTTAAAGGATTTGACTATTGCTCAAAGCTTACTGTATTGTCATATTCCCCTCGCAGTTACAAGGAAATAAGCAATAAGATAATTTCTGCAAATATTTATCTCAATTAACACAAAGAAGATACAGGAATAAGAGTTTGTAAGAATGGTTAGTACAAGAGTAGAGAAAGTCATGTGAGTCCAACACATTAGACTTTTTTTTCATCAAAACAGTCCAAACAATTTATAGTTTATTTTTAGAATTTTAGAATTTTTGGTTGTACAATGTTTGAACCAGACGTCTGTTGGGTCCACTAGTGATATATAATAAAATGCAACCAACTTTTGTCATACATGCATTCTTATAGAGTAACAACAAAATGTCACAAAAGCCATCTTAATAGCTACCTATGTAAAATGACGCCACCATGTTTGCATTCTAATATATAAGGTGTGAAATACTGTTTTATGTAGTAAGTTATTTAGGTATTGTAGGTAATTAGAGCTGTCTAATTGCATATGCTTCATCAGAAAGAGCAGTGCCCTTCAGTAGTCAAAGTTTTATAAAAATCTACTGAGCAATCTGTCTCTCCTTCTCTCTCAGGCCCTCCCATTTTTGCCCTCTCTTCTTCCCTTCCACCCTTCCACCCTTCCACCCACACTTCCACTCTTTTTACAATGTTAGTACAGACATAGCCTTCATCATGGAGGCTACTTCTGGAGTTTGCAACTGCAGTTCAATTGAAACCATATGAGATCTGACATATTCCTTGATGGTAGAAAGGAGTACAATAAAATCTGGTGCTGAAAACAAAGAAATGAAAGCAATTACCTGGATCACTCTAGAGAAGTCTCTGAGGTTGAAAAGATAATGTGATTTACTTGGAGTTGGTAGTAAAAATTCTCGTGATAATTTGTAAATGTCTAAAGTAGCTAGAACCAGTTCATCAATGCTAGGATCAAATTCTTTACTGAATCCCCTAAAATAAAGCACAAAAGATAACTTATTTCAGTTTATAAATCTTTTATGTGGAAATTACAGTGAAGTTATTTTACACATAAGTGTCATTAAAGTTTGCCACAATGAAGCAATACACACTCTTTTTTCAGTTCATGAATTTCTGAGTGAAATGTATGATGAGCAAGCAAACTGTATACCGGGTGGAAGGGAAGTCATTACATTACTTTGAACCAGTGATAAATCCTGGTATTTCAAACATATTTTGTATCTTACGTTTTTGTCTCAGACCATTTCCTATGGAGATATTTTAGTTTTGTTGAAAATAACCTGGCAACGCTGCAGATTGTGTGGGTATCACTTTCCCTAGCTCAGTACATAAACAAACACAGTTACTGTGCTTCTTGAGAAAACAAACAAATATCCTGCTTTGTCCTTCCATGTTTACTGCACGACTGTAGGCCAATCACAAGATTTAGCTCCCAAAACATTAAAGCAAAATGAAAGTGACAGACCTGTTTACATGCACAAACCAGCCCAATTCCCTGACCAACCTCAACACAACGTTGTCGACTTACTACACGTGTGAAAAAGCTGCTTGGAATATTCCTTCCCGTCTTTTAAGTGATGGATTATTTCGAAACCCTGCGTGATGTCACATAATTACTACCGAAGCTATGTCAGAAATAAGTTACTCTACACATCTTACAAGTAACAAACTGTTATCTTTGTACATTCTTGTGGAATTATGCATCCAATTTGGATAAAAACCCATTTATTTTTTCGAAATCGGCTGAGCAAAGAACAAAATGCCATTAGACTTTTTTGTTTGTAGCCCTTCTATGAAGCACATATTAGAAGGAATGTAATGGCTTCCCTCTCATCCTGTATATATGCATATGTATACTGGTATGATTTATTATAAAATACATTATGAATTTTATTACTCCTACCTTGTATCCAGATGCCATAGCATGATTTTGCTAAATATATGTATCATTACTTGATCATCAAATTCATCAATACACAGAAGATTGAAATGCCGCAAAAAGCGTGCTGTAACAACATTTCCTCCCTGACTTGCGGGACCCATGGCACAAATACACTAGGGATTAAAAATAAAATAACTTATATTAGAGAATTGTAAGTAATAATAAAAATATTTCACTTCTTATTTAAGAAGTATTCCCATAAACTTACCTTCCTAACCATTATTGAAATATGACAATAATATTCACAATTATTACAAGAGAACATTAAAGATAATTCGAAGAACATTTGAAATTTTTAGAAGAATAAACAGTCTATAACTTTGAGAGGTAGAACTGGAACTTAAAAATTCAAACTTTGCCCACACACGGCTTGTGTGTTTAAAAACACCAACAGTAAGTTTGTTGGCATAAATAAATAATAGTCTATAACTTTATTACCAAATAAATTAGCACAGGGACCCAGGAAGCAGCTCAACATGGGCAGAGGTGGAATCAGAATAGGTTAACTCATAATGACTCATAATTATGCCCAGTCTTCATGATTTTAGTGTTCTTTAGGAGAAATTAAGGTTTCCCCAATTACTCCCATTGTAGTGTAGAAGTAGATTGCTAAGAAATGGTGGCAAATGCAAACTTACTTTTTTCATACCCTTGATATAACTGCACAAAGGGAATCTCAATGTTTGTTATTATTTATTTATGAAAACAAACATACTGTTGGTGTTTTTAAACACACAAACCGTGTGTGGGCAATGTTTGAGAGGTAGAACTGAAACTTAAAAATTCAATGCCAGAGCTGGCATTTGAGAATTCAATATCATTCTGGCAGGTTGTCACAGTAGCTTAATGGTTAGAGCACCCACCTGGTAAGCGGTAGGTCTGTGGTTCAAATCCCAGTTGTGGCATTGAATTTTTAAGTTCCAGTTCTACCTCTTAAATCAGTGTCTGTTACTTGCAGTGTCCTAGTGATAAAAGCAAAATTGGCCATTACAAAATTATCTGAGTTTAAATAATATGACATCTGACCCTCTAGTGAACTCCAAGACATATTGATTTTCACTGCAGTATTTTTAAAGTGTGATTTATACTGAGCTTAAAAACTATTTATGCACATAAAACTCTCCATCCTCATCTATAATGTGGAGAAATGTCTAATTTTTATAATTTATACATTTTATTATCATGTTTTGGCACTGACAAACCCAATGAGCAGGTTAGAGTGTAAAAGCAATGGTACACATCACCAGTCATGAGAATTAGACATCTATAATGTATCACAGAAATCACAGCAGGATCTTCAATACACATATTGGATCAATTAATATTTTCAGTTAGTGCATAAAGGAGACACTAAAAGCTACCACCTTAGCTCTTAAGTATTTATCAATCAACACCCTCCTGTAACATGGGGGTATAACAAGCAGTTCAAAAGCTCTCCATTTAAGAGGCTGTCAAAAATGGCACTAGTTACTACACTGTGGGTTCAGGTGGTAATGTCTGTGGCCCACATTTGAGAGGTTGCGGGTTTGATCCCCATGACCGCACACCCTGACATGGGTTTTTCTGTGGTTTCCCCATGTCACTTAGGTGAATGCTGGGATGAATTATTTCATACCATGGTTTCCTTTCCATAATTTCCCTTCATTCCATTTCCTTATCTTTCAGACGTGTAGTGTTGGCAGTGCTGGGCTGATGGCATGGATGATTGCGCATGGTAATAGCTGTTCTCAGTGCTAGGTGGCGTTTGGCTGGCCCTTATCCTCCATCAGGAGGGGGACGCTCAGAGTAATACTGGACCGATGGTGTGATGGCTGCTTGGCAGGGCCTGGCGCAGGGATGAAGAGATCTCAGCACTTGTTTGAGACTTCCACGCATCTCTGTGGCCTATCTAGCTGCGACTCTGTGTGGCACCTTCGGTTCCCTCATTTCAACCTTGCCTCACAGGGGGTGGTAGCCATAATAGATGTGTAGGTCAAAGTGAGCAAGGTGACCTCTTCTGTATCTGTACCCGTTATCTTTTACACTGTGACTGATGTTGAGGGTTTAATGTCTCTGCACTGTTGCTAGGGTACAAGGCAGTGATACAGCATGAGGCATTGTGCACTTAACCATAGATTCTGTTAATTTCTTTGCATACATAAAAGGGATTATGGTCTTTCACAGTTTTAGACTAACTGTTATAAGATAGATCACATACATATATATGCAGACACAAAAGTGGTATTGAGGAGGATGAGTGCAGAGGAGCCAAGATTGAAAGGCATCTAAGACTTTTTGTCTGTGCCTATTGAACACTGCTCAGAGGCTGATTTCTAAGAATTCTTCAGAGGAGTTACTTTTCACTATCACTCTGATCGGCTTACAACAGGAACACTATAGGTAAGTGCAGCTCTATTCCCCTACCACTGGAACAATTGCCATTGGGTCCCCACTTTAGGTCACACAATCTCAACAGAGCTACAGTGGATTCAGATGATGACAATGTAAATTTAAAGGTGCTCCACTACAAGGTCATCAGTGCCTTTATAAAACAAATCATGAAGAAACTAAAGTAAAGACCAGCTCCTAATAGAGAACTAGCAGATGCCAAAGATAAAGATGAATGCAAAATAAAAATCCCAGCAAAAATTATAAATATAGATAAATATACAGAGCCAGAAATAAAGACAAATTTACAAAAAAGGGCCAAAAGGTATAAAAACTCAATAATTATAATACTAAATCCTTAGTTGGAGATTTTACCTTTGACCAGTAGGTTACTGTTTGCAAGGCTCAGTGACAGTTGCAGAGAGCCTCAAAGACGTGCCAGGGAAAAACAATCTAGCAACACATGATGGAATGACAAAAGATTACCACACATGACAAACAGGAGCAGGGTCCCCCCTTAAAAAGGTTACACTGTGAAAAATTTCAGTGGCCAATGTGACACTGAGCCCAAATCATCTCCTGACAAGATACATTGTGGAGGTTAACCAGTTAATGAAAATTTCCTTCACTGCCCTAAACTTATTTCCGAGGGAAGTTGGCCACTCTTTGAGCCAGTATGACAGCACCTTTTTTAACACTACAAGCCTAATGGCTTCCAAAGTAGCATGGGGTATTGTAATGTTGGGCTCTGTGGTTGCTGCCTTTGCTGCCAAACCCACTTGTTCAAACGCTGGTAGCCAATGGCACCAGGAATCCACATACACCACATTAATGCCCGAACCATGTAAAATGTGGAGTGCATTCTGGATACACTGCACAATAGGATGGTAGTTGCAAAACTCGCAAAGGGTCTGAAGTGCAGTAAAGGAATCACCAAAGTCACACAGACACCCAGCTGCATCGTAGCTGAGCAGTTAGACCATTCACTTCTCACCAAAGTCGCCCAGGTTCGATCTCAGGCAACTGCATGTGGGATTTGTGGTGGACAAAGTGGCATTAGGGCTGGTTTCCTCTGGGTTCTCCAGTTTCTCCTGCCAACTCATTCCACCAGTGCTCCATCTTTATTCCATCTATCATCAGTGTCACCGTCTGCAGTGCTGTGTGTAGTAAAAGCAGGAGTTAAGTGCTATGCAGACACCCAATTTTTTATGGCACTCATATAAAATGGCTCACTATATGGTATACAGCTCTGGACTATAAACGGAGATACTACTATGAAAACCAAATATATGAGATTTGGCTCTGTAAACATAAGCACATTCAACACCATTGGACCTCTTAGATCCATTGTTATAAACCAAAATTCAGTTATTGTAACCTCACAAAAATGTTAAAAGAAGTAAGTTACGGGTACTAAATTTAGGCATCATAGACTTTCGGCATACTGTTATCCCAAGATCTACATGGGACATGGCACAAAACCACCCTTTGAGGACATACTAGGCATTTCACTACTGAGATTAAGAAGTTCCCAGAAATGAAAACCCGCTTACCTTGGACTATGGTCTTTCCATAATGTTCATTCAACAGGGTATTGTGGAAACAAGCCAAAATTAGATGTGCAGGCATACATTTAAACCCACAGCCATAGCTTCATAATAGTACTTCATGCTGGAATTACAGAGAAGGTTCCAGCAATTTGGTGCAAAGGCTCACAAATGGCATAGTAGGAAGAAACCCTACTGCCATGCAAATGTTCCAATTATGGCAACATTGTGCTTTCAGCTGTGCTATATGTGATGACCTTAAGCTTCCTGTCAAGGATCAACCATAGAAAATGCATCTCATCTGTGAATGGAAGTAAATCTGGACCAAAATGGAGCAAAGGGGTAATCATCTCCTATGGCACCAGGAATCAACAGATTGACTTCTCAGTTGAGAAACAAAAGACATTTTTAGAGCTCTATTTTCGAGGATTGCTAAGATTGTTTAAACATTGCTGCAAGTGCTGTTCCAAAAACACCATATGCACAGAGGTAGTATAGATGGCAGTTTAATCACCATTATAAATGTCTCTGAAGGCATGCTCACATGCCGGATGCCACCCTAGTGTACGAGAGTCCTGGATTGGATCATGTTCACCTGAGAGTCTCACCACCCAGTATATAGACAGAGGTACCCAATTGCCTTCAGGAGTGCATTAACTCATGCACTGGCCCCTTCACAGAACTCACCTTTACCAGCGGATATGAACACAGTCCAATGTGACAAGCAGGGGCTAGGAATTACACACTAACCAGTCACCCTCTGTGATTCCTGTTCACCAGCCCGCACAATGGTATCCCTCAGACTTGGCTCAGAAAGTATCTGTTAGTAGCTCAAACACCCTTGTGGACCATAGTTATTGGTCATTTGGCATAAGCTCTTTCACCTCTAAGGGTAACCAATTTGAGAGTGTGGCTCAGGACCACAGGAGTGTCAATCCCATATCTACTGTAGTGCATGCCTGGGGAGAGAGTGGATTCAGGTTGTGTACAATCGGTTCCTCTAAGGAGTTCAGCTTAACCCAGCTACTTCAGAGCTATGCACATGCACTTATAGCGTATCAAATATAGTGCCACACAAAAGGAGTAGTGATGAGGCTACACTCAACCTTAATTCTAGAAGTCCCTGGAGAACATAAAGAGTGGAAGCTGTGCTGAAAACAGTGGGATAAAGAAGCACAAGTTTCCTGTTGGTTAAATTATAGGTAAACACTACTACAACCACTACTACTGTCACCGCCACCGCCACCACTACCACCAATGCCACCGCCACTGCCACTGCCACCGCCACCTCTGCCGCCACTGCTACCGCCACTGCCACCACCACCACCACCGACACCACCACCACCACCACCACCATCACCACCACCATAACCGCCGCCACCACCACCACGACTATGATTGTGATGACTACAACGACAACGACCACTACGACGACTACTTGGATTATGACTACAACTATTACGATGACTATTACTATAATGACTACAACTGCTACAACTACTATTATTAATTATGCTGATGATAATACTAACATTAATAACAACAACAACAACAACAATAATAATAATAATAATAATAATAATAATAATAATAATAATAATAATAATAATAATAATAATAATAATAATAATAATAATAATAATAATAATAATAATAATAATAATAATAATCATAATAATAATCATCATCATCATAATTATAATGATAGTGATAGTGATACTGATAATCATAATAACAATAATAATAATGATATGATGATAGTGATAATGATAATAATAATGATAATAATGATGATAGTGATAGTGATAGGGATAGCGATAGCAATAAGGATAAGGACGATGGCAATGATGATGACGACAGGGACAGGGATGGGGACGGAAGCAGGTGGTGGTGGTGGTGGTGGTGGTGGGTTGATGGTGATGGTGATGATGATGATGATGATGATGATGATGATGATGATGATGATGATGATGATGATGATGATGATGATGATGATGATGATGATGATGATGATGATGATGATGATGATGAGGAGGATGAGGATGAGGATGATGATGAGGATGAGGATGACAACGATGAGGACTACGGCGAAGATGATGGAAACCTGACATGAAACAAGAGCAAAGCTAAAAAGATCAGATACTTACTTGTACATCTATAAGTTTCATAGGCTGAATTTCTTTAAGATCATACCAAGTCCAGTGGTCTAACCACTGACGGAGCAATTCAATGGGAGGCTGAGCACCATACACTTCCTTAAGGGGCATATTAACGTCATCCACAAACACAACCATGTAGGTCCCCAACTGAGGACCAAAAACTCCTGTTTGGAACAGAAATTTATTATATTGTTTAAAATTGATCTTAACTTGTGGATATCAGTATGAAAAAGGAACACCTTTTTTTATTACATAATATTAAAGCTGCAAATGTAATCTTCTGCCATTTTAATTATTTTTTGCTAATGGCATTTGAGAAAGAAACAAAAAAAGATGTCAAAAATAAATCAGTAGTGAAATATGAGTTCTCCATCAAAGCATAATAATATGTCACTTACTCATGTGGATATGCATGAGTCTTGGTGTAATAATGTTGTATACAGGATGAAATGTATCTCTAGCACCAAATATAACTATAAAGCAATCTTGAAAATAGGGTTAACATGTTTTCAATGCCATATCTTTCTAAAAAGCATTATTTTAGAGTATTACAACCCAGCAGGTGACTGCAGATTAACAAGTGTTCATGCCAGCTAGGTTCCATGTAATAGATAGTATGCTGTAGAGAAAAGTGAAGGGAGAGAACAAAATGATTCTTAAAATGCTCTGCCTGCCTCATGTAGTTGTTTCATAATGCTTATATTGGAATCAAACATGTTGCAAATGGTAATGATATAAGTATGTTATAGCTATGAATAAATGCAATTATTTCTTTCTAACCACTGCCCCACAACACTACAGATAAATGAAGGGAAATTTCAATGGTCATGCTATGGTAATAGAATGATGTGATGATATAGCTTTAAGTAGACTCAACTACATGGTCATCAGCATCCTTATAAAGTGATTGTGGCAAAAGCCAAGACAAATTTCAATATAAAATAAAAATACTTGTAAAAAAGTAAATACACATAAGTATACCAAACAAATAGGCAAAAGATAGAATTAAAGCAAAGCTATAAAAAGGTCATAAGTATATTTCAATATTTAAAGTTCTAAATCCTTAGGTTCATGTTTGCTATTGCTAAAAATTTCAAAACTCTTTTGACTTCTTTCTTGTCTGCCAGGTCCTCTGCAAGTCTGACAGGCAGTTGCAGAGAGACTTGAAGGCACACTAAGCAAACACATCCTAGCAGCATGTGACTGACCAACAGAAGTTTGTTGCACAGCAGACAAAGAGGAGCAGTGTCCCCCTTAAAAAGTTAACCATGAGTAAATTTGCAGTGGCCAATGCGTAACCAAGCCAAAATAACCTTCTCATGATAGGATACGTCGGAGGAGGTTATCCAGTTAGGAATTTCTTTCACTGCTCTAAGCTGACCACTCCTTGTGTCAGCATGACAGTGCTGTTCACCGCACTTCAAGTCTAAAATCTTCCAAACTAATATGAGAGATGGTAATGCTGGGTTCTATGGTAGCCACCTTTACTGCCATTTCATTCCCCAGCAAACCTATATGAGCAGGAATCCATGCACAGACCACATCAACACCAGAAGTGTGTAATATATAAATAGCATCCTGGATACCCTGCACAATAAGATAGCAGTTATATGACTGAGCAGGATGCTCAGGTAATCTTTTTGGCCCGCATTTGGGAGGTCGTGGGTTTCATTCCTGTGGCTGACCTTACAGACCTTGGGTGTTTTCTGGGGGTTTCCCAGGCTACTGCTGGGAAGGCGAATGCTAAAAGGGATATTTATCTTACATCTCCTGAATCACTCCTTTTCCTGTTATTCGCTCCATTCTCTCTCTATCTGATCTTTTCAGGTTATATGTGTCAGCAGGGTCACTAGTAGGATGTTCAGAGTGTAGCTCGCACTCTGGAAGTATGGTTTTTGGTTGAGGGGAGGCACTGTGGTTGGCTGGCCGCCCACAAGGGAGATTGATTGATCAGTCAGACCTAGCTTGGTGGTGTGCTCTCTCTGGTGACATGGAACTCAGTTAGGCTGAAGAACAGCCTGCATCTGTTAGGGATCCACCGTAGTAGTTCTGCCTCTGATGTGTTCTGGCAGCCTGCAGGGTACTCTCATATCATCCTTCCTCCCAGTGTCTGCCGCACTGAGGTACAATAAGCCATAGGCTAATGTGCCTGAATCCCTTCCATAACAGACAACACAAGAAGACAGCTCATGAAAGCTCTGAATTGCACTAAGAGAATCACTCAAAATTAGGCAGTCACTTAATTTGTGACAGTTCACATATAAAATCGCACACAGCTCTGCAGTATAAATGAAAGTGCTATTATGAAAACCAAAAGCATGTGATTCAGTTTCATAAACATAAGCACATCCAACACCAATGGTGCTCTTAGATTCATCAGTGTAGATCAAACTTTGATCAGTGTAGCCTGACAGAAATTCTAAAAAAAAAGTGCTGATACTAGACATAGGCATCTTGGACTTCCATTATATTGTACGATCATCCCAATATCTACATCAGTAGCTGTTCATGACTGGAAAATTGGGTGAAGAATCAGCGGGAAGGAAAAGTATATCTGTATTTATAAAGCTTATTTTAATAACTGTAATGACCTATTTCTTGCACACCAGATCAATTCTTTGATCCTTTAAGACTGCAAACTTGTCTGTAATGTCTTCATAGAATTGCTGCATTGTTATTAACTGCACTAGAAGTTTTTCAGAATCGAAATATTTGCTAAAGAAGAAAGTCTCTTCCAGCATTACATTCCTCAGGTATATTTTTATAAGCTTTAGACAAAAACAGCTTTGTTCCGCAGATGCTGTAGTGGAAGACAGAATAATGGAGAGCAGTTTATAAGTATTCATAAAAATTTCCTTATCCACATTAAGCATTTCTAACATCTTTCCAGTGGGAATATTTCTGTACTTCTCATCGGCATACACAACAGAAAGTTCATTTCTTAAATGTTGTGTCTTGGGAATACAAGCCCAAAGAAATTTTTCAAGTTTTCAAGTGTACTTGAAGGAAAACGTGTGGTATTCTTCAAATTTTGTAGTATCAGCCAGGTAAACAAATTGAATTTTTTCACAATCATGAAATCTCTCATTCATTTCCATCAAAGCATGATCCAGAACTTCGTGATAAAAGGCTTGACATGTTCATCCTGACAAAGGGAACTGTGCTATCGTGAATGGCATACATCTGTCATTTTCTGGCTTTTTCAAACATAATTGAAAAATATTGCTCATTACTCTTGTTTCTTAGCACATCACTAGTGGTCCTTATTTTTGATATGCAGTAGTTCACAACCAGTGACCTCTCCTGCAAAACATCGAACAATGCAACTGTCAAACAGAATATATCATGAAACACTACTGCCAGAAACACAAACTCAAAATTGTTCATGTCATTCAGATAGCCTCTGGCAAGCAGAATGGAATTATCATCATACTGTTCACGGGAAACTATGGCTTCAAAAACCTCTTTCAACAAACCTCTTTCAACTTTTCCCAGTCATCCACAATTACACGCAACAATTTTGAGTTGGAGCTCCAGCAGACAGGTGTTACAGTTGGAATGCATAGTCCCGGTACAGAAGTAATTGTGTACGTTCTGTTTGCTGAGTGATGGAAAAAGGTAGGAATTTCAGTAATCGAAGAAAAAAATATACAAAACTGTTCCATTTCTTGCAACTTTTTTGCAAGACTAGATTTAGACGATGTGCAAAGCAGGGTACAAATACTGCAAAAGGAGCTTTTTCCTTAATTTTTTTCTGGAGTCCATTTAAATGGCCAGACATCATGCCTGCACCATCATAACACTACCCTACTAATTTATGCTTGTAGCTAAATGGTTCCAAGATGTTTTCCAATAAAATGAATAGAGTTTATGATGTTCTGTTGGAACTTACATCGTAGAAATCTAAGAAATGCTCCACAACAGATCCTTCAGCATTAATGTAGGTACCTCACAATTACAGAACACTGAGACACCTGTGTAATATCTGTGGTATCATCTACCTGGCAGAAAAAAATCAGTTTCTAATTTAGTTTTTATAAATGCATTAATGTAGTCCGAAATGCAAACTAATGGTTGTTGTTTTCTAGTGCTTTGCATCTGGCAATGAAGCCGCATTCATGCTTTCCAATACTTTTGAACTTTAGTTTCTTCTGATCTTAATACTTCACAGGTCTTCAAGTGGTCTTTTTTCATTTCTACTGGATTTTTATACAGGACACATATTGGTAAAGCTGAGATACCTATGCTGTAGAGATGACTTGATAAGCAGTCGTGATTTGTCAATAGTCGGAAGCCTGCAACTGCTGTTTCCCTTGGTCTCTGGGGGATTATATCTGGATTGGAAAGTAGTGTAATCCATTTTTTATCTTTGGCATTTGTTTCTATTTCTTGTAGGTATGAATAAGAAAAATTTTTAATGATCAAGCGTTTTATTGAGGAATATGAGAAATTTTGTTTTATTGTGCCTTTCTTTGCAAGCCAGTCTGCAGTTTCATTCCCCATGACTCCACAGTGTGCTGGAATTCATTGGAGATGAATAGTCTTATTAACTTTTTGGAGTTGTGTTAACATTTTGTAGCATTCTATAATTTTTGTTGACTTCTTTGTAGTATTTGAACATATTCCCTGAATTGCAGCTTTACAATCCAAAAGAATCACAGCCTTGTTAAATTTATTTAAGGGAAGATTTAATAATTGTCTAAGAGCAATGTGTATAACCTCTATTTCTCCATTATAGTTCATTTTGTATACCTTTTGATTTGCCACTCAACACACTTTTTATCTTGGAATATTAGCTCTGTATTTTTATGACTCCTAGATACTATAGCAACATCAACAGTTCCTTAAAATTTCCATAACTAATTGAGCCTGTTATTTGATCATGACCGTGGAATGCTAATTCTTGCTTGCTTAAATAGAGCACTGCATCAATGACTAACTGCAGGAAAAGCCTGTTCAAAAGTACATTTTCATTGAACTATACAGTATACAGTCTAGCATTCTCCTTTAGTGCATGTGAAATTGTATTTTGATTTCTTTCAAAAGTTTTAAAATTAATCTGGCATTTTAAATGCTCTGCCAAATCCAAGTGTTTGTGTAGTGATCGTGTTATATTCAACAAAGCAGCAAATCCTTCTTTATTCCAAACATTGATTTTATTGCTAAAAACCAAGCATGGCCAACAAAACAATTTCTGCAGAGTTGGGGAAGAGCACAACCATGGAAATTCCACAAACCACGATTGTTTGAAACTAAGATTGTAGCACTTTCCTGAATGTTTTACTTCTTTCACACCACATATGTGTAGAGATTCAGTAGGGTACCCACACTTTAAAACTTCCTCCTTATTTTCGTCTTTCCACCATGAAAATTGTGTTCCTAATAAAATGTACACTATATCATAAGCAGGATTCATATTTAAAACATTACTCCACTAAATGTACACAACAATAGACTACTCCACATGTTTTACAGCCAGGAAATAGTGATGAGAAAGCATTCCATTTACTTCATTTCATGCTTCCTCCACAAACTTAAGTGGGTGATGTCGTGGCTGCTATAGCAACCATGCAGTAAGCTCAGCCTCTCAGAGGTAGAGGAATGGCAAGGGAAGATTCAGTTCCCTTCTCATGAGTTTGTTTGCTCACAATCGCATGCTTGCTTCTACAGCAGATCACCGCACAGTACAAAAATAGGAAAAATAGGAAGTAAAAACCCACATACCTGAGAAGATAAATATATTTTAAAAATAAATGAGGCAAGATACAAAATATTGGTGAACTGCCACTTTACCTATTATCCCTGAATAGCCACCCCTAATCTACATTGAAGATGGCATACAACCAGAGAGAATAGAGCCCCTCTCCCCACAGGAACATGTTAGGCATTTCAACAGCAATCTTCATAAGAAGCTCTCGGAAATGAAAACTGCTGGCCTTGGACTAAGAGAGCTTTTGTTATACCGTTCATTTAATATGGTGTTGAAAAAGGGAGCAAACATTGGGTGCATAGGCACACATTTAAGTGTACAGCCATAATTTTCTAAGAGGACATCATGCCATTATTGCAGAGGAGCTTGAAACGGTACATATTAGTATGTATATTGTACATTAGGTTAGAACATAATTTGTATATAGATAAATATTTTAGGATAATCATTGTTTAAATATTGTTAGTGATAAGCAGTTACACTTGGAAACTTGTTAAATGTAAATAGCGACCAAGCGGTCTTCAAACGCCTCATTCAGGTATTGAGAAGAAACAAACAGGATGCGGGGTATTTGTCACCCCTCACTGCTCAGGTATTTCATACTGACCGTAGCAAGGGGAGGTACCGTTATGAACAAAGTGGAGGACCACAAAAGGGTCGGTGCAGTGAACTCCGGGGCAGAAAGAGTCAACTACTTGAATGAGACGGGTGTAGCTGTGAGGGAGCTGGTATAAGATAAAGTGAATAAAGTCAATGTCCGAATGCTAAGAAACACTTATTAATCCATCTGCATAACCACCCCTGAAGAAGAGTCAACAGCCGAGGGCAACGGAGACGACATATTGGCAGTACATATTCCTCCCTCCACAACACACAGAACTACCCGTCTCAAGGTTCTCCTAATTCAGGGTATAAACTCACAACTGGGCTAGTTGGAAAAGTTCCTATTCCTATGCAAATGTGAACAGTATCTAATCTTCTCAGCACAAGTGTTCATGCAGAGGAATAAACAATACACCCATAATTTAGTTTGGATCAGACCAATGTGCCATACACTTACAGCAAAATTGTCTGATCTGCTCTCCATGATATGCCATTTAGTACCTGCAAGATATTCAGGGAGCGATCACATCGTGCTTTTAGCTGTGCTAATACGATGACCAGCTAGGCTTCCTATCGAAGATCAACCCCAGAACAAACATCTCATCTGCAAATGGAAGTAAATCTGGACCAAAACGGAATGATGGTGGTACTTACCTCCTATGGCATCAGAAATTAATGCAGATTGACTTTCACATTGAGAATTGAAAGCTTTTTTGAGCTCCATTCTCAAAGATTGTCTAAACATTGCTGCATGCCCCATTTCTTTTGGGGAGTCAAATTACAACAATGTTCTCTAGTTTGGGATTACCAACATAAGTGAAACTGTTCTTGCAGAAGTGAATTTTGCAGTTTTTTCTTTCATTGTGTCTGTGGAAAGCCCATCTTGTGCCTACTGTTCAAGAGCATTTGTTTCATTGGTTGTGACTGTTATATTTATTTGGCTAATGCTGATTATGAATGGACCTCTGTTGGAGCCTTTTTGTTGAAAGCATTCACAAGCTTATATAAAGATTTTAGGTAAGCAATAATTACTAACAATATTGTTTCTTTTTTAAATTTAGCACTTTTAACCTCTTTGTTTATTGAAAAGTCCTAAGTATTATTTTTAAATGTTGCTAAATTTATTTCATAAAGTTTTCATTAGCATAACTTAGGTGCATTTCACTGATTTTTTTCTAACCCATATGGATTTGTACCATACTTCCAGAGCCTTTTTCCAGCTACCTTTTGCTACATACTATTGTTTTATGTGATAAGCCTTCTAATAAATTTTGGAGTTACTTTTCCACTCAGACATAATGTGATGAATATGATATTTGTGAAAATGCTTCTTTTCTTATGCAGTAACTTAGAGAACAATTTAAAGCCTTGGTTGTGCTACTGAAGTTTCCATTTATAGGGTGGAAAGAAAGAAGTGGTCATCTTTCTAATGTTCAAAATCTGATTCTTCCTGTACTGACAACATATTAATCATGTACTGAAGCTTTTAAATCTACTAGAAAACTACTGAAATTCACACTAAAGCTGAAGAACATAATTACCTTCCTATCATGCACCTGAATATTATTAACAATGATGATTAGAGTTTACCAGAACAGGAAATTTTCAACTTTGGACATATATATGAAGCTCAACGGCTGCAACCCAAAACTTCCCAGGTTTACATATTCCATAGCTAAGCATATATTTTGGTTAACATTCCATCAAGCAAGGTTCAATAAACTAAAGAACATTGGCACATAATGAATACTGAAATATGCTAGAAATACGCTGAACTAATTTTTGGTTGATATGCATGCTTGTGCACACACACAAACTTTGCCTAAATAAGAATTTTTCCTGATTCAAGGGATCTTAAAAAAGGTTTATCTTCTAAACCCTCTATAATAAACTTTTCAGTGGAATATAATATTCCTCTACCTACTATAGAAAGAGAAGAGAAAGTAAACCAGTGTAAAACTAATAGATTTAAGAATGACTTATTTCATTGTCCTCTAGATACTCTTAGTGCAATTAGTAACATACCTTTCTTTCTTCTGTCCAGCTTGCTCATGATGATATCCTGTGTTTGATTAGCAGATGTTTGAGCTGAGAAATTTACAAACAGTGGCTTATATATCTGGCCATTTACTTTGTGTAGCAGAGCATCCTAGGAAAAATAAGTGCATTCAATTATAGGTATTTCAAAACTATTTGTGCAGTATTTAAAAAGTGAAATACGGAGCCTTTGTCCCTAATGTTTATTACCACAAAACTCATATTTATAATTAAAATAAACAACTATTAAAAAAACAACTACTTCTAGAGATGAAGTGAGCAGAATAAATATAAACATAAGAAAAATATAATGCAGCAGCCCAGTTTTGGCAAGAAAACCATTACAGTGATCTCAAACCAGTACTTTTGAAGAACACTTTGAATGACAAACTACTATCAGTATGAGAGAACACATTCATTTTGTAAAACAAAGATGGAGTTTTCAATTTCCAATTAACACAATTGACAACCTTAGCAGGAAATTATATTCAAACTTACCAATGTTTCTTTCCTCCAGTTACACCCAAACTGTGTCTCACAAATACTACCATGACTTCCCATTCACCCAACCAAGAAATTCTGCAAATTAATTTACTTCCTTCCATTCTTCGCATTTTTCTATTTTTGCCAACTCTTTCAAAACAGCAACAAAAGAATAGATTTTTCTTCCTTTATCTTTTGGAGGACAGAGTGTTTCTTCTCAGAACCCATCTAATTTCTTAGACAGGCATGGGGATACCTGTTGGTTGACCTCTAATCATGGGCTACTGGTATAAAAGTCCTTGTGAAACAGAAATTAAGCTTTCCTGTTATCAGTCCCTCCCTTGCCTGTTAGCCCATCATGTGATACACCCTTTACTTTGTGAAACAGGTCAGTGGTCACCCTGTGTCTATGTATACCCTTATAAACATATAGAGAAAGGAACATAGAGCTCAAAAGCTAAAGGCATTCTGCTTAGTGTCAAGCTTGGGGTATGTCACATTGGCAATTTGCATGGCTAATGAGATAAACAGGCTATGGAGCAATCTGCAGTGACACAACTCTCCTAGTCCAGTTATGGCTCAATGAGGTAAAACCAGAATCGCCTAATACTTCCATATTCTAAATAACCAAAAAAATTTGCTTCTTGAATTCATACAAAAGATACAGATTCATCATGATGGTATAAAATGTTATCCATGTATCAGAGTACCATTACTGTGTAACTCTGATTTGTGTGACAGCCTGTCTTTCTCGTTGGCCACAGGTAATTTGAAATGCTATCGGTTGATGGATGTTATTTTTCTGAAGTGATTAAAAAATGAACTGCATCATACAACTGTTCTTTTCTTATCAATTATGCTTGATGTTCACTGAGTTATGACTAATAAAAGTATGAAACAAAAGCATACAACAGAAAAATAAAAAAGATAAGAGACCTGCCTTTCCTCTACTGCATACTTGTCTATTCTGCGAGCTGCATTAGTATTTGAACAAGACATCAGTAAATCTCTGTTCATAGAATAAAAAATGTTTGTTCTTTCCTTTTTAATTCAGGCAAACATTACATTAAGGTATGAAAATGGAAAATAAAAACATATAAATAAAGTAAATAAACAAACTAAAAAAGAACTTGGAGTCAAATTTATTGCATTAGTTAAAATTTCTGTACATAGATACCATAGGCAGAGGCCTCTTTTAAGGAAATCCTGTGACACTGCTCGCTTTGACCCTTAGTAAATCTGACCTTGACCTTACCTTTATGTACACAGATTTGCCAGTGCCTGTTGGTCCTACAAACATAGTTGCTTTCTGATGCGTGATTAACAACATTATTAGAGCAACGTTCCGAATTGTTTCTAATGTGGTAACAATAATCTGATTTACAGGTATATCTCTGGGGATAGGTGGTGCAGTCGCAAGATCCTCTTTCCAGGGTTTCCATTTTCCTTTCCCCTAAAATTCAACAAAGATGTTATTCCTTCTCATATAGTATGTGAAACATAAAATGGCATCTGCATTATTAAGTTAATAACTATCACACAGAGATACATATTAAATGAATAAATGAATTAATAATCATGATAACCACAACCCTTGTGTGGAAGGGTTGTAACAAAAGAAAAAATGAGAAGAATAAATGAAGAGTTGGGCTCGTTACATTTAAAATGAATGTGCATGATGTTGGACAGAAATGTGTGGATAAGGAACAAGGATAAATCCAGGAATGATGGACACCTAAATAGATGAGAATATATAAAATTCCAAAAGTTACTCTGCTATGCAATCACAAATGTCAGGAAAACTTGTAAAACAGTTGGTGGACGCTGTGCCAGTGGAAAATCAAAGCTCCAGAAATACTGAATTAAGCAAAGATCTAACAAAGGGAAACCAATATCAAAGGGAGATGCAGAAAACACAAGTAGAATAGAAACGCATGCAGGTAAGGTAAGTTTGTGTAAATGTGCTGTCAGGTGTCAGTCAGGGGACAGACAGGGGATGGGGAAAGATGAACTGGTAGAATCAAAAATATTTTGGATGTTTCATTAAAATATTCAGTACAATGCAAACAAATGAACAGTAATTGAAACAATTCTTGATATACAACCAAATATAACAGTGTTTTCAGAACTTGGGCCAAAAGATACCGAAATGCATGCAAATTGCTACCTATGAAAATTATGATCTAGCTTCTATAGTCCGATTTTTAAAAGGAGATACATGTCAAATGCCAGCTTCTCCACAACAAGTAATTCCAATTTTTATGGAAGAGGTTCATGGGTGAAGATAGTTTACAAACAGCTGCTTTTAAGAAGAAAATTAATAATAAAGCTAATATTTTCTAGTCAGGTAGAACCACATACCATGAACAGCAACAGAGCACCTACAACCTGGCAACATAGCTGCTTGTCTGCAGAGTAGATTCACTCCAGGAAATAAAAAAACTGGTCTCTATGGCAAGAGTTTGGAGCTTACATATGCAAACTAACTTTATGTATAAACCATGTTGTTTTAGAACTTGGTGGTTTCTTGAAAAGTGGTCACTTTGTCAATCACTGTTGTGTAATGTCAATGTTGTTATGAAACACTGTGTATTTCCTGGTTTAATACTGCATGGAACTAATTTTAAGGTAGTGTATCTGTAAAACTCCTAAATCAGTCATTCTTAATCTGTCACCCTCAAAATTTTTACTGGGCCATGACAGTAAGGCAAAAATGACATATTCAAAATTTCGTGACTCTGTATGTGTTGAACCAATTCAATGAATTAATTACTCATTAAGCTAATAGAATAAAGTGTGAAATTTAGCAAGGTTCCTTTCAGTGAATCTCTAGACATCTCTTGATTCAACATTTAAAAACAACATGAACATAAACCTTTTAAAAATACCTATTAATAAATAGAGCAGCAAAATATTTTATTTCTGCCATTTTTGGTTGATTTATACTGAAAAGAAGAAACCCTAACATGATCAGGCCAGATTTTAATTTCACCCATAATTATGTTAGTGGTAAAAGGTTCAGAAATATTGCATTAAAATTCCATTAAATAAGCATTTAAATACTGCAAGAGGCTGAACGACATTATAGAAAAAGTGATTTAAAATTAAGTCATTAAATAAATTATTATTCATACACAGCCCTTTATATAGTGACAGCATTAAACGATAAATACTGAATATTTCAAAACAAGAAAAACAAACTGAAACTAGAAAGAATATAATAAAAATTATTTAATCAGGCTTTAAAAGGCTATTTTGAATCAAATTTCACTAATGTGTTGCCTTAAATAACATACTTTCTATATTAAATTTGTGCTTACCTCCTTAATGAATCGATAGTCAAAAACACTTCCATCAGCAGGAATGGTAAAAATGTATTTAAATTGTGGACTAGGTATTTTCATACTAAGGTTAAAGTCCTCCTTTAATGTTGCAGGAAATTCCTTTTCTAGGAATCCTCTAAAGAGAGTGTTGAATTTTGGTCGACTATTGGCATCTAAAGTTCCTCCCATTCCCCAAATGCAAGAAAAGAAAAATATCCCCTGTAAAATAAAAATGTTGCATTTTAAATTGTAATGATATAAGAAAAAAGGGATATGATTAGGTTGCAGACAGAGACTAATAAAACTAATTTAAATTATTTTTTAACATATTTACCTAATTATCTAATTATAAAGTTATGATTGGCAGAAACTTTAATTTTGATTTTTATATATGAGGGTTGTCCGTAAAATAAGGTTCCCAAATTTCTGCAGTCGCAAGGCACACTGTTACAGGAGACCTGGCAACACTGACGTGCAGCTTGGTTCTCCCTTTCGCAGTATCCAACCCTGTGAGCTCTCTGCAATGCTCAGTCTTGGTTTGGTAGCTGTTAGAAATGGAGCTTCCACTCGCTTCTCCTGCCAGGTGCGAATTACGCTTTGTGATGTACTTTTATGTACAAAAAGACTGCACCAGTGAACATTCATTCCCAACTGTGTGAACTGTATGGAGAGTAGAGTATGAGCATACAACACATGTGCAAATGGTGCAGAGAATTCAAAGACAGACGTACAGATTTCCAGGACAACCAGTGTTCTGGACGGCCATCGGTTTTGGACGAAATGATTGCGAAAATGGAAGAAACAATGCTGAAAGATCAAGGGGTGTTGGTTTGGGAGTCCTGTGAGATGATCCCTGATGTCAGCAAGACCGACATTCACAAAATGTTGACCTATTACTTAGGGTATACCAAGGTGGGTAGAGGCATGCTCACGAAAGGAGTGCATTTCTATCAGGACAATGCTCGGCACAATTGCCCATGTGACAACCAATCTGATCAACAAATTTGGACAGGATACTGTCAAACACTCTCCTTACATTTCAGACCTAACCCCAAATGACTACCATCTCTTCCCTGACTTGAAGAAATTCCTGGGTGGGACACATTTCAGAACTGGAGATGAACATAAAGGAACTGTTTCAAGCTATCTTCGCTGCATGGTAGGAAAGTCCTACAATGCAGGCATACAAAAGATGCTACACCACATGAAAAAATGCATTGATCAGAACGGAAATTATGTTGAAAAATAGGAAAAAGTCTAAGCTTTCCAAAATGTATCAATCAATGTCAATGAATATGTTTTTCATTGTGAAAAAAAATAGGGAATCTTATTTTACGGACAACCCTCGTAACATGTAGAAATACTGCTGTTAATTTTAACAAGTGTTCCATTGAGCTAAATTTTCATTTTTTGGATCATTTAGCTCCATATTTCAAGTTTTTTAAGACTGATTAAACATACAGTTAATTAGAAACACAAGTCTGTTGAGCTATAGAATTTTTGTTCATAATAATGATACAATTTTAAATATTTTTGTCTCATACTAACAGGTATATGCATTATTATTTATTTATGCCAACAAACTTACTGTTGGTGTTTTTAAACACACAAGCCGTGTGTGGGCAATGTTTGAGAGGTAGAACTGGAACTTAAAAATTCAATGCCACAGCTGGGATTTGAAGCACAGACCCTCCGCTTACAAGGTGGGTGCTGTAACTGCCTTGTAAGCAGAGGGTCTGTGGTTCAAATCCCAGCTGTGGCATTGAATTTTTAAGTTCCGGCTCTATCTCTCAGGTATATGCATTTTGAGTATTAGAATTAGACTGCAGGTTTTTAACAAAGCTTCACTAAGAAGTGTATAGTGAATAGCGATGCTTAATCTGGAAAAAGAGGATTCAAGATTCAAATTAATGCAGCTTAGGTGTCCTAAATTTTCTAAGCAAAGGTATTTTTTAGACAGAGAGGTTTATAGATAAAAGGTTGAAGAGAAAAATGGGGAAAAATATTAGTCTGATGGAAAGTTCTAGTAACAAACATAAAACTGCGGGTTTTTGATAAACACATTTAAAAATGGTGATAACACCAAACCTAGAATACCAATTCAGTTGAGACTTTTAATCAATATTTTCTAAATTCTGTTGAATATATTACATTGAATGTTAGTAAATCCGTAACATTGCTGTATGAATTTTTAACCAATTTTGTACCTTCAAATGTCAATTTCCCTTAGAAAGAAGCTTCTGCCAAACAAATATTACATATAATCTCAAATTTTAAGAGATCCACTAATATGGACATTTATAATATGTCTAATCATTTTTAAAAAACTTTATTGGCATAATTCCTTACCCTCTTATGTATTATTTTGATTTTTGTTTACAAGGTGTTTTCCCTGGCTGGTTGAAGATTGCTACAGTAATTCCTGGACACAAAAAGGGTAACATATATGAACCAAATTATTGATGAATAGCTTTTGTCTCTGTTTGTAATGGGAATGCGGCTGCAAGTTGAAGTAGAATAGTCACACATTAGGTGCCACATTGAAACAGGATAGAAATAGATAAGTGTTGGGTCAAGGTGGTGCATAGCTGCTGGATGCTGCACATATCTTGACATCCCTTGGTTGAATTTCCTGCATCTCTATCGCAGTTTGTGCAACAAACTATTTTATGCGGTAATACTGGCTTCCATGCAGTTAATATGAAGTAACTATTTGAAGTTCCTAGTGTGCGTACGGAGTAGGTACAGCAAGTAGGAAATTCTTTTAACCCTCAGCTGGAGGTATGGGTACATTTTTGATACTAGATAAATTGTACACCCCTGAAACTCCTGAAAAATTGTTTGCTTTGTTCTCAACAACTAGCTAGCTTTGCTAAAGATATACCTCTGCTAATGACCATCAATATAACTGTGTTCCGTGAATAAATAAGAAAGAGGCTAAGTGAGAACCCTAATGATCCCACAACCCCAGCACTGCTTTTAAACTGATTATGGGTGTTGCTTTATGCTAAAGTCATCTTGTGTTAATATGAATGTTTCTAAAATTCTTATGAATATTTCAGTGCTTAACCTGGAATTTTCACACTTTTCACATCCTCATTGTGAAACTGATTCAGAAAAAGAAAAAGACTGAAGAGGAAGATGAAATCAAAATAATGTTACATTGTTTGTGTACAATAAGAATGGATTTAAATGGTCAATCTCCATCCCTAATAAAAATAGACATAACATTGAATTGAAATTTGCTACACTCAAAGGGGCAGCTACAGACTCAGGCAATCCGTGTACACCTTTGCTCACATAGGAATGTTTATTTATGCAGAATAGGTTTTTGAAAACAGTTAAACATCTCAATGAGAAAATCAGTTTCTATACATCAAAATTTTCTGATTAAACATGCACAGAATTGAAAGATACCAAGGCCTTTTAATTTATGGCTCTTATGGTATTTTTATTATACAGCTATTTATGAATTAAATTATGAAAGCCTTGAACACATGTTTGCAACTGACAGTGGTCAAAGGGTCATTTTCCATGCCACTTTTACTTTTTCTACTATGTAGGGGAAGTGATATACTTGACCCAAAATTTTCTTGTTTGAGATTTCACCAGAAATATATGTTTTGAGGCCCCTTGAATAAAAAAAGCATTTTTAGGAAAAGATCTGTGCATGTGTGTGTGTGTGTGTGTATGTGTGTGTGTGTGTGTGTGTGTGTGTGTATGTGTGTGTGTGTGTGTGTGTGTGTGTGTGTGTGTGTGTGTGTGTGTGTGTGTGTGTGTGTGTGTGTGTGTGTGTGTGAACAGCATAACTCAAAAACCAAAAGTCAGTCAAAAACCAAAGTTGCTATTTAGTTTTAATATCTTTCAACGATGCCACATGAAGATTTTGAGGGAAATTCCTCCACCCTAAACTACCCTTTGCATGGAACATTGTTCAAAAATTTTGATTTTCTCAAAAATGGCTCCAACTATTTTTATTAAAATGCCATATGTTTGAAATATTTTTATGGCAAATGAAATGTATATTTTGAATTTTCTTGCTGTAGTCCATGTAGTCCTGATGACCTTTGTATAACTGGTAAACCGTAAGAGATAAACAAAATAGAAGAGAAAGAATTATGTTTCTGTTAAAGGAAGGGAAAAGAAAATTCAAAAGCAAAAGATACTGATCTTGTGCAAGCAAGAAGAAACCTTCCACAGTTTTAAAGATAAATATCTTGATATCAAAATAGAGTTATCAAAACTTGCTTAACTGAGACCTAAACAATGTATACTTCCAGGCACCCAAGGTATGTATTCAAATTATTCAAATAATTTCTAACCAATCACCAGAATGATATTTAAGGAAGTGTGTTAATTGCCCATGGACTGAAAATTTAGTCAGTGATATTCACTACATTTTCAAGGAAAAAGTATAGAGGAGGTGACTTCTAAAGACTAGGTAACCATAGATCACACAAGTACAGAAATATTACTATCACCTGCTGAAGACTTCATCCAAAAATTCTCAGCAAAACTGTCAGATCTTTTAGCTCTTATCTTTATAGCTCAACAACAGTCTGTATTTTTGTCTGAATGGAAAGAACATTTGGAACCTAAAGAATGTATTGTAATTTGTGATTTTTTGGAAAACTATGATTTTTTCAAACAAGATTCCATACGGTACATTGAAACAATAATTAGGCAACCATTCATTTGCAATTTACTTTAAAGAAAACAATAGGTAGCTTAAAACACAAAAATTACATTGCCATATCAAAATGTGAAACACGATATAAATGCTGTTCATATACTGGTGTCCCAAAAAAACACCAACAACACTTGGTATGTTGTGAGGGATGGCAAACTGATAGGTTTTCAAACAGGAACCCTTGTCTGGAAATGCACAGTTTGGACGCTGGAGAGCATTAAAGTTTCAGAACGAACTGTTGTGACTATTTGTTAACATTCTCTTTGATATCTTAATATGGGAGATATGCAACTGAGACAGAATATTGTAAGACCCCAAAAGGAAATCATTTATGTAAATATTTATTGAAAATGTAATTTATTTTTGGTGTTGATACAAATTAGTTGAGTAACAAAAACGTGTTGCTATTGTTCATTGTTACAAAAAATTAAGTTTGTTTAAAAACGTCATAAATGTTAAGTTCCACATTTAAATTTAATATATATGTATAAATAAAAGAATTATATGTGTTTAATATTAAAAGCGAAGGGAGAATAGCTAAAGATTGCTTCCCTAACAATACGGGAACTATTTGATGAACACATACGCGGATGTACACAAGAAAGGTAGCATCATGTGAAGTGGCACTGGAATTGTTCATAGCGTCTGTATGTTCGAGATGTGAAGACATGTTTCTATAACGCGTGTGGATGTGAGTAGAAAAGACTTGAAAAAGGTGGAAAGACTATCAATATAATATAAATTGGTGCGATGAAAGATAATTCAATTGTAACGACGAAAAAAGTGTTAATAAAGTAATATATTATAGTGACATTACATCGAGTGTTTATTCATTCTAGTACCACGCCCTGAGAGAAATAATAGTCTCATTGCTCAATCCGAAGCACATTTTAATAATAAAAACAGCACCACAACCCTTTAGTCATCTGTGTACTGGGATGAGTGATCTGAGCATAATAACTTTCCTGTGCATGTGCAAAATTCCTCCATAGAGTCCTTGGTGCAGATGCGTTATGTGTGTAGTTTCCAGTACAGTAACGTTTTAACAGCAGTATGACATCTACCAGTACACAGCTGCTGACTAGAGCTCCAGCACACTTTTATGCAAATGTGTGGAATCATCTCAACGTTGCATATTCAAATCAATGGATTGGTAGGGATGGAACAGTTCCATGGCCAGTATGGTCGCCAGATCTGACACCTCCCAACTATTTTCTGTGGAGTTATATGAAGAGTATTGTTTATGGCATTCCTGTGATGTCAGCAGAGGACCTTATGGCTCAAGTCCACAGAGCAATTGAAACTCTTCAAAGACAACCGCATGTATTAGCCTATGTGCTTGAGGCTCACCACTGCTGATTTAGGCTCTGTAATGACATAGGAGGTAACACAGCTCGAAGCCTGCTTGTAATGTAGACAGCTCGATGTTGTGTTTGTTGACCAAATGTAAATGCACACCCATCTCACACTTTGATGTGCTACAGCATCCAAACCGTGCATTTCTGGACAGGGGTTCCTATTTGAAAAACACTCAGTTTGCCACCACACATAGCATACTAAACATTGTGGGTGATTTTTTGGGACATCTTTTTTACATTACAAACATCCTAAAGAAGGAGATTAGACATTACTTTTTGGACAGCACTAGCACTGAGTATAAAAACAGAAATATTTTGTAAACGCATGTTTTCACCAGGAAGATTTTGCAGTTAGCATCAAATGGCATTTCTCTGACACTTCTGGCAAGGGGCATTGTGTTGGAATTGGGGGCACTACTAAATATCCAGCAACAAAAGCCAGTCTTCAGTCAGGGCAAGATCCTACCACAGCATCTCATGAAAAGGCTGTATGCATAGACATAAAAGCTTACCTCTATTTGAGCTCTTTCATCCAACTCTGAGAGATCCTTCATATACTTTTCATCATTGTAATCATCCATAAAGCAATCACAGAAGTTCATCACACCTCTCATAACATTTGCATCTGATGATTCAACCAATTCCTGTTTTAAGAAAAAAATAAGTAGCAAGTTCAATATTTAAAATGGCATTTAAAAGGGTATACCCATGGCACTAAGGAAACAGCATAAGAAACAACAAAATGATGTGCCAGCTGCTCAGGGTTATAAGTCTGAGCCTAGCATCCTTGCTTGACATCTGATTGGGTACGGTTGGTATGAGATATGATGCACTATGATGGTTATTGTTTCCACTCTGGTGGCTGAGGCTGGGCAGTGGATTGATGGAGAGAGGTAGTTGACTTATGACTGTGGAAGTTGCTGGTTGAGTTTGAGATTTGCTGCTTTTGGGTAGGTCAGTATGCAACATATTTGTAATTATCTCCAATGAATGTGGGGACTGACTGAGTACACAGACTTTGCATGAGTGTGGTGAGTTTAATTTGTTAAATTGCAAGGTCATGTTTTATAGCTTGGATTAATAGATGAATGGGAGATCTTTTAACATGCAGTTTTATTTAATGGTGCAATTATATTTTTAGTGCAGCAAGCAGGGGGGCATATAACCATTACCTAAGTAATAATTCTGGCATTTCTTTGACCATCTTATTTAAGTAAGTTTTTATACTCCCACATTTATTCTGTATGTTGCATTATCTAGTTGTAATTTCTGATGAAGCTTACATAACAATTTCTGTTGATCCATCACAGTGCCTCATGCTTGCCTGAAATTTAAACTATAGGAAATTTTAAAGCTTCACCTGACAATATAGCTAAGTTTATTACACATTATTATTTATTTATGCCAACAAACTTACTGTTGGTGTTTTTAAACATACAAGCCGTGTGTGGGCAAAGTTTGAGAGGTAGAACTGGAGATGTGAGACTGTTGTGAGACTGCCTTTGTGGTTTACCAGGAGAAATACGAACTGGTTTGAGAATTTAATGCCATTCTGGCAGTTTGTCACAATAGCTCAGTGGTTAGAGCGTCCGCCCGGTGAGCGGAAGGTCTGTGGTTCAAATCCCAATTGTGGCATTGAATTTTTAAGTTCCAGTTCTACCTCTCAAACTTTGCCCACACACGGCTTGTGTGTTTAAAAACACCAACAGTAAGTTTGTTGGCATAAATAAATAATAATTACCATCTGAAGATTATTTAATCCTGGGATATAAAGTACTTACAATAGTAAGTCACCATTGCGGTAATTTGTCTCTGATGTGAGACTGCCTTTGTGGATTACCAGGAGAAATACAAACTGGTTTGAGAATTCAATGCCATTCTGGCAGTTTGTCACAATAGCTCAGTGGTTAGAGCGTCTGCCCGGTGAGCGGAAGGTCTGTGGTTCAAATCCCAGTTGTGGCATTGAATTTTTAAGTTCCAGTTCTACCTCTCAAACTTTGCCCACACACGGCTTGTGTGTTTAAAAACACCAACAGTAAGTTTGTTGGCATAAATAAATAATAATTACCATCTGAAGATTATTTAATCCTGGGATATAAAGTACTTACAATAGTAAGTCACCATTGGGGTAATTTGTCTCTGATGTGAGACTGCCTTTGCGGTTTACCAGGAGAAATACAAACTGGTTTGAGAATTCAATGCCATTCTGGCAGTTTGTCACAATAGCTCAGTGGTTAGAGCGTCTGCCCGGTAAGCGGAAGTTCTGTGGTTCAAATCCCAGTTGTGGCATTGAATTTTTAAGTTCCAGTTCTACCTCTCAAACTTTATTACACATGTTGATGTATGCACAAGCATGCATTCAGAAATTCATTTCTAGGGGGGTTCAACTAAGAATATGGATCATTGAAAATAATTAAAAAGCTAAAATTGATTTTTATGAACTTACATTTTTAATACATGTGATTTGTTTTAATTCAATGCCCCTTTTAAACACTATGGTTGCCATATTTTAAGCAAAAATATTATATGTATGTATTACATTTTAATGCTTAATTTTTTTGTTACGATTTTCAACAATTTTTACGCTTTAAACAGTTGCACTTAACTCAACACATAAGTTCATAAATGTGTAATAATTTATCATATATCCATTTTGTATCATTACTAAAATTGTTAATGCCATTACTACGCTGGCAGTAAGCAGCAAACTTACAATTGTTAAACCCATTAAGTAAATGTCCTTTGTTAAAACACATTTTTGCCAACCTAAACCTTTTAAAACATTTCATTTTAAGAATAAGAGCAAATAGAATTCCTATTTGCTGTCTTATATGGCTCTAATCCATTGTCAACACATTATTTATCAATGATAAGAAAAGGAAATATGGCTGTTTTATATTATTTGATGTATCTAAAGCTTATTTGACATATTTCCAAAGGTTGTTTTTCACAGCACAATATTCAGATTGACTTTTCTTACAGCAGATGAAAGGATATTTTGGATCCCCAGGATCACCCCTTAAATATGTTCTTCTGTGTGCGTATCTTTGCCCAGGCATATTTAGTACTTTGATAGGACCTATGTGTACATTATTTCTAGTTGCTAGTTGAGTCTGAGTTTTCGTCTGGATGTTGGACTTTATCACACAGTGTTTGAGTGTGATTTTACAGGCATACATTTTATGGGTTAGAATTAGGATATATTCTTCACCACTTTATCCTCTATGCCATCTGCAAGAGGAAATGGACCAAGACCACCTTCAAATATGCCCGGCCAATTCTAGTGCCATATCCATCAGTGAAAAAAAGAGCTAGAGGACTAATGACTTCATGGTCAGAAATCCAGCATTAGCCAACAACAATAACAACAACATTTTATGGGTTTTATAAGATGTGTTTGTAAGTGATTTTTGAATGTGCAAGTAGCGCTAGTGTCAGTGACATTCAGTTTTGTAACTTGCATATCTTGAGTTGTTAATTGTGCAAACATATTTGCTTTAAGAGGTTTCACATTATAAATAATTACCTGTGTAAAGCCATTCAGGATTGGTTATCTACAATGTATGTGACTATTGCTTTTCTGAATGTGCTCAGAATCAGATAACACTTAGCATACAAAGTATAATTACCCTGACAATATTTCAGATTTCATAAATTCGCTCATGCACAAACTATTGGGTACCAAGCAGGATTGCTCAGTGGTAATGTCTGTGGCCCATATTTGGGAGGTTGTGGGTTCAATCCCCTGGAGGACCTTCCTGAACCACAGGTTTTTTCAGAGGTTTACCTGGTCAACAGGTGAATGTTGTGAAGGATTTTCATATCCTCCAAATTCTGTGCCTCCATTTTGTTACATTACTCATTTCACATTACCCTTCATCTTGTTAGGTTTCTTTCAGAGTTGGAAGCATTGGCGAGCGTCGCAGAGGCAGCACAGCCAAATACACTCTGGAAATCTCGTCCCCCAGATTGGAAGGTGAGCCTACTGGTTTCCAGCCCCTCCCCCTAGGATGGTACAAGTCCGAGGGAGAAGGGGAGCTACTTTCTAAATCCTGCATCCCTCTTGAGAGTATGAACCTGAAGGGATGGGAGAGGAACCGGGCTGAGCCTTTCAGTCAAACTGCTGAGTTCCCCTCTGCGAGCTGTCATTGAGCCCAAGCCATTGGGTACTAATTACCTGAGTTATATTTTATTTCATCTGCTGCTTAGTTGTATAGATAAAGCCAAGAGTCTACATCAGGGCTAGTTACAATAATTTTAATTTTTCTCAGGTTAGAATCCTTTGTGATGCTTTTAAGGAATTTGCATAAATCCATGCAGTGGTCTAAATACAGTTTTGATAGTCAAGCTTCTCTGAATGTGCTCAGTCAGATAACATTTGGCATACAAAGTGTAGTTACTTCACATTATTTCAGATTTCATAAATTTACTCATGCATAAACTCATTGAGTACTATAAGGAAAAATGAAGCTATTAACAGTGAAGCAACAAGAATCTAAAGTAAGAACAAATTAGAAACTAAAAGCTTCACTTACCTTAGTAATATTGCAACTTGAAACGTGTCAGCTGCATAAAAACTTGCAATACTACTAAGATAAGTGAAGCTTTTAGCTTCTAATTTGTTCTTACTTTAGATCATTGAGTACTAATTACCTGTGTTATATATGATTTCATTTGTTGCTCAGTTATGCAGATAAAGTCAAGAATCTAGCTCAAGGCTTGTTATAATAACTTCAACTTTGCTCAGTTTAACATTTTGCCTGGTTTTCTAGGAGTTGGCATAGAGCTATGCAGCTGTGTGATGTATAGTTTTGATAGTAGTGCCTTTCTGTATATCCTCAGAGTCAGATAAAAGCACAGTTACCTTGCCATTGTTCCAGATTTCATGATTTGCTCCAGCATAAACTTGTTGAGTAATACCTCAACTAAAAAGGATTTCTTAGTGCTACTTAAAGGTCTAAGTTAAGCTCATTTGCTCTTCTTACTTCTTTATGATTTTGAGGTTGGAGACCTGGGAAATGAGGCTGATGCTAGTCTTCTGCTCTCTGTTTAATTGCAAAAGTGTCTCCTAAGGATACTTTGTATGTGGGATAGATTTTGGAGATTTTAAATTGGTTCAGAGTTGCTTCATATTTCTTATTCTGATTATTGCAAAGCTAGATGATACATTTCATTCAATAAAGATATGTTAAGTGTGGGACTTGGGTTCTTTCTTGTACATTTGTTCCATTCTATTGGGGTCACCTGCATGACTCTCATGCAGTTTCCCGTTGCTCAGCACTTAAAGTAGTATGCACATGAAACCTTAAAAACTGAGAGGCATATATATGTAAAATTAAGGTTAACAATAAAGCAATATAAATAACAAAACACAATAAAATATGCCTTTTTTAATATGATAGTAAATCTAACATTAAAGAATAACCAACCCTCATGGGCTAAGATTACTGTCTTCTTAGTAATCAGCTCAAATTACTTGAAAAGATTATAAAATGCATTAAATATTAAAAAGTATAGCTAATGAAGGATTCCATTGCAGAAGATTCATTAGAAAACTTCCAGAAACAGGTGCATAAAAAGCTTCTTCTCAGACTCACTTCATCCTAAAAATGTACACACCACCTGTATTTGACAACATCAATGTTGAAAACCATTGACCATCATCTCCATAAACTTAAGTTACTGTAACCTCTTTCACATGTGAAAAGTATTATATTTTTATTGTTATGACTTTTATTCTATGCAGACATTACTTTATTTGAAGAAATAATAAACAAATTAAGCACATTTCACAATTTTAAATACCTACTAGCTCAAAAATATCATTATTAGGCAGCCTCTGAGCAGCAGTACATGAATTTCCCTCCATGAAAGTATTATCTAAACATTTTCAGTATGTCTGTGGTACCTATTCTTTAATTATTGCTAAGATGATAGTGAGAAATTTACATACCATAATTAATGTGAAAGTTTAAGCTATTTTGAAAATGTTTATATACATCATATTAAGTTTAATATAATTACAGTGAACCTGGCACATGGGAGTAATCTAAAGGGAGGAAAGCCAAGTTACAATAAAAAAATGCAGAAGGAAACAATCATTCAAAATTATCTCAACTCATGCAGTATTCAAATCTTGTTGGTCATTAACTTATCACTTTATCACATGCTTATAAGAGATACAGTATTTTCAAAACTAGTAAGAAAAAGGTGAAAGAATGGGCCATCATATAAAAGTCAAGTAAGTTGATCAAAGAGTAATAAACTGATCTAGCATGCAGTATGATATAGGAGCATTCCAAAACTAGCATAACGCATCTTCATTGTTCTATGTAACAGGTATTTTAGCAATGAACAGAGAGAGAGATGGAAGGGGAGAGGTGACAGAAAAAGGGGAGCAAGAAAAGGGAGAGGAAGCATGCGGGGAGGGAGAGAGAGCAAGAAATAGAGAAAGAGAATAATTGTTGTCTTACAAAAGACAAATGTAAAAGTTTAAGACATGATTGGAGCACTAATAACATTAACTACTGAAGCTCTATGGTATCAAGAGAAATGATTAACTTGCATATTTTGGTGTGCTACAAAATAATCATCTTGTTTTGTCCACCTCCATAACTCATAACTCATTTTATTCATCCTTTAAGTATATGAATTAAAGGACACATCAGAAGGTATACATACATCTTTATATTTACATATATATTTACAACTTGATTTCCTTTACCTTAATTGATTTATATTCTTCTAGACTATAAAAAGCATTTTCTATCAAATATTTTTTATCATTTTTAATGTACATTTGTTATTTTCAATGGTGTAGAAATTCCATAGAAAATAGATATTTCCATGGTGTAGAAATAGCTTGTCTCCTCACATTCAAGAGGTCCTGATATTCAAATCTTGGTTAGGATGAGATACCCAGATATGGATTTCTCTGCAGGCGCGGCTCCTCAGGGTAGGCAGGGTAGGCACTGCCTACCCTATCGTAATACATCAACAAATAATGTTTAACTATGATTCTGCATTTTATCATTTGAACCATCATTTTCCCCTAAATTGCAGTTCAAGAAAAGTTTTCTCGGTTAGAATGACCAGCGCATGGTCAAATCCTTTAATCTCAATTCCGATTCATCAAAACTGCGCTGCGTGTTTGAAACGTGCGGCAGAAATGATACGCATGGAACCTGGGTAGTGGAGAGCAGGCTAGCTTAACTTCTGCCTGCCCGGCCCCATTTCCTCAGTACGAGGCCCTTGAACAGGGATAAGGAAACATCGGTCTGTATATGCACTCCGAGCATGCGTAGACGCGTCTGCCAGCAGTCCGAACACTTGCCGGCCCAAATCCGAAATTATGCGACATTTTCCGAGCAGCCATACTCCACGAACGAAGATCTCAGAGATCTGCATCTGTCGTTATCTCTGTGTAATACCAGTATGACCGACTTAATTACTGAACTATTACAAATTTCGCTTTCGCGGCGCACTAACAATGAAAAGAGGAGTGTTTTAGCTATTTAACACAAAGCTGCAGTCAGACAATTTTTCAATTTCTTAATCTATTTTAGTCATGGGCGTAGCAAAACAGGGGCAAGGGGGGCCACGGCCCCCCTTGGAAGTTGGTGAACTTAATGTGCAGTCAGTTACTGACTTTTAAACTATTATTTTAATTTTAATGTAAAGAACAATTTTTGTTTAGCACAAATTAATACGGTTATCTGCAACAAATACTATAAATTTTGACAGTAAAATAGTGATTTAATATTATATGATTACAAATTTCCAACATGTGCCCCCCCCCTCCCCCCCCCCCCCCCCCACCCTGGAAAAAAGTCTGCCGACACTTGTGATTTTAGTTTTGGCGGTAATTCGTCCGTAAGTCACACTCATTCACTCTGCTCTTATTAAACAACCAAACAATATATTGTTTGCGTTATCCGCAATGACTTCGCCCCCTATATTTCGGATAAATGGGGTTTAGTATTATTATTATTATTATTATTATTATTATTATTATTATTATTGTTGTTGTTGGTTTTTTTTTTTTTTTTTTTTTTTTTTTTTTTTTTTTTTTTTTTTTTTTTTTTTTTTTTTGTTACTGTTACACTTTGCCTACCCTAAACTTTTCACTGCGAGCCGCCACTGTTTCTCTGGGGATTTCCTTCATCTTGAGAAGGCAAATGTTGGGTAACTCTAAGCTCTCATTTGAGCATAGTTTCAAACATTTCATTCATTCACCAGCCAAAATGAACTCACGATGTTAAACTTCAAGAAAAAAATTATACTATAGTAGATTAATGTTTTTGCGTACTGTCTAACTCTCAAATGAGCAATGAGTGTCTTGACTGGTTACAAAGCATTGGATGTTCAACCAGAATGGCCAATGAATGCATCACTGTTACTTGAAGTACTGCATATGAATAAAAAGTATTGGTGGAATGTGCCTAGCACTCATTTATGCACCTGTTCATTTAGTTAAGGTTTTCTCATAGTTTTATTTTCTGCCTCTTTCTGCCTAGGTATGGTTCAGTTCACAGCGTAAAATTACAACTAATATTGTGCTGAAAATACACAGTTAAAAGGATAACTATATGCTTGGGAAATCACATACTAAACAAAAGAGTAAAAATAATATCCATTAGAGAGATGTACAGTAAAACCTCATTTATACAGTCCATGTTTATCCAGATCTCCAGATTATCCAGATCAGATTTATAGATTTCTTTTTTAAATTAATGTTCACATTAGATAATAAATTTAAGTATGGTAGCAAGAACATAACTATAATTATGTCAAATTTTTGCTGTTTAGTTTGATTCAATGCACAGTTTGTGTATTAACTGTACAATAAGTTATGGTAATACATGCTGTATTCTTCTGCAAAGTGCTACCTGTTGAGTTTAAGAAAGATATAGTTGTGTGTCGCACAGTGCCAATGCAGTATAACTCACCAGCTATAAACAGGCCTGGAATAAAGCATTGACCTTGATCCCTATCCATCACTACACCTCCTTCAATCTCCTCAGTTTTCCTACTCTTTTCAAATGGCACAAGTTTATTGTGTGTGTTTCAACTGGATTGTTTTTGTCTTAACAAAGTGTTTGGGAGTGTAATTCAGTGTAAAGGTTTAAAATAACATCAAAGCAAAAGAAGGTTGTGGTTTCAATGGATAAAAAGTTGGATGCTATGAATCAAATTGATAAAGGAGAAACATTGAAGAAAATAGCCACTGAATTGAGAGTTGCTGTGCACCAGCTGACAAACATTATGGCATACTTGTACCATCAGCCTGACACCACTCTAGTTGAACTATTAATGATAAAGCATTTGTGTGACCATACATCATTCAAACACCATACCCGTTTAAAACAAAAACCATGGATAAATTCTTTGTTAACTTAGCAATAGTCACACCTTTAAAACATGCTGGTTTTGTTGTGATGATCTCAGAGATCAGTTTGTTAGAAAATTATTTTAAAGGGTTTTAAAGTATGTAAAAACAGTTGCATTAGTATTACACAAATAATTTACCACTACAGTCTTTAAGAGAGTGCATATCAGCAATACAACAAATATAAGAAAAATTGAAATTATTTAATTAAACGCTGACTTTGAGAATCTTAGCACTTTCATGCATCATCTTGGACATCCATGGGTTACAATTGAAGGAATAGCTCATTCTGCAATGCTGAAGACACAAGTGGGCTGTATGAGCATAATAACTGTATTGTGTAAGTCATCGTCTTTCTTCATGTCTTTATTTCTGTTATGTCTGTTGCATCTCTGGAACTTGTCTTGTATGTTTGACATATATTAGGTTGTATAGTGAACAATAATATTTAGTGTGCTTTCATTTATGAAAAGCTTCCAAGTATTACATGTATCATTTATATTTCTCGCATCACCTTTTACTCCAGGAAGATGAAGCAATATATTTTGAGGCTCACGTTTTCTAGTAGTTTTCATTGGAGCTCATCATCACTATCCCGTCAGTTCACTCCACTCTTGTTGTAATCTTTGGTCATCTGGAAAATCTGTGTTTGTGTCAGATTCTTCTTTACTGCAAATGTTTCTGTGAGATTCATCTTCTTCTTGTATCATCCTTAGCACCTCCTCCAGATCATCTTCCTTTAGATTATATCTTCTGTTTGGATCCATTATAAAATGGAGAGACAACAAATTGCTTCATTTTAGTCACAGTGATCGCATAGATAATTTTTTATTTATATTACAAAACTAAAACAAGTTAGAAATATATAATTGAATTCATCTTAATTTACAGATAATAAAACATTCCAGGAGATTTAACAAGCAAAATATGAAATTATACAAACTTACCTCTTTAGTGGCTGAGATCTGTGAGATCAAAAGGGCTGCTACAGCAAACAACCTTAATAATAGGAGCATGTGACTCACAATAATATACTGTAAATGTAGAGCAAGGAGAATAGCGGGAAGGTAAACGTAGTACTGCCAATGTTGACCAAGATGTAATTTTAAATGTGCCTTCGCGGTCTGTCAGAGCCACTGTGACTAATGCCAGGTTAAGAAATGATTTGATTTTATGTGATTAAGATTTTTATATTTTTTAATGTTTTGCAAGTAACATATACTATGTACTGTACATAATTTTGTTACAAGACATAGTTTTTTTATCATCATAAACAGTAACTTAAGGAGTTTTTTATATGCTTATTACCCACATAACTCGGATTATCCAGATTTTTAATTTTCCAGATTGCTTTTAGTCCCAGTTAGTCCGGATAAATGAGGTTTTACTGTATTCATAACTTGTACATTTGGCTTACTGCAACAGGTAGGTTCTTAAGTAGATGGTGATAAAGTTCTATAATGAAATATTCATGTAACAGCTAAAGAAAGTTATGCAGTTCTTTATAAATGAGACATTTATGACCATGTCAAATGAAATTTTGATATAAATAGGAAATTGTACTTTGTTAGTAGTTGTGTTTTATACCACGCAAAAATTACATTAATTTTAATAAAACATTATCTTCAATCTATGTTGAACATGTATCGTGACAATCAGTTGATTCTATTTTTTTTATATACATGTTTAGGAGGCTTTTAGAAACACTTGGTACAGTCAACAAGTGGTGTATTGTCCTATCATGAGTTTCTTCCTTGTGTAGTGATTCCAAAAACAAAATTCTGAACTACAACATGAGCAGTATTGACAAAATTAATTTATCTACTATAATATTGGAATTACTATTATTTATAGTGTGAAATATTTCAGAATTAGAATTTCCTTGAGTATGCTGGTAACTATGCAGAGTCAAAAATATTTAGTAAAGCCTAAAGCTCTATTTTTTCATTGTTTATTGTTATTGCCATGGGTACAAGTAAATTTTGATACAGTTTGGAAGAAATTGTCTTTTCCTTTTTGATAAGCACTCATATATATATATATATATATATATATATATATATATATATATATATATATATATGGGATATATTCTTCATCACTCTGTCCTCTATGTGATCTGCAAGAGGAAATGGATCGAGACCACCTTCAGATATGCCCGGCCACTTCTAGTGCCCCACCCATCAGTGAAAAATATTGGAGAGCAAGAGGATTAATGACTTCATTGTCAGAAATCCAGCATTAGTTAACAACATATTTTGTAACCTTTAGGTTATAAGTGGTGGAGGTGGCGTTGGCAGTGGCGGTGGCGGTGGCGGTGACAGTGGCGGTGGCGGTGGCGGTGGCGGTGGCGGTTGTGATAAAAACGTGGTTATGAATGAAAGCACGGTAATCATGGTGGCAGAAAATACATGGCAACACCATGCAGATTCTCCATAAGAGCCATTGTGCCTTCATGGTATGAAAGCTCCTGTAGATCAGAAAACAAAAAATTAATCTTGACTCATGTTACAACCAAGTTCTTGGAATGTCTCAAGCATGTTTGCCTTAATGCTTTGATATTTAGGATCCTTGTTTTTGTCAATAAATTTTGAAACAACCTCATGGAGAGGCATCCATACTGCTTTCTACTTTTCATCCATACTGTTTTAAATGGTGCATCAGACACTAGTTTTTTAATATCAGGACCATTAAATATACCTTTAATTTTGCTTCAGGTAGCAGCAGAAATTTCTCACACATGTACTTGAAACAGTCTCCTTTCTTATTGAAAGCCTGTACAAACTGTTTCATTAAGCCAATCTTAATGTGGAGAGACAGTAGCAAATCTTTAGAATGACTCACAAGACTCTGGAATGCACTGTTTTTGGAAAAACTTCCAAATTTTCTCTAGCTGGTCACAGTCTTTCAAAGTCCTGTGATCAACTCATGCCATACTATCCCACAGACAGTGAAAGCATGGAAACTTAGTAAAACCAGGTAATTGACCCAGCAGCATAGCAATAACTTTGAAGTCGCCACAGACTTGCCAGCTATGTTCAGTGTAGTTCAGTTACAATAAGAGCCGTTGCAAATTTTCATATGATTATTTGAGGATCATTGAATAGGAACTGGCACTGAACCAAATATGTTTCTGTTATGAAGGAGAACACACTTTAAACTTTGCTTGGAGGCATGAATGAACAATCTCCATTCATTGGTGCCATAGTTTGAAAGTCCAAGTTGTAGCGGAATTTATTTCATACTATTGTCATAAAGAAGATGATCATCTTCAAAGAAAAAGTAATTAAAACTTCCTTATCAATATCAATACCAACAGAATGATGTTCCTGGACACAAAAAAAATTTCTTCATGAAGTCTAGAATCTAACAATTCAGCTAACGCTTTGGGGAGGGCAAGATACCTTACTAAGTTGTTTAGTTCATTCTGGTTAAAACACTATGCTCTGCAGCACCTAATTTTGGTAGATAGTGTCACTCATGTCAATTTCCCTCATTTCTTCCGCAAACTCCAATGAAAACTGCTCAAGAGTTTCTGGTCACACAGGAATTGGTACAACAGACCCATGCGGCACTGGTAATATGGCTGACCGAACAACTCGATACACAATATTTTTTTATTTTTAGAACTGTAGCCTTTCACATTATGCAAACAGAACTAGCAGTCATTACTATGGTTGGACAGTTCTCTCCAAAACATGGGTACCCTAAAAGATAGTGATGGTCTTCTGCTATTTATCCAATGACAATGTTTTTCAATGCATACTTTGTGTGTTGCCCAAAGTTTACTTTGGTCTCTCCAAAATAAACATTATATGACTTTTTGGCAAAATGGAGATATTATGCCTCCTTAGGCAATGTTTATTTACCACATATATAACAAAAGTTATATATGGGTCACCCTGTATAACAAAAGTGGCCTGGATTATTTATATACTTCCTTGATTTCACATAGTTAATGCTTTCTTACTCAACTAAAAAGTCTCAATATTCTACTCCACAATAAAGCTTCAATTCATTTTGAGCTGAAACACAGACTAATGTGGTCTTAGAGAAAGAGGCTACTTGTGATGACTGTAATCAAATTACAGGTTAAGTTAATTTAACTTAACATTTAACATTATTGTCCGGATGATAATGAAGGAAAGTTAACCTTCGAAACGCGTCCCAGAAAAATATTTTGTAAGTGTTATTCAGTATTATTAATTAACTAACCTTTTAAATTAAATTAATTACAACAACACTGTTTTCAAACTCCTATGAAAGGAAGATACAGGTTAAGTAGCTACTAATGAGGATAGAATAAAATAACGCAAGGAGTGGTTGACATTTCTAACTCCCATAAACATAGCTGCAGAATCACCTTATTTTGCTAACTTCCTTATGAGCTTGACTCCTTATCTGCTAATAAACATCCAGTGTTTTCATTTTTACTATAAATACTTTTAAAAATGTTGAATATGATTGCTTTTTAAATTCTAACAGACTAAAACTACATATGCCAAATGATTGTAATTTAAATAAATATGCTCATAATCTGCAACAAGATAATTAAAATAAGAAAAATCTGGTGAATAATAGGAATTTTCTGGATTTAAATTTGATTTTAGCATGCTAAAAATACTCTGATACATCACAGACTAATGTGATTAGCTGAAACATAGCAACAGCAATTCCAGGATAAATCACGAATTTAGGCACATCTTCCATAAACTTCATTGATTTACAATTTTCATTAGGTCCTATTCACTTAAATTTTTGGTCATATTTGTTTTTATAATCTTTGTTATTGATTCATAGGAAAATGTATTTTTTTTTGCTGAACTTAGGACCCCATTTCTGCAAACAAGCCAAGCTTCTCATTCCCTGTTAGGTCACAATGTGCTGGAATCCACTGAAAAACAATTTTTTGTCAAGTCATTAGATCTGTTGAACCATGTTATGTACTTCTTAGATTTTTCGCATCTTAGCACAAGATGTTGACATTATTTCTTAAATTGCAATAATGTAACGTCATATGAAATATATAGGTTAAATCTTTTGACCTACGTACTCAGAAGCATATTTAAAAGATGATGCTCTACATATTCTATTTCCTATGTTCAACATAGTTGGATAATGCACTTAATACTTTCTTACTTATGGAATCTTTCCTTTTAGGTCCCTAATGTGTAAATACTTCAATATCAAACAAGCTCTTTCCACTATTTATAGTTATTATAATACTGGCTTTAAGATACATATTTCAGAACATGTCAGTCCCTGTGCTTATGACTATTATTTAGTTTTCTTTTGTTTTCATAATTTCTATCACCACTGAGAAATGTCCAATATTTTACTTAAACACTCAACATATTTTTCAGCATCAAATTATGATAATTCTTTGAAAATATAAATATTGTAGTTCTTGTACTTTTCACAGCTGAATAAGCTATAACTTTTTCTAAATCTATATTGAGCTGGTGTATTGTTATAGTTTATTTGCACAGATTACTAAGATCTCAAAATCCACAACAAAGGCCTGGGGTACAATGTTCAATGAGAGAATGAAATACGTCAATGTGCTGGAGGCCTTTTCATTGTGACTCCTGGTGACCTGTCATGCCTTAAATTGTTAAAGCAAAGATCAATGATTATGTCTATGTGACAAGCAGATAAAGAAAAATAGTGCAGATTAGAAGGAAATATATTAAATAATTTCTTTATAGCAAAACATGAGACATAAAACAATCCTGAGAAATATCCTCTTGTTAAGGACTTACCATATTATTTTTGATTAACCACTGAAACAGCAAATTTGAAAGAACATTAAAGCTTGTGGACAGAGCAATTATTTAAATGTTCTCAAAGTTAATACTCTTATTATACATTAAAATTATTTATGTAGTGCAATATGCAAGAATTGCCTTAAAAATTCTTGCTTAGACAATGAGGAAGTGATTAGTGAAAAGATGAAGATTATTATTTTGACAGAAACAATGGTATGCATTCTTATGGGTACCAAATGCAGTGAACATAATATTTCCCCTACACTTGAAGGATATATTATTAGATCCTTATAAATGTATCTGTCATCATAAAATTGGATATTTTCTATTAATCTAGTAAGTGTCAATATAAAGAAGACTGCTAAACTTGAGAATATTACCTTTACACCACCTCTTCTTAGTAGGTAAAGAATAGGATAGGAGAATCTTAAAAATAACTGTTTAAGAGCCAGTTTGGTAGAAGCTTTTAAACCAGAAGGTAGTGTGTTAAGCCATGACTCCATTAGTGGTTCCCATCCAAGTGTAGCTGGTTCCATGTAGATCATACCACAGCGTGACACCTATTATAATGATATTAAGTACAATATTTTCAGTACTTCATTCCTATTTCACTTCTGTGTAAAGACTTATCTATTAAACATATACTAGGAGAGCAAAAAGACTTTAAACCAGCTGTGTGGTGTTTTGCCTGTCGACATCCTCAGCACTCGTTGCTGTCTGCTGATGCCACAGAAAAGCCTGGATGAAACCATACAACATTTTTAAAGCTACTTTTAATGGCTTTACTTACCAAATTTATGAAAGGAGGTGCTTAAGCTAGCCACTGTTGCTCATTGAAGCTCTGAGAAGCCTTTCTCCACTAATGGTACCCCATACACAAATTTTTTATCATGAAAGGGTACTTTAGGCTCTGAGTTGTTAGGACCAATTTTATTTGAGTCAACAGTTGGTACCCTTACATACAAGAATATAATTTTGCCCCTTTTTCTAGAGAGTTAAAGGACAGGGGGCATGATTTTGCCTTTTTACAACAAGATTGCATCGCAGCCCATATGGGCAATCTTTCAATAAAAACAATTGAAAGTGTGCTTCAGGGCAGAATTATTAGTAGAGATTTGTGGAGCCCTCTTTCCCCCAACCCAACCCCGCAATTTCTATCTTTGGGGTAACTTAAAACGCAAACCCACACATCCTGAAGGAATTAAACAAAATATCTGCCAGGAAATTCCCAGCATTTCTAAACATGAAATGTGGCAAGTAATGGATCGTTTCCTAATGAGGTGACAATGACAGTGGCCAGTTTCAGCATATCTTTTCATAGAGTTCGTAAGTAAAGCCTTTAAAAGCAATTTTAAAAATGCTATGTGGTTTCATCTGCACCTTTCTATGATAGTGCCAGACGACGAGCACTGAGGATGCAGACAGGCATAGTCAATTCATATGTTTTTACTCTCCTGTTTTATATATATTAAAAGGTTACAGCAAGTAAGATGGCCATTTTTGTAAACATTGTATTATCCTGGATCTATATTCCCTAATAAGTATTCCCTGTTCCCCCTCTTGACAGCCCTAGTAATGATGAAGCTCTGTGTATCTATGAATATAATATATGGGGTTACCAGACAATGAAAGTTAACATGCACACTGTGGTATTAACAGTTAATGTTCTAGAAGGTCAGGCGCGGCTCGTCAATATGTGCTACAGTGCTACAGCACAATGATTATTTTGCAGAAAACAGTTTCTTCTTTGTGTTAAACATATACATATTATTATTGCACATTTTCTGTCTCTTTCACTATTTTATATGTCGCGCGCTAGTGTTCTTTGCTCATTGTGTGCGAAGATGATGCACGCCTCACATACACGAGATAGGTGATGCGTTGGGTGCTACAAAATTCTTCAGTCCTTTGCAGGGAATGTAGACCAATCCACGCATGCGAAACATAGGTGTACGATTTTGAAATCTGTTCTCCTATTGGTTGAATTTACCTAGCGTTGTGCTCTCATAAAGTGGAGCACATTGATTCATGCTGCTTCTGTACAAAGTCGCTAGATAGCAGGATTGCAATGTCATCTAATGACTTTGCTTGCTGTTATGCAACTTCTGCCATCTATGTGGTATTGAGACAACTATCTGTTGCCGGTGATAGACCTTGCACGCAACAGAGAGAATAAAACTCTCGGAAGTTGGACATGTGGAGCAATTACTGTTGGCACTACTTATTTTTGGCAGCAACAAATAACCGCGAAATACTCCATAAACTCAGGTTATGAACGTCAGTTTCGTGTGCTGAGCAATATCTGTGTTGTGTACGCTAAAATGAATTCTGTGGGCAGCCTAATAAATTATCCTTTCTCTAGGAGGACTCTAGAAGAAAAAGTTCAAGTGAAGCAGTTAGGAAGGCAAACACCACATTTAAACATCACGCAACCTGCAAAAGGAGGGAGAAATAATTCTTACACCAGGCGATTTAACCTCATAATTTATGAGCATGCATGGATATGTGGATGTCAGGAAAGAAATGCTCTTTTCTGTTTTCCATGTTTGCTTTTTGGGAACAGTGATTCGTGGAGTACGACGGGAGTGACAGACCTAGGACATATTAATGTTCTTATTAACAAACATAAACAAAATATAAAACATTTAAACAATGTACTAGATTTAAGTGCTTTAGGTAGTACAAATATTGTGACTCAGTTAAGCCGTGCTTATCAAGAGGCGAAGCTGAAGCATAATCTACAAGTAGAGAAAAACAGGTATGTGTTGTCCCGCATAATTGACTGTATAAAGTTTTGTGGTGCATTTGAGCTTGCTTTGAGAGGACATGATGAGACTGAATCTTCTGAAAATCCTGGCGTGTTTTTAGGACTTATAGATTTAGTAAGTAACATTGATAGTGCTGTGAAGGAACACATGGACTCAAACCATATATTCAAAGGGACCTATAAAACCATCCAAAACGAACTCTTAGATTGTATGTTAGAAGTCTGTCGTGAGGTGATTCTGGAGGAAATGCAAGAAACTGATTTTGTGGCTGTTATGGCAGATGAAATCACAGATGTTTCGCATCAGAACCAGCTTGTATTAGTATTTAGATATGAGAAAACGGGTGTTCCATATGAGAGATTTTGGGGTTTTTTGCAATCAGAGGGACAAAACGCAGAAGCAATTTCTGAAAGCATATTAAAAGTGCTTAATGAACTATTCAGAGATAAACGTCATAAACTTATTGCCCAAACTTACGATGGAGCTTCAGTAATGAGTGGTGCAGTTGGTGGAGTACAAGCCAAAGTACAATCTTAGTTTCCAAATGCGCAGTATATTCACTGCTATGCGCATCAACTGAACTTAGTGATGGAACATGCAGCTTCGCAGAATAAGTCTGCCAGAATATTTTTTCTTAATCTCTCTGCTTTTCCTGCCTTTTTCTCAAGATCCCCACAGCGCTTGGCAGCTCTGGATTCTGCGGTGGCTAGAAGAGTTCCTGGTGGTTCTGCAGCTAGGTGGAATTTTAGATCCAGAACTGTTAATGTCATTTATGAAAATCAGGAAGAATTGCTGCAGTGCTTTTCGGAGTTGGAAAATTCTGCCCATGATAAGACTTGTCTGGAAGCAAATGGGCTTCGGCGTTATTTAGAAGACAGCAAATTCCTTGCATGGCTGAAATTCTTTCACCGAGTAATGCCTCATGTTGATGTACTTTATAATCAACTGCAATCAAGATCAACTGAGGCTGTTAAAGTACAAAATGCTGTGTCTTCATTCATTCAGTGCATCTGTGACATTCGAGAGGCAGCCGATGATATATTTGTGATTCCACCTGAATCAATGAGCAAATGCCAGAAGGTAGAATGTCTAAAAATAGAAGCCAAAGAAGTGTGTGACCGCATTATCGAGGAAGCTAGACGTCGTTTTCAGTCGCTTAGTCATCTCGATGCAGCAAAGCTGTTAAACTGTAAATTCTTTGGCAGCTTTTTAAGTCAGTTTCCTGGGGATGAACTTCAAACTGCTGTGACTACGTATACAACACTGAACAAGAAAATGCTAAAGACACAACTTAGCATTCTGTATGCAAGACCTGACTTTAGAAACATTGACGGGGCTGTGCAACTATTGCAATACATAATTTCTAACAGTCTGCAAGATTCGTTTTCTGAAGTTACAAGTTTACTAAAAATTTTGATCACAACGCCAATGACCACTTCTGAGCCAGAAAGATGCTTTTCATGCTTAAAACGCGTAAAAACGTTCTTAAGAAACACTATGTCACAGGATCGTCTTACTGCTCTGGCAATGCTGTCCATGGAGAAAAGCATCGCTTCTAACATGGAGGGGTTTAATACCAGGGTGATCGATAAGTTCTGTAGCCGGAAGGAGCGCCGTATGGACTTTATATTTTGGCATTAGGTAAGATTAATTATATAAAATGTGTAATCATTGTGCGGTACTGTAGCACACACCTTATTTTGTTCACCAGCCGCCACTGTAGAAGGTTTGAAGATTTCATATATAGTGGCAGCCTTTCAATACTTCTAAATGCACTAGCACATATGCCAACAACTAGCAGATCAATACCTGTGCTTGGTGCTGTCCAGGTTTCATAGTCTCTACCAAGAAGTAACACTTGACATGCTTACATGCAATGCATGCCAACATAGTAGCATTCACAGGCTAACTGCAGTGCTATGCAGGACCCCATAATAGCATGAAGCTTGCACACAATACACAGAAATGCATGTACTAACACATAGAGGAGTGCTTTTTTAGAGGACAGACCTCGCCCTTCAGGGTGCATGGACCCCCCCCACCCCTCCCACAGTGTTGGCCATTGCACATGGCCTCCTCCTGTAACTGGAGTTTTCCTCTCTGTGGTAAACAAAAGTTTCTAAGTATAATGAATCATAAAGTATTAGTGGTGGCAGTGCTGGAAATCAGAAGACAGCAACGCTTAGGGGCTAGTTGTGTACTGACAATCCAGTGAATCATCAAACAAAGAAGTGAAAGACTGCATGCGTAAATGGAATGCAGAATGTCATGCTGAAGGGAAAGCACAAGTTTGGCAGCTTCTCCATATAGACTTAGAATTTGGAGTAATAGGAAACGCACTCTATGCTGTCATATCTTGATGAAGCATAACATTAAGGCAAATAAGATGCATGTTATATTAAATGAATAATGATGCTCCTGCTGGCTGCCTGGTGCACTGTCTTGTTGTAAGATTTTCTTGCAAAGTAACATGCCAGTCCTTCAGAAGTTGCTAGAACTAAGTTATCAACAAAGCTTCTAGCTGTCAGTTTAGTGCTTCACTGGAGTAAGCTTTACTGTTTTCCCTGTTTTTCTCCTTTGCTTAACTTACCTCTGGTGCAAATAACTTGGCCACTCATTGTTTGGATTTCTGTGTTCCTGTTTCTGTAAAGCCTCTATGGTTGCTTTCAAATAGAGAACAGTTATTAGCATTTAATAGTTAATTGCCAGTTTTGCCAAACTCTGAACATGATTCAATTGACAGGGCATTTAATTTGATATAGGTACTTCTGCATTTCAAAACATATTTTTAGGTTATGGAAGTAATTCTATTTGTATATCCAATCAATCGTTTTGTATTTTAATATTGGCTCTGGGCTTTTATATCTGTTTTTGATTAAACAAATTAGGATCATCTCATACAACTGCAATTTATATAATACTTAAATGGTCCTGCAACAAAGCAAACTATTTTTATCAGTGAAGAAACGAGGCTCCAAGTTTTCCATTGATGAGAAAACTTTGTTTGTAAGCCTCATTGCTGATAGGAAACAGACAATGCAAAAAAGAAAACTGATGGGTTAATAGTTTGAGAAGAGAAAAGAAAGTATGGGAAGAACTTACAAATTGCTTCAGTTCTCCTGGATTTGTGCAAAAAAGGTCAGTTAAACAATTGAACATGTTTTACAATAATTTAAAAAGAAAAGCTAAACAAACGGAAGCCAGGACAAAGCTGTTGTCAGCTAATGCTGGATTTCTGACAATGAAGTCACTAATTCTCTTGCTCTCCAATATTTTTCACAGATGGATGGGGCACTAGAAACTAGGACAAAGTTAATTTGTTTAAAACTAGAGGTGTGGCAAAGCATCTTCACAGCTGCTGCAAATAATCAGGGATTAAGTAGTACCTCAGCGCCAACAGTACTGACAGCAGTTCTACTTATATAGGCCTAACTGCATCTGACATTACTGCACCAACCGTGGTCCTTTCCAGGTAACAAAGAAGATAACAGGAATGTAGTTTTGGTTTTTAAACAGCCCAACGTGGAAATCTAAGAAGAAACTGCATAACTACAAATTCTCCCTGGTGCCAATCGTGATCTTCAGCACCTTACATCCACCAGAAACTCCAAGGCCATCAAGTAATTGGCGTTCTTTCAGGAGGGTAAAGAAAACAGAAGCTGTGAAAGCTTAAGGAAAGCTATCTGAACTGTCACAAGTGAGAAGAGTTCTCAAGTTACAAACAGGATTTATTTCTTCAAAAACATAATGCAGAATTGGCTTTGTTAGAGATGAAAAAGGGCACAAAAATAAAGAAAGCAAATGAAAAACAAAAGACATTTGTGCTACAGGTGAAGTTTTTATACTATTCTAAGAGTGAGTGAGTGATTGAGTGATTGAGTGATTGACTGAGTGAGTGCATGAGTGAGTGAGTGAGTGAGTGAGTGAGTGAGTGAGTGAGTGAGTGAGTGAGTGAGTGAGTGAGTGAGTGAGTGTTTAAGGGCCTGCCTACATCTAGGTCATTTAGGCATTTATTTTAAGATGTAATTTCTTGCACACAAGGAGCATTTTGACACAGTGCAACAGGAAAGTGCTAAATTATATTCAATCCTTTATGAATTACGTACATTACTGTAATTTTTTTACTGAGTGAATTATTATACTAACAATATAATTTACACAAGATTAAAAATTATCTGCAATTACAAGTAAACATTGTCTTTGTAATCTCAAACATATCTATGTTTTCTTGTTTATTTCAGAGCAATGGTAATTTCAGAGCTTATGTTATTCTTTTCCCATTTTTTCCTTATTCTTAGTTATTCATTGTATAAATGGTCTCAATGGAAATTATTTTCAATGACCCTGTTCCAATTTGGGACTGAGATCCTTCACATGGCACTACTATATCAGGTACATCAGCTTCCTAAAAAGCTAAAAAATTTCTATTAAATTTTCTTTTCTTTTCAAGGTAGCGATAAGTACTTGATCTTCTTGGAGGTTTTCTTCCTTTCTCTACAGCAATGTTGTGCAATACAGAAGCAGACACTATAATAATCAGAGGGATTGTTAATAATGTATTTAATCCCAATTATAAGCACTGAAAATCCCCTTTTCCAAACTCCATACTGTCATTTGACAGTATTTCTTGTATTAATATGTGTTATGTTGTGATCTTCTTCACCTTAATTTCTTGGTTTTAAAAATAAAATTAGAAGAATTGTGTAAGTCTACTGCCATTATCACCTATTAAATGTCCTTGGATCCTACCTACTCAAGTAGCATTCTTATTTATGAATTGTCAAAAGACATTTGTACTATGACTACCAGGAGACAAAATCAGTATCAAATACGATTGAGGGCTCCTATTAATCCAGGGAAGCTATTTATCACATAACTAAATGAACTTCATCACCTCATTTGATATTCACATACAGAGGTGTCAAGGAAGAATTGCTTCTGAAACTTTAATGATACTTATATCAACAGATATTTGTAATTGGTTTAGGTATCCCTAAATCTGCTATTACAATTTAAAAAATCCAATTGTATAAAAACATAAAGTCGAAAGCAGCTGTTGTATTGAGATCATTGGCTTGTTTCTTTTAGTAGAGTACTCCAGTCTGTTTTCTGTTTTCAGTTTGTCCGAAGATTTTAAGGCAACGTATCTATGAAAATTAAAATATCCACTTTTCTTCTGATTGCTTTGAATTATTTTTTCTACACTCTCAGAACACAAAGTATATAATATACACAAAATTTCAATGTCCTATGTCAAATCCTTTTTAAATTGTTAGCATGTTTATTAATAATAAATCAAATTTTGAGATGCTAATATGAAATTACCCTTGGACTCTACTTGACATGACTTGACTTGAGTTATATAATGATATTTATATAATGATATATATAATATATATCATTATTCTTTGTGTTTGTTGGGACATTTCACATAGCTTGTAGGTGTCTTGTTACACCACATCTCTTAATGGCCTGGGTGATCATGTTTCAATGTATGGTTAAAAGGAACTCAGCTAGAGATATATAATGCAACAGTGTGCAAGCATGTGCTGGACCCATAAACCAGAGGTCTGTAGATCATAAAAGTTAACCCTGTGAAAAAAATAACCCTAGAAGATGAGGATTCTAAACAGAAGGATAGATTTATGGCAGTAGCAAATAAAATGAGGTAATAACAATAGCAATGAGTGTCTCAGAAGTCCATGTGGCACCAAACGCTACCTATAATTAATGAAAGGCTCTTGAGGCAATCAGAAAGCTGTCTCACATTTTATTAGGGAATTCATACTAGGCAATGGGGTTGCACATAGTAGACAGAAAAATTCCACAGTAAAAAGCTGTTTTGTATAGGAGTAAAATCTGAACTGTTAGCTGTTTGGTATGTTAGGGATTCTTATGTTCTGTAACATATTCATAATATTAAAAATATATAATCTAACTCTCTTTCACTGCTTCTCTCATTCTTCCCTAAATCTTTGTCTTTCCTTTCCCCTGTCTCTCTCTTCTCCATCTCACTGGTTGCCACCCTCTCCCACTCTTGCTCCCCTTCTATTGCCCTCATCCACCCTCTCCTTTTCTTTGTCTAAATTATGTAATGAGACATTTTGAAGACTGGTAATTGAAATGCTTCTTCTTGTTTATTAATAAAACTTAAAATATAAATAAAGGGTTTGAGATTACAAAATACTTGCATCCCTTCCTTACATTTGTTTTACAATTACACAACTACACTGTTACCCATGGTGATATGTTTATGTGCACATTATTCAGTTTTGGAAAGAGAGAGAAGGAGAGAAAGAAAGAGAGCATCAAAGTATATTAATTTTTGCTCTGGCATAGTGTACTGTTACATTAGTATCAATAATAATTAATAAAACATAAAAAATACCAGACAAATTATGGTTTAAGCTTTGTAATATGAGGGTTGTTTGATAAGTTTTCAGAACGGAATAGAAAAAAGTACTAATGACACTGGAAAATGTTTTATTTTTCAATATAGTCTACTTGTAGACTAATGTGCTTAGTGCAGTGATGTTCCAACGCCTTGATCCCATCTCAAAAATGAGATTCCTCCAGGTCTGCAAAATAATTGTTAACTCCGGCTATCAATTCTTCATTTGAAGAAAATCTTCATCCTCCAAGGAAAATTTTCAGCTGCAGGAAGAGATGGAAGTCTGATGGAGCCATTTCAGGTCAATAAGGTGGGTGTGGCAACAATTCATACCTTAGTTGGTGTAATTTTGCCATGGCAACGGCACATGTGTGCAGGCGCACATTATCTAGATGGAAGACAACTTTCTTCCTTGCTAAACCTGGCCTTTTTTCATGTATCTTTTGGTTTAATTGGTCCAAGAGGTTAGCATAATACTCTCCAGTAATGGTTTGCCCACTGGGGAGATAATCTACAAGCAGAATCCCCTTCACATCCCAGAAAACTAATGCCATTACCTTTCCAGCAGAAAGAATTGTCTTTGCTTTATTTGGTGATTGAGAATCAGCATGTTTCCACTGTTTTGACTGTTGTTTTGACTTTGGAGTATAATAGTGGACCCAAGTTTCATCTGTGGTCACAAACCAGTGCAAAAACTCTTGTTCGTTGCTCCTAAAACGTGCCAAGCATTGTTCTGATACTTCCACTGTCATGCGTTTTTTTGGTGTCAAGAGTTGCAGCACCCATCTTGCAGATAATTTTTTCATATCTAATTCTTGAGTCAAAATTCGATATACCCTTTCAGATGACATCTGGCAAGCTTGAGCAATTTCACCTCCATTATCATTTTGTGCACTTTTGCAATGATTTCTGGGGTAGTGACACATCTTGGTCGGCCACTGCAAGGATCATTATCTAAGCTCTCCCAACCGAATTTAAACTTGTTTGTCCACTTGGCAACAGTTGAATATGAAGGATCAGTATTCCCTAGTGTATTCAGAAAATCGGCATGAATGTCCTTTGCTTTCATACCTTTCTTTACGAAATACTTAATCACTGCTCGAATCTCGATTTTTTCCATCTTCGCAAATCACCACGTGGGAACAACTATACAGTCACATCACCACTACAGCTGTCTTCCAAGAACATTGTCGTGTTACATGTTTACAGGCAACAGTCCAATGAATATCACATGAACAACTCATGGCACTACAGCTGACCTCTTGTGGTGACTCTGACAACTTATCAAACCACCCTCATACACTTTTATTATCTATTAAAACATAGAGGAATACCTAACCCCAGGAAATATGGAACAATCTTGTTAGAGATTTATTACATAAGCCATATTTAATGCAATATATTTTAAATCTGTCCAGCTCTTGTTATGTGGGTTATCCATAGAGCTCAGTTTGTTTTGGAAGGTATACTTGCAATGAGATGGTGATGAAGTATATTTAAGGGTGTCCAACTACTGGGTTATTAATGCCCTTGCACTGAGGTGCTGCCACAGAGGGAAGCAAACAGAGGAATATTGATTACCTAAATTTTTATGACAACAAATTGAACTTTCCAAAAAAATAGGGCCAGCTGACTTGCCTACTTGGTATATAGCTTTACACCATATTTGTAATCTATTGATAATTCATAGGCCATAATGTATGCTTTTTCTATGTATTTAAATATTGGAAATTAATTTTAGCTTAGTGCAAAATGGAATAAAAGTTGGATCCAATAAATTACACATTATCAATGGTAAAACAATGAAGTTGATCTTACTGTAGCAGGTGATGCTTCCTCCAAATCCATAGGCTCAAATATTAAGTTTGTTGTGGGAGCAAGTTGTATAATCTCGCCAGACATAAGACATAGCTTCTTATTATCATCTAAGACAGTATTCATATTTTCTATCCAAACAGCATCTACTGGTCCATCAAATATCAACCATTTCCTAAAAAACCCAAAAAATTCCATTGAATTTACAAATCTTCAAATATTTTTTGAAAGAAAGCTATAATGAGTAACAGCATACATACCTATTTAGATTAGTTGACAGTGCAAAGTCTCTGTAACTAACTGCCAGTACCCCATCAGACCATTCATGAGAAACAGGATCAAACTGCCCATATAGCTGACCCATTGTAATAGCTTTTGGATTAATCACAGTTATTTCAACTGCATGTTCATCCATCAAACCCTATGAGTACAAGAGTTATTGCTAAATTATTGTTGTATTATGATTCTTAAATTTTTTTTAGAGTTTCTGATAAATAATTAAGCATATTATAGATTACAGTAGTTTATATTTACAAAAACTCTGATGTGTTGCACTCACAAGATTTTATCTAATCTTGTACTAACTATTCTTACACACTCTTATTCCTCTACCTTCTTCATGTTAGTTGAGATAAAAATTTGCAGAAATTACCTGCTAATATTTTTATTGGTGCAAGGGGAATATGGTAATACAGCAGGCTTTGAGCAATAGTCAAATCTTTTAAAGATGGTCATTATAAGAAGGCTATGGAATTCAATTCTCTTTGCATGGACAAGAGATAAAAAGCCTAATAACAACCTTCCATTTCAGAAAAGTTTAAGTACTACAAAACTCACACAAATAACCAGGAATACCACCGAAATGGCTCACTCCACAAAAGACACATTTGCACATAACTTGTGCGTTTTGTCGAGATCTATATTTTTTGTATAATAAGATTTGCTCTACCTCTTATGGTTTACTAATTATGCAAAATTTATCAAGAGTAAACAGGACTACATGGGCTATAGCCAGAAAACTCAAAATATACATTTTCTTTGTCATAAAAATATCTTAAACATGTGGCATTTTAATCAAAATCATTAGAGACAATTTTGAAAAAATCAAAATTTTTGATAAATTTTCCATGGGAAGGGTAGTTTAGAGTGAAGGAATGCTCTTCAAAATCTTTGTGTTGCATCGTTAAAAGATATTATACTTAAATATCAAGTTTAGTTTTCAACTGACTTTTCATTTTTGAGTTATGATGTTCACAGACATAAACACACAGACCACATACATACATATGTACTTTTTTCTAAGAACACCTTTTTGTGGATTCAGGAGGCCTCAGAACGTATATTTCCCGTGAAATCTTGACATCAAATTTTTGAGTTGAATACAATACTTCCCCTACTTAATATACATCGTAGAGAAAGTAAATAGGAAAACCCTAGAAATCATGATCTTATAAACAGTAACTGATGTGTTGTGCCTACTCCAGGGAGGAGAGGTGAAATACACTTTAGACTTCTTGCTAAGGGACAACAACTTTGCAGTGAAGACATGATGGTGGTCCCTAGGACTCAGAAGTCAAAACTTGCAGCATGGAAATTTGCATCAAGTCACCCTAAAGGAGGGAATAGGTACTCATATGAGCTTATTCTGCTTCTACAAAGAACACCAAAGGAAATCTCACTGCAACTTGCATCTATGCCACATTATTGTTGTACCAAGCCACGGCCATTTCATTGGTTGCTATGGACCATGGTGCAAGGTTGCACCACATCTTCTGACACCAATAACCACAACAACAGTTACAAAATGGCGTAGAAGTGAAATATATGTTTTTGCTCTTGACTAAAAGAGAAAGCAGTGGCAGTAAGTGCATTCAGTTTACCATACAGACCTCTTATCATGACTGGTAGCCATACCTTATCAACTAGTGCAGGACACAACTTTGAAGGGATTAAAATCTATGGGGAAAACTTAATGAGTGTCCAGGTTAGCAAAATACATAATGTGTATGTGCGATGAGATTTTCAAAGCATGCAAATTAAAGCTTGAATGGTATTCATTAAATACTTAGTAACACAGTACTTTAAAAGAAAAAAGTAAGCATAGCTGTATTCTCAAAGTGTTATTTATGCTTGTTGCTGCAGAGAAGGAAAAATAACTGAGTAATAAATGAATGAATGAATGAATGAATGAATGAATGAATGAATGAATGAATGAATGAATGAATGAATGAATAAGTAAACAAACCACACACACATGCACACGCACACACACATACACACGCTTGCATACATTTTTTTTTGTCCATGGGTGTACAAAAATATAACAATTTAATTCCAATATATGTACCTATGTCATATTTATGTAAACCATATACATAATTATATTTATCTCTACTTTCTAAACATGATTAATCAATTATACCAAAAGAGTAATTTAATTGATCATAGAGATCTTTATTCCCAGATATGTATCATATAAATGATAAATCACTATATATAAACATATATAGGTAATATATTATATTCATCTAGTATGTGTATGTGTGTGTGTGTGAGAGACTTTAAATATGTATCACTGGATCGTTTTCAGAAAAAAGCGAAGGCATCAACCTCCCCTCTTTTCCCCCTTATTGCTGTGTTATGAAGCCACCACACTCTGCGATATATGAGGTAAGGAACATGCCTAAAGGAACCCTAGGAAATTATACAAAATCTGCCATAGATTTTCTCTGGTGTTCTTTGCGATGCTGCTTCCTAAAGAAATATTTTGTTCATCTTTTGCCTATGAGTTCATGCATTACAAATCAAAATGATATAATGAGGAATCATATTTCACAAAATCATGCAGGAGAAAGTTTACCAAGAAAGATGACAACAAATAATATCATCTGTTGCACTCACATGCTTTTTCTACCCACTTTTTTACAAACTATTCTTACAGAAGCTTATTCTGCTACTACTTCTTAGTGAGACAGGTAAACTTCCATTAAACATTTTGTTGCAGGTATAAGAAGAATACAACAGAATAAGTTAAGGCAATAGTCACATTTTTAAAAATCAGATCACTGTATGATGATTTTGAAATGTTATGCTCTTTGCAGGACCATGAGGAAAAAAAAAATAGGTCTGATGTGTTACTTTCACATCATTCTCACAACACATTCTTCAACAAGCTATAATTAAAGAAAGCTTATTCTTCTCTTTATTGCATGTTAATTTACAGAAACATTTGCAGACATTGTCCTATTGCATACTTTCTTGTAGGTACATAGGGAGTAGAGGAATACAGTAGACTTTAAGCAATAGCCAAATATTTTAAGAAAGGGTCACCATGTGATAACTCTGTTATTCTGTTCTGTTTGCATGGCCAAGAGAAAGAAATTAATGGTGATTTTTCTCCTGAGAAAAGCATTAAGTATTGAATATCTCAGAAATGGTTAATGTCGCAACAAATTTTGACATAAATCGTGTGCAAAGGATAGATATGCACATCCTTTGGCCTCTCCTATCCAGATTCCATCCTCTCCCTGCCTATGGTGCACATTGCTTTTAACAGTTGAGACTCTGGAGACCGAGTTACAGTGCACAGTGGCCCAGAAGGCAATCAAAATGGGACAAAAGTCCAAAAATTTAAAGTTAAAAATTAGGAATTTGAAGCTTGGAGGTGAAAGTAGAGATGTTAAAGCATAGAATATCATCAATATGTTTCTTAGCCCTTTTTTGGCACCTCTGAAAAGTGGCTTTTTATAGGTTAGATAAGTACATTATTCAGCTGGAGTTAATGCAGACTTGTAGCGTATCATTTCCTTGTTTATAGTGCTTTGATAAGATGCAGTCATAGCTGAAACATTCAATAAATATTATGCTAATTCACATAAAGTAACAAGAAATAATAAAAAGGAACGTAAACAATTTAAGAAAGATTTGAAACAAGAAAGAGAATGTGATCCTAATACTCAGTGTAATATCTTTTTTTAAAATTTTAATATGTAAGAACTGAACATTGCAATAAATAATCTAAAAAACAAAAAGTCTCCTGGACCAGATCACATACATCCAGAGTTCATAAAAAACCTTGGAAAAACAGCAAAACAACAACTACTGAAACTCTACAATCTATCCTGGAAAACCACTGTACCTGCTGAATGGCGAAAAGCAATAATCCTCCCACTCTTGAAGAAAGACAAAACAGCATCAGAAATAAAAAATTATAGACCAATAGCTCTTACTAGCATAATAGCAAAAGTGATGGAAAGAATGGTGTCAAACAGGTTAAATTGGTTTCTAGAATCACAAAATTTAATATCCCCATGTCAAGCTGGATTCAGAGAGTTCCACTCTATGAATGAACAAGTCTTACTTCTCAGTCAAGAAATCAAAGACTCCTTCAATAGAAAAGAAGATAATTTATCAGTTTTTTATTGATTTCCAAAGTGCATATGATCCTATATGCAGAATAAAACTACTAAAGAAAGTAAAAAAAATAGGGATACAAGGTCCAATGTGTTCATGGCTATGTCATTTCCTAACACAACACTTTATTGCAACCAGATATGGAAGAAATATATCTAAATACAAACAAGTACACCGTGGCTTACCTCAAGGCGCAGTGCTCAGCACAACACTTTTTAATATATTTATTAACGATCTGCCACAACCAATACAAGAATCAGGCGTGAAGTGTGCACTATTTGCTGATGACTTAGTAATGAGGACTTCAAAACCAAAAAGAAAAAGTACAGAACAAGAAAAAAACCATGCAACAATCCTTAACCAACTTAGAGAGGTGGACCAAAGAAAATTTAATGACTGTTAATAACAACAAAATCAAACTACCAAATCTTTTCACTAAGAAAAAAACCACTAAAAATAAAACTAAATTTTGAGGGTCAACAATTACCAGAAACAAAGGAAGCAAAGTATTTAGGAGTTACATTTGATACCAAACTTACATGGACCAAACAAATAGAAAATGTAATACAAAGAGCAGAGAGGCGCCTTTCACTGTTAAAACGTCTAACAGGAAT